>WION01000025.1:0-392203 GCA_015039365.1 Amanita rubescens | reverse complement strand
TACAAATGTTACGGGTTACCAACAACCCTCATTTCTGATAGAGGACCACAATTTACCTCCAAAGTTTTCGAAGAAATCTGCAAAATCTTCGGAATTGATCATAGAAAATCGACCGCCTTTCATCCGCAAACTGACGGAGAATTGGAACGACTCAATCAGGAGCTAGAAACCTACCTCCGGTTATATTGCGTTGATCATCCAAAACTATGGAAAGATCACCTGCCATTAGCAGAATTCGCGCACAATCAACGGATACATCAATCTACCAAGATGACGCCGTTTGAAATCATGTTTGGAATAGAGCCTGTGGCTATCCCCACAGCATTCCCGCGAATCAACGTACCCGCCGCCGAAGACCGCTTTAAGGTCTTAACACAAATACGAGACGAAGCTCTCGCCACACACGAATTAGCTAGACAGCTAATGACTCAACGTGTCAAAGGGAAATCTCCCACATTCAAGGAAGGAGATTTGGTATGGCTAGACTCACAAAACCTGAAAACAGGACAAATAAGAAAATTCTCGCCTAGACGAGAAGGACCGTTCAAGATCGAAAAGATCCTAGGACCTGTCACCGCTAAACTTGAACTTCCCCCAAGATGGAAGATTCACCCCGTTTTTCATGTTTCGCTCCTTATTCCTTATCACGAGAATGAAACACATGGTCCAAACTTTACTAGACCAACCCCAGACCTTATAGATAACAAAGAAGAATACGAAATCGAGACAATTGTCTCGCACCGAAGAAAAGGAAACCAATGGCAATTTTTAGTCAAATGGAAAGGTTATCCGACATCTGACAATTCATGGGAAACCGAGGAAAACTTAGAACACTCCGAGGAGACCTTAAACGAATATAAGGAACAACATGGGATCACAGCAATTATCCCCACTACTCGTAAACCACGAAAACCCCACTCTTGAAACCATGTCCTCTCCCATTAACAACCTATCCGCCGCTGTCACCCCAGCCGCTTCAACAGTCGTCAAGGAAACCGTCCCTCCGACCCCGTCTAGAGAGGAATCACCTGCACCATTGCCAATTCCTCCTCCTATCTGTATGTTACATTATACATCCATCGGTACAGAATGGTTCCCTATGATTCCTTCTGACGAGGAATTCATACCACGAACTGAAGATTCTTTATCTTCCGATTCGTCTTATACCTTCCCAACATCGAACGCTTCTACGATAGAAGAACTAATGCGAAACGTCACAGATATGGGGAACGCTATTCTCCCTGATACTCCCGTGCCACCTGAAATGCAGGAAATGGTAGCTCAAGTATTCGCCACCAGAGACCAAATGGTCATCACCTATGCACGCGGACCACGTCCTGGCACTACCGCTGAAGATATCCGGATCATGAGAGAGGGATTACTCATGTTCAATACCACTGCCTTTACCCTGGGAGTTCCTCCTATCGATGAAGAACTCGTCAACAACTACCTCGAAAGGGCAAGGACCATAGCCGCTACCAATGCTGCAACTGCCGCCGCCATCTCCGCCGCCGCTAATGCTGTCGCCGCTAGGCAATGGCACAGATACAGGTAATCTGTACAGATTGCAGATAAGTACCCTTGACAGGACAGATACAGATACTGGTCAGGGGTATCTGTAATCTGTGACTATCTGTTAACCTCAAATCTCATGCTAAAAGCATAGAGATCACCCTAACTGCTAACTCTCTTCATATTTCCTAGCTTTGTTAGTAGGGTGTCTACATATGGCTTGGGTGACCTAAGCCTGGCTGTAGCTGCACAAGTGCATGCATGACAGAAGCATTGTTTTCTTGTTGAAGCTGTTAAGCTGAGGATAGCTTCTCAAAGATCTGCCAGCTGCACCTCTTCCAGCATTATCAGTTTTCCAAATCTTGAACCAGACTCAGATTCCATGGTTCCACCACCAGAATTTTGCAAAAGTGTCTTAAGCTATGTATGAATGATACAGTGCATTCCAAGAGAAGTGGTGGTGATCATGCCATAGTACCCCATTCAGAATTCTTGTCCTTCAATAACTGCTGAGGATGAACCTCAACTTTGTCATCTGGCTCAGTCTCAAGGTTAAAACCATTGATAGTGCTAACCATCTTCTCATCCTTGAGCTATCATGGATGGATGACATTCATGTAGGTACTGATACAATTTCTGAATGATGCTCTGTCTTCCTCCAGGATGTTAACAGGATGATTGCCATGTGCAGCAGTTCTGGAGACCCATTGACATAAGGGTTGTCATAGGTATTTGAAATAACTAGTACTTTATTATTCTGCCTGAAGGGTATGAAGCAGCAGGCTTTTCAGCTGTGGGCATCTTGTGCTTTCCCATACCCATAATTGGCTTTCAGTTAAGTCAACACATGCACTTCCAGTATGTTTGAGCTTATGGCCATTGTAAGAGATGAAGATGTAGAAGCAGTGCTAACACATTTAGATGGTGTGTAGGTTGAGATAGAGTTAACTAAAGACTGTCTGAATACTTAAACTACTGTGACATAGCTTACTACTAGTCTAGGTACAAACTTTGAAGTTTGTTGAATAGCCAGGCTATAGACCCTTGGGTAATCTGTGGATGTATCTGTGGATTGTCCATGGATTATCTGTGACTGCACAGATACTTACCCTTGAAGGGACAGATACAGATACACTGGACAGTATCTGTAAAAGTATCTGTGCCATTGCCTAGTCGCCGCCGAAATCGACACCGTCGCTACCGCTGCCGCCGCCGAAGACGAGATTAACGAAAGACTCGTCAACCCCATCTCAATCCCTATTGTCTTCCCAGAAGACACTCCATCGCCGAGACCCCTTTACACCCCACTGGACCTAATGAGGGAAACCCACGCTCGATCTATGAGTCCAGTGCCTAGACTCCCTGCTGAAGGACCCATACCTAGGTTCTACTTCCAGCACGCCTCTGTCAACGACGACAATTTCAACGTGCCCGCACCCGACATCCCCGCTATAAACGTCATTTTAACGCATTATGCCATTCCTTCCTTCGTCGATCCGATAATTCGACGAGCCTTTTATCGAATCTGGACGTTATTCACGTCCTGGACCTTTGCCAACAACTATCTGTTCATCTTGAATAGATATGTTCGCCCTGATCTGATGGCCCTCGTTAACGTCATCATTAATCTCACCCGCCGGTTCCGAGAACCGCAACGCAACCGCTGGATCACTCTGATGATCTGGAACAATATTCATTGGTTTTGTGACTTACGAGGAGACGTATACCTCGAAGAGGCGACCCATCTTACCACCGCCGGACATTGTCGCCATTTCATCCAACCCACACGACAACCCGCTTTGGACACTGGCATGGCCTGGATGCATGGACGCTGTAACGACCTTGTTTGTATGTATTAGGATGGAGAGCTGATGAGTCGGATGGTAGCAAGATTGAGTCAGCAATCTGCGGGACAGTGATGGCGCAGCTACGGGAAAAGGTATATAAGGGTTGAGGGTTAGATACGTTCCTTAGTCTTACGATTGTTTCTGTTGTCCATAGAACCAATCTAGTTCTCATCCCCCATCTCCGAGTGTCTTAGTGGTTGTGTGTGGATAACCTCCTAACATAATCGTAAGACTCCCTTACACTACCACACTCACCTGCTCGTCGTTGCTCACGATGGACAGATACGAAATTCGACGACTACTGCGCTTGATAGCGCTAGTAGCCCACTTCAGATACCTCTATCTCCTCACGCTGCACATTGTGCGTATCCACTACCGCTTGATAAACCCGGACTCGAGGGTTAACGAGACAGGACTGGGACCACTTTAAACTTAGAGTTGTGGACCTGGTAAAACTACGATACGTTCGAGTTTAGGCGTACCTACTCGATCCATAGGAGAAAACGATCCAGAACCAAACGAACAGTCTTAAGAACTCCCTTCGTCCCTGTAACGGGGCTACTATGTAGCTCTCGTACATATTCATCAAGATACTCATCAAGATGGGAGATCCCTTGAGGATCTCCAAATACGAGGATGGGAGCTACGTTTAGCTCCCTCATTTATTCCCTGTAGATAGTTTTCCTCTATTCTCGTAGATAGTTATGTTACGGTACATATATGGTAGGTTGTCACACATTGTGACATCATCTTACACCTTACTTTACCCCACTCGCGTACACCGCACGGTATCACATATACACGTTGATTCAGTGCAAGACGCAAGGGGTGATTAAGTTGGAACCTTATTAGGTTCCTTTCAGTAAGAACGTTACACTTTTTTGCACTTTCACAAGTGTACTGTGCCAATCTTCCCATTTGGAAGATCTCAACCATCCTCATCCTCTCGAAATCTATTTACATCCAACAACACCAAGAAAGCGTCCTACAAGCACCCAAATACCCCCTGGAGGTTCTCTAGAACCTCCATCTCGCGTTCTGGACTCCAGAAACCCGAAACGACGCTTGTGACACAGTCCAAGCTATTTCAAATTTACGAAGACAACAAAATCCACATAATCCATTTACCAACCCCCTCGAGCCTACATCAACACCTACACACGTTTACGGGCTCGAGCAATGCCCAATGAGTCTCGAAACCCGAGACTCAACCCACCGGGAGTTTTACGAAACTCCCAATATCTTTATGATGACCTTCCGGACTCGTTCCCGAGGAGGGTCAAAACGAACCAGTACGCCGCTATCCCTGAGTGGTATTACGACGAATTGGAATACATAAAGGGTGTAGCGACAACACCCAGGCGAACTGCCCAATATAAGATTCGCATGTTACCAGACTCGACATTTAAGCTGGCCTGGGAGTATTCACCTACTCCCCGTCATTTGAATAAGTCGTCTGAAGCTCGTACATCTACTCTTTCAGGCGAGCGTGAGTTTGGCTCGCCCCACAACATAAACTTCAGTAATTCTACGTCTGAGACTCGGGAACCAGACCTAATGTCCGGTACCCTACATAGTCAACATGAAACTCTCGAACGGGAACACTATCCCGAGTGCTCCCAACTCGTCTACGACGACGCGAATGAGTTTAATGATTTTGTCGCAGAATATCTTAAATCTCAGTTCAGTATTGACAAACCTTCACGCGACTTGCAATACGTTTGGCGCGACGTGTACCTGGACTTATACGATGGTTCAATAGCCCTGGAAATGCTATCCGAGGACTTCTGGACATTAGTCGAAGCTTGGGACTCAATACGCGTAAATTCGCGCGACGCGACGCACCCCAAAGCCGTTCCCGCACCTCGAGTGAAACAGGAGGCCTCCACGATTTCCAAATCATCTGCGGAAGACCAGGATACGCCTACACTTCCCGAAACGCCAAAGGAGCACATAACCGAGTGCTCCACGTCGATACATGGACTTGCTGGTTTGCAAGCCCAGACTCCATCTCTTCTGGGTAAAACGCAGGAAGAACAACGGACCTGCAACTCCGTCGTTAGTATACATGTAAAAGGCGAGGATATCCCCTCACCTGATGCTTCGGCAGCATACAAGCCGTCTGATCCCATCCCCATCTCCTCGCCAATCCCTATCTCTCCTGCTACGCCCAAGCCATGTCCTTCAACCCTTTCAAACAAACACGACTCTCCACGAGTCATACGAGAGGTTAGAAGAAAGCGAGACTCGACTCTTGAGTCTCGAAACGCATCGGAACGAGTTCAAATGACTCGTTCCCAAACATGTCTGAGCTCGTTGAAGACAAGCTCCCTTTCTACACCTCGGGAACCCCATAGGAATCGCCGGAGTTCCCTAGCCAAGGATAACGAGCTATCCAAGGCTCATAATAATGGTTTCCATGGGAAACCTCCCTCAGAATTGACAGCGGAGACAGCACCAGCCGTCTCCTGTACTTCGTCGAAGTCTCCTACGCATGTTGAGAAGCGACAATTGTCGGAACCGCCAGTACTTGTCCAGAAACACTCGGACAAGAGTACGGGGACCATTAAGTCATTACCCAAGTCCCGAGTTGTTGCCACCGCTATGTTACGCGTTCCTAGTTCAAAGGTTGCGTCCAGGTTAACTCCTCAAACGGGAAACGCGATCGTTAGTACAAAGGAACAAGCAGATACATCAAAACACGCACCTTCGACCAAGACAGCCCTCACGCTGTCTAAGCTCTCGCCCGTCTCCTTTTTACGGGCCATCCCTTCAAACCGGCTCTCAAACGAGCCTAATTCGACTCTTCCAAACGTTTCTGAACGGCGTACGCCTAACGTTGTCAATACGAAACAAACGGCAAGCAGAAGAACTCACCAAAGAGTTGATACTCATTCTAGAGTATCATTGCCAGCCGCCAATCGGCCGTTTGGTAAAACGCCATCTGCTCCCAATGCAGAAGATTCGGATCAGCTCAAACGAGCTGTAAGACCACTCAGAAGCTCGTTCGAGCTTCCCGAAAACATCCTGGAACGCTCCGCAGAGCATTCCATCCAATTTGGACGACTTGCCAACGAACAAGTCATTCCTCTTCCATCCTTTGGTGAAACGGGGGAAGAACGGCGTACACTGGACGCCGTAATTAGCAAAGAAAAAGAAAATAACAAAAACAACTTACCTGAAGCTTTGGTAGCCCTCACGCTACCAGGATCCACTCCCGTCACCATTCCCGTCCATCCTGGCCTTTTGCGACACTCTTCTTTTGAAGAAATTCACCCGCAAGTTATACTTGTGGCCAATCAGAGAGTTTCGACTCCCGAGACTCGAAATATGCCCGAACAAGTTCAAATGACCCGTTCTGAAGCTAATCCGAGCTCTGCGAAGCCGGACAGTCCTTTTGAACCCCCGGGACTCATTAAGAGTCCCCCAAATATTGCTCGCGAGCCTACGTCGGCTCGAAACCCTATACTTGTCAAACCTGTCCCGGAGATGGTCTTGTCCATCATCTCCCGACCTTCACTCAGGTCCGGTGTACCCGCTAAGGCTAGAGAACAGTCTATGATGACCATTCTCAATACCCGAGAGCCCCCAAAAGGAAACTCTCGTATCGGCAACAAGTCCTCTGGCCGAGCTGTCCTGACTCCCTTTCCGAAACGTCGGGATGTTGAGAAGTTATCTATCAGAAAGGCGGAAGTCAGCCTTACGAAAGGAACGACAAGTGCAATTAAGCACTTACCTGCGCCCAAGACAGCCTCCTCGCTGTCAAGGCCCTCGCCCGTCATAAACCTCTCAACTCGGGTTTCCCCAGCTCGTCCTTCCAAAGACAGGATTAAGCCACCCTCTCCTGTGATTTCGAAACGACGCACGTCAAACGTCGTAAATATAAAACATGTAGTAGATATTAATACTACACACTGTTTGACGGAGACCCCCCATCGGGTCTCCAATGGACCTTCTTCATCACCCTATGGTGAAGACCCGTCTTCTCCCGTTGCGGGAGAAGCCATACAATCAATTAAACCTAAGGGAGGGCCATTACAGTCCTCCGAAATCCGTGAGCGTTCCACTGAGCACTCTACTCAAAACCAAAGACTCGTCAGCAAACGAGCCCCAACCCTTTCCTTTTCGGATGAAACGGAGGAGAAACGGCGGATCTACGATACCGTCGTTAAGATTCAAATCAATACAAGTGAAGAAAAAGACTCACTTGAAGCAACAGCAGCTTCCACGCTGCTAATCTCCACTTCCGTTCCCTCACCCGCACCTCCTGCGCCAGCCGCATCCACTCGTTCATCTTTGGACGAGCCTTTACCACCTGTTGAGGTGGTACCCAGACGACGTAACCTGGACGTCGTCAATAAGACATTATTGGCGAGTGAACAACCACACTCACCTTATAACGGGACTGCTCGAAGACAGTCCCAATACCGTACAACTCCCTCAAGAGATGAAGGAGTGCAGCTTGCAAGAGCAGCTGCATATATTCGGGAGCGTATCAGTCGACGCTCCCTTGCCTGTGACGAATCCATCCGTTGTTCTCCAAAGGTTCCGCCTGACAAGACAGTAGAGCCTAGACCGGATTCTAGATGGCTTGCTATACAAGTCATCAATAAAGAAATGGAAGCGAGCGTAACAATACGCTCACCTGAACCTGAAGGTCCCGAAGCTCCTTTGATACAGCCTGATGCTGCGATCCAACAGCCCAAGACTCGGAGAGCTAACGAGCTCTCCTCTGGACATTCGGAAGCCAGCCCATGGCTTCCTGGACCTACGCTTGACGAAGCGGACAACAGACAGCATCGAGACTTGCATGCTGTCAATAACGTCGAAATGAGCATGAGTTCACGCTCACTTGTACCCAATACGGCCCTCACACCGTTCCGCTCATCCGCGTCTGCCTGTCCTACGCAGATCTATCCCTCGTTCCAGCCGAGTTACGTCTTGCTTGAACCGCATCAGCTGGTCCATCCGCTCACACAGTCGAGTGCTGAGCTCAACTGGCTTTGTACATCCCGACAATGCCCTTGGGATGTAATCAATATGTCAATCAATCCGGAGAGCATAATCCTATGCTCACCTGAGTCAAAGGCCGAAAACAGCGAACCTTCTCCCATCTTATCCAAGACCGGGAGAACTCTGCATTTCAGCCCTCCATCCCCTCAAGACGCTTCATATCAGCACAATGGAGCGACAATTCGACAGCGCAGCCTGTGCGTTGTCAATAACGTGAAAATGAATACAATTTGATACTCACCTGGTTACCCTGTGATCTATACACTACTTTCACGTACGCCGGTCAATTTCCAGCTGGTTCCTCCATCCTTCCAGCTGAAACACTCGGAGCTTCCTAATGCCGGAAGCTCCCAACGATATCCTATCGACGTCGTTAATTCTGAATTCAATCTGAGTATTAATAAATACTCACCAAAACACGTAGTGGCGCACACACCACCGACCATACCGAAGCCTAAATACGCCGTCACGTTCGTTCTTGGCTGCGGTCTCGATGTTTTGTTGAGAATGACGTGGGTCCTCAGTGTCATTCCTTTCCGTACAATCAGGAACCGCGAGGCCGAAGAGACGGAGTACACAATCATCCACGAGTACATTGAGGATGACGAGTCTCCCACTTCGGCCCCTCCTTCCTATGCCTACATCGACGCCAAGACCACAACGAACGCGTTGCTTATACTTCCGCCCGAGCCCTTGTGGTGGGCGGAAACCCCTCATTCCGTGTGCGTCGAATGCATTTGGGACACCCGCTGTAAGCCGCCCAACCTTGCGGTCAATTCAAGACGACAAGGCTACTATAACGTCATCAATAAAACAAATTATACGGGTGACAGCCACTCACCTTTATACCGGGCAGTACGAATGCTGCCCAATCCACCCTTCTTTCACGGAATCTGCATGAGGCTGGAGCTACCGTCGATTCGAGTTATCTCTCAACTGACTCGGAGTGTCCCGCGAAATCTTCGCGTCGTCGCCACTCCTTCGTCTCGCTCGTTACTCGACCTTTTGCAGTATCTGCGAATTGATTCGGAGGGCTAATGTCGAGCCCTCCACACGTGTAAATCTATAAATTATGAATATATCTATCAGAAAAACGGATACAGTCAAATTATGAACCTACAACTCACCTAACTAATCAATTTACTCGGAAGGAGACTCCCTGAGAGTCTCCATATTTAATTACAACCCTTCTTGTAAAAAGGGGAAGAAACTCGAGACGAGTTGTATTAGATTCGTCCGAGCCTAAAAATGGAGAGTTAGCAATGAACTCTCCACTTGGCACTAATATTTATCGGAGGACTCACCGCTAAGTCCTCCCCGTCGAACCTGTACGCTAGACGCCCGCGTACTCGGGAATGCCACACCTAGTGCATCTCGCAGTCAATACGAGCAGAATAGAGAAATGAAGAGAAAAGGAGACTCACGTATGCTCGTAGTCTCCATCTTTTCTCCCTCTCTAACACCACCTGCCTTCCTAACTCTCGTGCATGTTTGTTTCGATACCGATCCAATAAGCGAGAGGGCGACGCATAGTCCGACCCTCGAGACCGACGGATGTCCAGGTCTTAACCCTCGAGAGGACTCGTACTGAGTCCCCCTCCTTCCTGACGTCCGACGAGCCGGGATAACTGTATCGATACAACGCGGTTAATACGAATCAAAACGAGCAGAAAGCGAGAACGCACCTGATGCCGAGGCTGCCCTCTCGCAGCTGTCCTGTTTCTAACCCGTCTGCTCCCTCTCCCGGTCATAAGCCAATCATTGCGGACAAAAGATGACGCTATAACGTCGTCAACAAACCATTATTCTCGGGTATAAAGAAACTTACCTATACCCTCAACATTATACGGGAACTCATATGAGAGTTCCCTCAATTAGCTCATACGCCCGTTTTTTCCTTCTTGAAGGGGAAGAGACGCTGGGCATACCAATAAGATCAATCGTTACTAAACGATGGAGAGTTCGAACGAACTCTCCTTTCCGAATACACTTGGGACTCGAAAGAGTCCCACTCCTTGACGTTGATGGCTTGCCTGCATAAGATGCTGCATCTATACGACACAGTCACTACAGCCTAGAAGCAAAGGAGAACAACAGGACTTACCTCGTCCTGAAGCCGACCCATCATCTCCTTCTCACCTCCCGTCCGTTTGGTGGGAAATCCATAAAGGACTCACTTCGGAGTCCTGTGAATTGATAAGATACAGCTGGAAGAAACAGTCAGCGAGAAACGGAGGAAAGGAAAGGAAATAGCATACCTTTCCCGGAGTCCGAGTCGTCCCGTCTCGTTCTCCCGCATCCCTTCTCGCATCCTATCAGCCTCCTCTTTATCGATAACGTCAAACGGGCTGTTCCTGAGCCCGTCTCCCTTTGTCAAAATGCGCGAGGCATGAAACCCTCGCTATCAGCCTGTTCTATGCGTCCACACAGATGCTCGTCAACCACGTCGACAGGAACGATACTAGACACTTGCCTGGTGTCTAGTAATATATTCCCTTCTCCCCGAAGCACGTCATGTGGGGGAGAAGCCCTTTTACTATCCCGGGACCATGTATATCTGGTCCCTATTCCCTTTCTTATCCGTGGATTGATCGTCAGTCAGAGTTGAAGATTCATCACGTCCTGACCCAGCAGTGAAGTCAGCCGACTGAACGCAACACAAGGAAGAGACTCGAAGAAACGCACCTTATACCCAGCTTCCGCCCACGGCCGTCTCATCTCCTTCCTCTCTCTCTCTCTTCTCTCTCTTCTCGATCTCCACCGGATAGTGAACGGCTCTTGAAGCCGTATTGTATTCTCGGCGAGCTCCTGGATTCGGAGCTCCCTTCCGCCTTGGATTATCGCTGCCCCTAACGGTAAATGGATTTTGACGCGCAAGTCACGCGTGTCACATGACCACCGGATCCCGGCTATTCCTTTTCAACCGGTACCGACCTCTCGACGTTGAAAGCCTATGGAGCGTCCCCGTTTCAACCGTTCGACTTCACACTTTGCACGAGCAATGCCCTCACCCTAGGCATCCTATCCAAGTCATCGGGACCCTCCACAACAATGCCCAACCGAGCGCAATTCACTTCGACGCATCCGCCTCAGCCTGCTGTCACATTCGCGTGACTACCTTCCATACTCGGAAGTTACGCCGAATTTCGACACGCCCACACGTCGAATACTCTGCAGGCCCAAACTACAAGTGAACAACACCGTAGATGTTTGCTTTTACCGGGGATAGACTCTACCTGCTATTCCCTACATCCTCGGGGAGAAATCAGATTTTACTTCAGTGGAATCATTGTTCTCTCCCCTCTTTCCTACTCTCCCAAGCAAGTTCAATGCATACGCAAGCCTCTCCCGTATTCCTATACATCGCCCATGACCTATGGCGAGTGGGGGAGGATGTGACGAGTGTTTAACACCTCACGAAGATCTTAAGACACAATTTTCGAAGATATACGACATTTATATCATCATTTCTTAAGATTGCAATGCAATCTTGTGGGGGAGGATGTAACGGGGCTACTATGTAGCTCTTGTACATATTCATCAAGATACTCATCAAGATGGGAGATCCCTTGAGGATCTCCAAATACGAGGATGGGAGCTACGTTTAGCTCCCTCATTTATTCCCTGTAGATAGTTTTCCTCTATTCTCGTAGATAGTTATGTTACGGTACATATATGGTAGGTTGTCACACATTGTGACATCATCTTACACCTTACTTTACCCCACTCGCGTACACCGCACGGTATCACATATACACGTTGATTCAGTGCAAGACGCAAGGGGTGATTAAGTTGGAACCTTATTAGGTTCCTTTCAGTAAGAACGTTACAGTCCCTGTGAAGATAAGAAGAATGCCATATACACCGACGGAGGCACAGCGTTGATAGGATCGCTCGCCCCGGCCGCAGTACGAGCGCTCTGGGAAGCATTAACCCCAGGAGCTCAACGAAATGCGGGACATGGAGTGGCCAGAGCGATAGGAGAGATAAGGGAAGCGTTCAGAGAACCACCCAAACCGCCCAGACCGCAGATGAAAATCGATCTACCGGAAGCGTATGAAGGCAAACCGGAAAAGATAGCACATTGGCTGAGATCGATGAAGGCGTACTTTTCATTAACGGAAGTACTCAACAATAGTCAGATGATTGCGGTCGCCCTCCAAAGGATAAAGGGAGGAACGGCAAATAGAGCAGAGAACTGGGCGGGAGTCAAATTGCAGGAATTTATGGATTTTGCGGACGAAGTAACAATCACACCGCGAGCAACAGAATACACATGGGCGCAATTAAGGATGGGAGTGGAAGCGAGGGAGGCCGTAATAGGAGTGATATCACCTCTGGGAGAAGTAACGGTAGCCCCAGTAGCGGCGGAACTGGGGATAGCAGCACTCACGCACGCGCCGCCATTTGATAGCTGGCACGACTTTGAGCGGAAAGCACTGGCCTTCTTCATGACAACGGAAACAAGGGATGAAGCAATCAGACATCTAAGGGAGTTAAAACAAGGGAAACGACCAGTGGAAGATTACATCATCGATTTCAAAAGTTGGGCTCAACTCATGGACTTCAACGAAATAGCCCTAATCGCCCAATTCAAAGGAGGATTGAACCCACCTTTGGGAATAAAGATAGTAGAGAACGGAGCGCCGGGAGATGGAGCGACAGCGGGAGATTTGCAATTGTGGTACGAAAGGGCAACGGCATTGGATAAGGCGTGGAGAGACGGGCAGAAACTTTATGGGGTAATGCGGACAGATAGGCCGGTGTTCCGACCACGATACACACTGAACCCCGCACCAGCGCCGCAACACACGCCACCACCAGCGCCACAAACTGCGGCTCCCACACCACAAATAGCACGACCCCACCCTGTGGCGTCAGGGTCGGGAACAGATCCGAACGCAATGATGATCGATAGAAGGAGAGGACCGGGAAGGTGTTTCAACTGCGGAAAGATTGGACATCTGTCAAGAGATTGTTGGGCACCAAGGAAGAAGAGAGAAGAGGTCAGGGAAGTAACGTGGCAAGAAAGGATCGAAAAGGCAACGGAGCAGGAGAAGGTAGAAATAGCGGCGTTGATGGGATTCCAAACGGAACAGACCAATCAAATGACGAGAGCAGAAGGGACGGATTTTCCAAACAACCAGTGAAAGCGCCTCCTAAGGCACTGGTTGAAGAACGTGTTACAGAGCCGCTCAATGTAAAATATATGGATTCAAAATTAAATATTGATGATATCCTATACGAATTGAGAGAGCATGAACACAAATGGAGGAATGAACCTGTAAGAGCGACAAATAGAAAATTGAAAACATGGCAAGGACCGTGGATGGTGAGAAGGATGTGGGACCAAGAAGAAAAAACGGCGATAGAAAGTTTGAAACAATGGGTACATCAGACCTGGAATGACGAAGCAAATGGAGAAACGGTAAAAGCCATAAACAAAATGACGGAAAAAGAAGCGTTGTGGTGCCTCAATAACTTAAAAATGAAACCGAGATATGTAAGGGGGAAAGGGAAAAATCAGATGGTAATAGAAGGCGTGATGACTATGTTGGATACGCATGAACGGAACAGAGTCGATATTCTTATCGACTCTGGATGTACGGGGTCTTGCATTAATCAAGATTTTGTAAAGAAACACAAAATCAATACGCGACGACTAGACCGACCCATCCCCGTCTTCAACGCTGACGGCACACCCAACTTGGGGGGAACGTTAAAAGAGGTAGTACAGTTGAAACTACGGATAGGGACGCACGAAGAGGTGTTCGAATTCGGCGTTTCAACGCTTGGAAAAACCGACGTATTCTTAGGACACGACTGGTTGAGATACCACAACCCTAACGTGAACTGGAAAGAGAACTCACTCCGGATGGTAAATTGCCCAGGCCATTGCTACGTGGCTGAGGACGATTACGATACTGAAGGTGAGGAGACCGGCGAAGATAAGACGATCAGTGGACATGAATGGGAAGAAGGAGACAAATTATTAGCAGTGATGAGAGATGAAGAGGAAGGAATGTGGGTGAGAGCACATGAAACTACGGCGACTAAAATAGCGGCGGCGAATCAAAAAAGCCGCACATGGGAAGAAATGATCCCCGCCGCCCACTATTTGAGTCACCGAAAGGTTTTTGAAAAGAAGACGTTTGACGAATTACCGAAGCGCGGTCCTTGGGACCACGCTATCGAATTGATACCAGGATCCAAACCGTTAGATTGTAAAATATATCCACTCAACCGACATGAACAAGAACAATTGGATGAATTCTTGAAAGAGAATTTAGACACGGGACGAATCCGATCGAGCAAATCTCCAATGGCATCACCCTTCTTTTTTATAAAGAAAAAAGATGGGAAATTAAGACCAGTACAGGATTACCGAAAATTAAATGAGATGACGATAAAAAATCGTTACCCACTCCCGTTAATTTCGGAACTGATCGATCGTCTCAGTCATGCCAAAGTATTCTCCAAAATGGATATACGATGGGGATACAATAACGTAAGGATAAAGGAAGGAGACAAATGGAAGGCGGTGTTTAGGACCAATAGAGGGCTGTTCGAACCACTGGTGATGTTCTTCGGATTAACAAATTCGCCAGCAACGTTCCAGACCATGATGAATGATATGTTCAGGGAAGAGATAGCGGAAGGATGGGTAGTGATTTACATGGACGATATACTCGTGTTTTCGGACAATAAAGAAACACATCAACAACATGTTAAACGAATCCTAGAAAAACTGGAACGTCATAAGCTGTCATTAAAGGCGGACAAGTGTTGGTTCGATCAAGACACGATCGAATTCTTGGGATTGGTTATATCACACGATTCGATACGTATGGATAAAGCGAAGGTGAAAGTGATACTTGATTGGCCGCGACCTAAGAACAAAAGGGAATTACAACAGTTTTTGGGTTTTATCAACTTCTACCGACGATTTGTATGAGGATTCGCGAAAATAGCCAAAGCCCTTACAAGGTTGACAGGAAAGGAAGAATGGATGTGGACGGTGTTACTGTTGGCAGGGAAAATTTACCGGGGCGAGATTCTAAGGAACGAGCCTCAGTTATGATATAAAGAACTTGTATTAAAGAGTGAACTACCTAAGGAACGACTGCGGTAAGATTAGTATGAGTGTAAACGAATGAATAGGTAGCAACTCACGCCTCAGTTATGATATAAAGAACTGAGGCGTGCAGGCGATGTAACAACGAAACGGAGGTTGCGTTGGGTGCAACCTCCGAGGCTCGGTGTTTGCCGAGCGAGTTCGGCAGCACCGAAAGGTGCTCGTCCGAGTTCGGTCGCACTCTCGGGGCTCGGAAACGTAGAAGTGAAGTGCGGGGGAGGAAAAGAATGTATAAAGAACTAACTACGACAATCTATATACTGTGTACCTCGTGTACTACGTGCGCTACTCGGTCCGAGACGTATCCGATGCCGAGGTTGGGGGTCCGAGGTGTCGGAGGTCCGAGTCCGGAAGACGGAAGGGTTTCAGTATCGATTCCAGCATAGCCGGAATCGATACGTTACACCCGCTGGGGACTTTTAAATGTTGACGTCCTCGTCAACCTGCGTCGCATTGGCGAAGACCGAGATAGGACGTCGGAAGCGAGAGGAGTGTCGGCGAGGAGGGGATGGGACGTCAGAGATGAGGCGTAGTGTCGGCCGAGTAGCAGAGGCCGGTGGTGGCGTAGACAAAGTGTTGGCGGGGTCCGTGCATGTGTAGATAGTCGATGATTCAAATAAGGAGTCGGCAGTGGCGATGAGGGGCTCAGTGGTCGTCGGTAGTCTCGGAAGTGGTCGGCGTGATGTGGTGGCTGGTAGAGTGTAGGGGAGGGGCGTATCAAGGGTGCAGGGTAGTAGCAGCATGTTGGCGGTAGTCATCGTCGGCAGTAGAAAGTGAAAAGGTGTGGGTGCGCATCCCACATTTCCGGCCACCCCCGCTCGGTGAGGGGTGTACCTTGCGCTCCAGTAAATCATTCGGCGGCTCTGCGTGCTATAAAAGGGTCCTAAAGTGATTCTGCGTTGTGCGTACTAATATCCGTTATCCAGAAACAACCCAACGTCCCCCACACTCCTATGGCGATTCGGGCTGGCTTGTTGAGGGGCTTGGTGCGGAAGGGATGCCGGCGGTGATGAGACGTGATGCTGAGGGTCCATTTGAGCATGGAATGCGCCGTTTGAACGAATACGGCTACGCCGTATACCGATCCTGGGGAGAAAAGAAAAAAAATGCTGAAAAAAAAAGATTCTTGCTTGTGTGCCGAGGTGGAATGACGCCGGAGTGTATAAGGGTGCTGATAGTGTCCGAGAAGCATGGGACGTGGCGGCGGAAGGCTCTGGCGAGTGCGAGAAGAGAAACGAGGGGAAGGAACGTGGTCTACGCGTGTTGATGGGGAAGGAGTGCGGCTCGGTTGACGAATGAAGGGACGAGTTAGCGTGGAGCAATCGGCTGTACTTCGGAAGTATCCAATACACGAGGTGTGTGCAAGGGAAAGGCGTAGGCTGCGGATGGGCTGCGATAGCGGCTGATGGGGTCCGATAAGGCTGCAGCGGTGCTGGTAGGCTCCGATAGGGGAACGGGGCGCGTCAAGCTGTGGTCATCGAGCGATGGAGTGCGATGCAGAGGTGGTGCATGAGGCAGACACGTGCTGCAGTGCGGTGCGTGCAGATGGGAGCGGACGAAAGCCGGAAGCAGGCAGTGATGTCGTTGCGCATGTCGACGAGCTGGGTACAGATGCGGCGCGTTTGGCGGTAACCAACAGACGTATGAGAGCCGGAATGAGCTGATGGGGCCGTCCAAAAGAATAAAAGCCTCCGGGGCTGTGCGCAAGTGAAAGCGAGCGTGAATGAGCGTGAGTGCAACCCGAATTGGACCGAGCGGTGGGCTCCAGTTGTAACAACGAAACGGAGGTTGCGTTGGGTGCAACCTCCGAGGCTCGGTGTTTGCCGAGCGAGTTCGGCAGCACCGAAAGGTGCTCGTCCGAGTTCGGTCGCACTCTCGGGGCTCGGAAACGTAGAAGTGAAGTGCGGGGGAGGAAAAGAATGTATAAAGAACTAACTACGACAATCTATATACTGTGTACCTCGTGTACTACGTGCGCTACTCGGTCCGAGACGTATCCGATGCCGAGGTTGGGGGTCCGAGGTGTCGGAGGTCCGAGTCCGGAAGACGGAAGGGTTTCAGTATCGATTCCAGCATAGCCGGAATCGATACGTTACAGCGAACATTCGACGTATCAAATATCAATCAAATAAACATGCACAAATATTGGACTTAGCCGTAGCGCAACGCTCGTACTCCAACACTCCCCTTCGAGCTGAGCAATATTAGAGAATATTGAGTAACGTACGAAATTTTTCAAACTTGAAACGAGACAGAGCTTTTGTAAAGATATCTGCAATCATATCATCAGTAGGACAATAGGAAATAGAAAGAATGTTGTTGTAGACAATTTCTCGAACGAAATGGAAACGGGTATCAATATGCTTGGTACGCATATGGAAAGTAGCGTCCTTCGATAACACGATAGCGCCTTGATTGTCGCAGTAGAGCGGAATTGGTGCCTTGATCTCGTCAAAGAAGGGCGAGAGTTCCAAGTGGAGTTTCTGATGCCAGAGTAGATCCTTCACGACGTGTGAGAGAGCAACGTATTCCGACTCAGTGCTTGAAAGAGTAACGATTGGTTGTTTCTTCGAACTCCATGAAACGGCTCCTTGACCGTGGAAGATGGCGAAGCCGGAGATTGAGTGGCGATGAGCTTGAGAAGCCCAGTCGGCATCCGAGTAGGCACGTAGTTGAGGGTCCTTTCCTCCAAGGATCAGACACTTATCACGGGTCTGTTTTAGGTTTCGGATCGCTCGTTGAGCGGCGGCGAGATGTGTCTTTGATGGATCTTCAAGATAACGAGATAAGGTGGAGATGCAATAGGCGACGTCGGCTCGAGTCACGGTGGAGAGATAGAGCAGAGCGCCGATCATTTCCCGGTAGAAGGAGCGTTCTCGGGCAGTCAGTTTGACTGGTGAGATGTGTGGAGTTCCGGGGGTGAAGTCAGATCCAGGTTCCATCGGAGTTGAGATGGGGCGAGCGTCTTCAAGTCCGAATCGCTTGATGATCTCGTCGATGTAAGACTGTTGTCCGAGTGATATCGTTCGCTTTTCAAGGTTGTGGGTGATGTGAACACCTAAGAGCCATTTGATCTCCCCGAGATCGACTAGTTCAAAGTGTTTGTTCAACTGATCCTTGATCAGCTGAGCGGATTCGACCGATTTGGCAATGATAGTCAGATCATCAGTCGCAACGGCGACGATGGTGTATTTCCCAGTCAAGAATCTGTAGAAGACGCCGAGATCAGCGTTAGATACTTTGTATCCGAAGCTGATAAAAGTGTCACAGAGTTTCATGTACCAGCCTCGACCGGCTTGTTTGGTTCCATATAAACCCTTCTTGAGCTTGCATACGGCTCGTTTCTGGGCTAGATGGCTTGGTAGGGATCAAAATTGTTCGTAGGAAGGTGGGAGCTCAACGTAGATATCTTCTTTTATTTTGGCGTTGAGATATGCATTCTTGACATCAGCTTGATGTATGACTGATCCTCGTGCGGCGGCCTGGGCGAGAAGGTTCTGAATGGTTTCCCATCGGACTATCCAAACGCGGGTGTCGAAGTAGTCGATGCCGAATTTCTGCGTGAAACCGCGGGCGACCAGTCGAGCTTTGTATTTGACGATGTTACCGCGTTCGTCACGCTTAAGCCTGAACACGAACTTGGACGAAACAATGTTGGCGTCCGCAGGAGCTTCCACTATTTCCCAGGTACCCAGTTTCTCGATTTGGTCCAATTCAGTATGCACAGCCGCATGCCATTTGTCAGCTTCGTCTCCCTTCAACGCTTCGTTCAACGATCTTGGCTCTCCTTCCGTTCCTGATGCTAGAACATACTCCTGCATAGCTGCAGCAATGAGTAGGTCCTCTGTGTCTAAATCAACTGCTGAGAGCTGATATTCAGGTTGGTTTTCAGTGATAGCCACCATTCCTCCCCCTGGTGTCTTATCTCCTTTCATCAGCACCTTGTAGTAGCCCTGTGGCGGTCTGGCTCGTTTACCACGTCCTAGGAGTTCCTCTGCGACTTCCTCCTCGTCATCTGATGGTTGGATAGGTGTGGATTGGGTTGGATCTTGTGTTGGTAGCTTGAATGAGGTTTGGGTGAGAGGTGAGTTTGATTTCGTCGTATCTCCTCCGTTTTTCGTTGGATTGACGTTGTCTAGGGCTGGATTTTTAGCTTTTTCGACGCTCTTTCCGGTGGCGCTAACCGTTTGACGATTGGCATCTTCGTTCACCGGTGGTTCGACGTTTTCTGTGGGTGTGACCGCATTTTGGGTTTGATTGTTATCTCTGTGAGTCTCCCCTTCAATCAAAGTCGTTTCTGGGGCTGAGAGACCTCTTTTATCGAAGTAAACATCGCGTTCAACAGTTACAGCCCGTCTGTCCTCCCAATATATCCGGCATCCCTTGGATTCCTCGTCAAAACCAATAAAGCGTCCAGTAGCAACCCTGGGCTTTAATTTTGGACTGTGGGTACGTTTCACCCATACTTTACTTCCCCATTCGTGCACATCTGACAGATTTGGACAATCTCCAGTTGCCATTTCCAATGGAGTTTTCGAATTTGGTAATGCCTTTGTGGGAGCGCAATTACGAAGCCAAACTTGGTGAGCGATGGCTTCGGCCCATAGGTTATCAGGTAATTTTGATGCTGACAACATTGCTGTAGCTCCCTCGACGATCGTTCGGTTCGCGCGCTCGGCTTTTCCGTTGGATTGCGGACTATCGTGCACAGTAAAGTGGCGGGTGGTCCCAGCTTTCTCCAGGTGTGCCTTAAAGACAGCGCCTGTGAATTCTCCCCCTCGGTCAGTGCCGAATATCTTTATGGGAGCGTTACGTTGAAGTTTTACCCATGCTTCGTAAACCTTATAGGCCTCAAAAGCTTCCGATTTCTTGGTAAGGAAATATATCCGTTGCTTGTGGGTAAACTGATCCTGAAAAAGTATATAGTACTTCTTCCCTTTGAGTGACGGCGAGGGAGCAGGTCCCCATAGGTCGGAGACAACCTTGTCGCCATACTTCTTTGCACGGTCGCTTGTGCTCAGTTTTGGAAACGGCTTCCGCATGGCTTTCCCTTCTAGGCAATCGGGGCACTGTTTGGGTTTAGAGTCCATATCGAGGTCTACTCCAGTTGCTGTCCCGTTTTTGACCATACGAAGTAAGTCATCATGATTAATATGTCCCATTTTACGGTGTAATTCGTTTATTGACACCTTTCCGGATGCAGCCAGAGCATTATCTACTCCAGAAACACCTTGTGGAGCAATCGACACTCGGTATAATCCGTTAACCTTTGGAATGCGAGCAATAACTCGACGTTCGGGTCTGGCGGTACTGATGGTGCAGATTCCATCTTCAGTGAGGATCTGGAATCCTTTGTCATCCATCGTCCCCATGGATACCATCGTGAATGCGAAATCGGGTGCGTAATACACATTTCGGAGTGTAACTTTAGTTGGCTGACAACCTTTTCCCATAGGGAGCAATAACTTTAGATCGCCGCGGCCTGTAGCTTGTAGCAAGAGACCATTGGCAGCTTTAATAGGTCTTGGGGGAATTTCGGTGAAATTTGCAAGATCGGAACGGTTCGGAGTGAAGTGCCGGGTGGCTCCGCTGTCGATGATGACGTGGCCATCGCTTGGGACGCTGGCTAGGGCTTCTAGAGGTTCGGTGGGGCAGCATTGCACTGCGAGTGATACATCATCCTCGTCGGGCTCGGTAGACTCGGCAGCATTTGCTTTGGCATTGCCGTCTTTGGTCTTCTTCTCCCATGGTGCCTGGCCTTCTTTTCCTCCACCTTTTCGGTAGCAGTCCTCCTTTTTGTGCCCGGTACGTTTGCAATTGACACATTTGATCTTTTTCTTATCATCCCGTCTTTTAGACTGCGCAGCTATCATTGCTGCATTCTTGGCAACCCTATCTGCCTCTTTATGGACTTTTTGTTCATCGGCTTCTTTGTGGATAGCTCCAATGATTTCGTCGCTAGTGAGTATCTTCTTATTGACACGGGCAGTGGCGCTGAGCGTTTGTAACAGGGAACGGTAACTCGCTGGGAGTGATTTGCGAATCATGGCAGCGAATGACGGATCGGATATGGGAGCACCCATGCCTTCAAGTTGCTCCTTCAGTTCCGACATGCTCGCAAGGTGAGCACGTATGTCGTCGTCCTCGAGACAGACCATAGTTTGCATCCTCGAGAGAACGCTAACTTGGATTAGGTCGCCTTTCTTCTCCATGATCGACACCAATTTGTCCCAGACTTTGGCAGCTGTATCCTCGTTTTTGACTTGGAGGAATAAAGATTGGCCTATCGTCTCGTAAATGACTTCACGGACTGAGGCCTCTTTTTGCTCGTACTCGTCTTGTTCTTTTTCGAGTGTGGTGAGCATGGTAGGGGTGAGTTCACTTGTTGTACCCTTCTTGTAGGCTTTGTCATCTTTGAATTCAATCTCGGCAGGCTTCCGCGCGGTTCCAGTAACATGTCGCTTGAGACCCTTATGAGTGAGAGTATTTATAATCCTCTCGCGGTACGTTATCCAATTGGTACCGTCGTCCTTGAGCTTCGGGAGCTTCAAGAGCTTGAGGGTGTCTGTTGCTGACATGATGGATTCTCTGGGGCCCATAACCTGTTGGCAGGGAAAATTTACCGGGGCGAGATTCTAAGGAACGAGCCTCAGTTATGATATAAAGAACTTGTATTAAAGAGTGAACTACCTAAGGAATGACTGCGGTAAGATTAGTATGAGTGTA
The DNA here is from genome assembly GCA_015039365.1 of Amanita rubescens. Lineage (NCBI taxonomy): Eukaryota > Fungi > Basidiomycota > Agaricomycetes > Agaricales > Amanitaceae > Amanita > Amanita rubescens. The sequence goes on along the minus strand of WION01000025.1, from coordinate 369,970 downwards.
AACGAATGAATAGGTAGCAACTCACGCCTCAGTTATGATATAAAGAACTGAGGCGTGCAGGCGAACATTCGACGTATCAAATATCAATCAAATAAACATGCACAAATATTGGACTTAGCCGTAGCGCAACGCTCGTACTCCAACAGTTACAAGAAGAGGTGTTTCAAGGATTAAAGATGAGGATAGGAGAGGAAGTGGTGTTGGCAATACCGGCCGATAAAGGACAATATCGAGTGGAAATGGATGCGTCGGACTTTGCAATGGGAGCGGTACTATCTCAGCAACAAGCGGACGGAACCTGGAGACCGATCGCGTTTATCTCGAAATCGCTGAACCCAACGGAAAGGAACTATGAAGTTTACGACAAGGAATTGTTGGCGATAATGCATGCATTATACGAATGGTCACACTACCTAAAGGGAACGGAGGAAGTAATTGAAATCTTAACGGATCATCAGAACCTCACATACTTCCGCAAGTCTCAGAATATAAATCGACGACAAGCACGATGGGTACTAGACTTACAAGAATACAATTTCACGTTGAAACATCGACCGGGCAAAACCAATACGAAGGCAGATGCGTTATCCAGGAGAGTGGACTTTGACAAAGGGGAGACAGACAACGAAGGGACGATAGTATTAAAAAAGGAGATGTTTGTACGAACGATGAATGAGAATGGAGGATTACAGGAAATAGAAAAACAAATAAAAAAGATAACAAAACGACAATGGGAAGAGAAGGTAAAAAAGGCAATAGAACAAAAAGAAGAAGGATGGAAAGTGCAAGAGAATGGGATGGTGACATGGCGAGAAAGGGTGTACGTACCAGTAGTGAAAAAATTGAGAGAGGAAGTAATGACCATACATCACTCCTGGGGACATTCGGGAGTTGATAAAACGGTCGAATTGATACTACGAAATTATTGGTGGCCAGGATTAAGAAAAGATGTAGAAGGATATGTGAAAGGGTGTCGGATCTGTCAGACGGTTAAACCAGACCGACAAAAGAGGGCAGCCCTGCTGAATCCAAATGAAGTTCCGCAAGGACCATGGCAAATAATATCGGTGGATATGATTGGTCCCTTGCCTGAATCAAAAGGATACGATGCGGTCTTGGTAGTGGTTGATAGATTCACGAAAAAGGCCTATTTCCTACCTACCAATATGACATTGACAAGTAAAGGAACGGCAGTATTATTTAGGGATCATGTGTTTAGGGAGCATGGAATACCGGAGAAGGTGATCAGCGATCGAGGACCTCAATTTGTGTCGAAGTTCATGAAGGAATTGTACGAAGTGCTAAAAATAAAAGCAAACCCTTCGATGGCATACCACCCACAGACAGACGGTCAGACTGAGAGGGTGAACCAAGAGGTGAAAGAATTCCTCACTATGTTCGTGAATCATCAACAAGACAATTGGAGCGATTGGTTGGCAATAGCGCAATTCTGCCATAATGACCGAATTCATTCGGCAACGGGGTTTTCTCCTTTCTTTCTAAACAATGGACGACACCCCAGGAAAGGATTAGAACCTGCAGTGGAGCGAAAGGTATTAGCAGTAGACGAGTGGATAGAGCGATTGACAGAGGCGTGGGGAAAAGCAAAAGAAGGACTGAATAAGGCGGCGGAGGTGATGAAGAAACAATATGATGTTAAGAAACAACCTTCTCAAGAGTATAAAGTAGGAGAGAAGGTATATCTTAGTACACAGAACCTCCCCACACTACGAACGACTAAGAAACTTGGGGGGAAATTCGTAGGACCGTATGTGGTTGCCGGAAAAGTAGGAGCATCAGCCTATCGTCTTAAAATACCAGCATCGTGGAAAATATACAACGTATTCAATGAGATATGGCTGAAGCCGTACTCGCCAGCTCAATTTCCCCGACAACAAAGAGAAGAGAAGGAATGGGATAAAAGACGAAAGGAGGAGGAAGATATGAAAAAAGATGCGGAGTTTGAGGTGGAGGAAGTGATTGACAGCCGACAAAGAAGGAATGGAGGACGGTTGGAATATTTGGTGAAGTGGAAAGGATATCCTCATGAGGAAGCGACTTGGGAACCTTCGGACAACCTCGAACACGCAAGTAAAAAGGTCGCCCAATTTCATAAGAGGAAACCGAGCGCTCCCCGGAAGATGCCAGAAGGAGAATCACTGAAGTTTCGGGCGTATCAAAATTATACGACGACCAACGCGCACCTGTTAAGCCGGCAAAGAACTGTTAATTAGCAGTGGACACAGGCCCTGTGTCCCTTGGTAATTAGCAAGGATGTTGGGCTTGCGGCTCACTTTCAATAAATCCCAATAATTATATAGGGAAATTTTGATGAAGTCCCTTTTCCCACAACTAAAGTTACCATTTTTGGAAGGTGGGGGATGTTTGTACATGTTATGAGATGGGAATTGGATCAAAATAAAGGAACAAGGGGATAATTGCCATATTTGGTAAGATAGGCAGATTCCAAATAAGGAAAGCAAGTTAGGATGCCATTTTTGGAAGGTTGTGAGGGTGTTTGTACATATTTGTACATGTTATGGCACAAATTCCTTATTTGGAAATAGTTGCCAGATGTCAAATAAGGTGAAATGGGAAGCAATGTGATCATGGGAAAATATTTCCTAAAATGGAAAGTGATTACGTAATCTCAGGGTCAATGAAATGTGTAGCCTTGGTCAGTGGCTTTCTAAATGTGGTTGTATGACAGTGTTTGGTGCTGATTTCATTGAGATATTCACTAATTGATTTTCAGGGTCAAATTTCTAAAAAAAGGAAATAGATAATGTGATGTGCGCTTTAGGATCCAGTGGCGCATTTCCAAAAATGGAAATAGCGCACTTCGGACTTGCCATTTTGGGACATATCTGCTCACTGTTGGTCATGATGAGCAGAAAGAAATTGCAATATCTCCCTTAATACTGAATGTTTTTGTGGCGCGTTTTTTGGAACATATTCCTTATATGTATATGCACCTATCCACTATGTTAGAATGTAAAAAATGCAAGTGGTTTCTGTCAGAATGCAACATGTCTTGCTCACTGTTGACAACAGTGAGGAGCAACAAATGACAATATCTCCATCAATACTGGTTATTTCTCTGGCGCTTTTTTTGGTATGTCCCCATTAGGGATATAGGAAGGTGTTTGGCATGTCAGAATACAAATAGTACATACCAATCATGCCACAAATGAAATTGGTGTGCTCACTGTCTGCCATGATGAGCAGCCATATCTCCACCAAAACAAGATCTTCCTGTGGCGCTTTTTTTGATTTGGGATCACACATAACAAAGATAAACATTGGGAGGGTCACAACAGAGGATCCCTAGGCAAGATCAAGTGGAATCTCCCATTTATCCTGACATGTCAACTTGTCAGCACTCTTTCTGTATCATGTTCAGTCTTTTATCATGAAACTGAAAACTACACATTAATCAGCAGGGTAATCTGCTTTCAGATACCCTGAATGACACTCTGTTATGATAAGGAATCAGAATCCAAAAAAGCGCCACAGGAAGATCTTGTTTTGGTGGAGATATGGCTGCTCATCATGGCAGACAGTGAGCACACCAATTTCATTTGTGGCATGATTGGTATGTACTATTTGTATTCTGACATGCCAAACACCTTCCTATATCCCTAATGGGGACATACCAAAAAAAGCGCCAGAGAAATAACCAGTATTGATGGAGATATTGTCATTTGTTGCTCCTCACTGTTGTCAACAGTGAGCAAGACATGTTGCATTCTGACAGAAACCACTTGCATTTTTTACATTCTAACATAGTGGATAGGTGCATATACATATAAGGAATATGTTCCAAAAAACGCGCCACAAAAACATTCAGTATTAAGGGAGATATTGCAATTTCTTTCTGCTCATCATGACCAACAGTGAGCAGATATGTCCCAAAATGGCAAGTCCGAAGTGCGCTATTTCCATTTTTGGAAATGCGCCACTGGATCCTAAAGCGCACATCACATTATCTATTTCCTTTTTTTAGAAATTTGACCCTGAAAATCAATTAGTGAATATCTCAATGAAATCAGCACCAAACACTGTCATACAACCACATTTAGAAAGCCACTGACCAAGGCTACACATTTCATTGACCCTGAGATTACGTAATCACTTTCCATTTTAGGAAATATTTTCCCATGATCACATTGCTTCCCATTTCACCTTATTTGACATCTGGCAACTATTTCCAAATAAGGAATTTGTGCCATAACATGTACAAATATGTACAAACACCCTCACAACCTTCCAAAAATGGCATCCTAACTTGCTTTCCTTATTTGGAATCTGCCTATCTTACCAAATATGGCAATTATCCCCTTGTTCCTTTATTTTGATCCAATTCCCATCTCATAACATGTACAAACATCCCCCACCTTCCAAAAATGGTAACTTTAGTTGTGGGAAAAGGGACTTCATCAAAATTTCCCTATATAATTATTGGGATTTATTGAAAGTGAGCCGCAAGCCCAACATCCTTGCTAATTACCAAGGGACACAGGGCCTGTGTCCACTGCTAATTAACAGTTCTTTGCCGGCTTAACAGGTGCCAACGCGCCCAAACAGTTATTTGGATGGGAAGATGGGAAATTCGACAAGGAGTATTTAGAGAATATGCAACGCAGATGGGCAAATTGGAGACGTGATTGAAGTGAGGTGGATTGGGAAGACGAAGGGGACTTAGATTCTCGGGACGAGAATCTTGAAGAGAAGGCGATGTAATGACCTTGTTTGTATGTATTAGGATGGAGAGCTGATGAGTTGGATGGTAGCGAGATTGAGTCAGCAATCCACGGGACAGTGATGGCGCAGCTACAGGAAAAGGTATATAAGGGTTGAGGGTTAGATACGTTCCTTAGTCTTACGATTGTTTCTGTTGTCCATAGAACCAATCTAGTTCTCATCCCCCATCTCCGAGTGTCTTAGTGGTTGTGTGTGGATAACCTCCTAACAGATGCCCTGTATTCCCCCGCACTCCCGTCAATGCTACGTTCGAACGTATTCGAACCCTTAGCGACCGTCTCAACCCAATGATGACTCCTGATGGTTGGGATGTAACTATACTACGACAACTACAAACGACGATTAACAATCTCGTATGGAGGCACGATCGTCACCCTAACAGACCCAATGTCAGTAATGAATACCAAGATGCCGCCGTCATCGCACTTCAAACAGGACATACAATTGAAGGACTCGATGTCCCTATCCCTGAAAATCCGACACGCCGCACTATTTTCCACCTGCACGGACCTGATCCCTCAGCTGAACGATTGGTGTCGTTCGAACCGAATAACCTAGCCTTTGAGGGAGAAGATATTCCTGGAACTCAAGGCTGTTACATGTGTGGAGCCCCGCATCATACTACCGAACACCATCAACGACGAGAAATACGCCGAGGACCGGTACATGAGGAAACTCCTCCTCCCACTTATCCAGACGCTATAACACGACCATCGCTGCCCACGCCATTTGAACAAATCCCTGAACGACGTATTTCTACCGCTTCACCTGTTACCAGTATCGATTCTGCTCAACTTGAGCAAGGTGAACCTTCCCCGCTTATTGAAAGAAGACGGCGAGGAACAAATACTCGTCCCCCAGGTAATCGTTTTACCACCACCACTACCGGACCCCCACTGTCACAACGAAACCTTGGAAATCGTCGAGGCCAATCGACACGAGGACAATCTCGTCCTGTCGCCACCATGACCGCTTCCAACACACGAGAAGAGCGACCGACTCTTCAAGAACGTCTTACCAATAACCGCTGCCGCCGCCGTCATCCTTGGCAAGGAAACGAAGACTCTTACACCTACGACAGCGATGCCGAACACAATCGTGACACGTAGTCACAAATTATTTCAATATTCGGTGAATATTGGACTTCGTATGTAGGAGAAGGGCTATGTTACAAACGTATGTCATGGCCTATCTTTTTTTTATCTTATCACTTCCGTTATCCCTCCTACGTCATTGCTTGCATATGCGTTCCTTCTGGAACATTCATCGTTTATCATATGCTATTCCATTTTATCACATGCATGTCGATTATCACATGTAAACCGTTCCATTATCACATGCGACCGTTTCGTTATCACATGCATTTCTACTTACTATATTTGCGTATATACCTTGTACTATATAAGACACGCAAATATACGACTAGACCTCAGTCTAGTTTTAACAGTCAAAATCTGTCTCGTTATCGTCTAAGCTCCCTTGAGGACTTATCCGATAACACTCTTATTCTTTGAACATTCTTAAGTGCCGGAATTCCCTTGAGGAACCTACGGTACCTGATAGGCTTGACTTATCAGTGAACGAACAAACGTAACAGATAAGTCAAGCTTATCAGGTACCGTAGGTTCCTCAAGGGAGTTCCGGCACTTAAGAACGTTCAAAGAGTAGAGTGTTATCGGATAAGTCCTCAGGGGATCTTAGACGATAACGAGACAGATTTTGACTGTTAAAACTAGACTGAGGTCTAGTCGTATATTTGCGTATTTTATATAGTACAAGGTATATACGCAAATATAGTAAGTAGGTATGCATGTGATAACGAAACAGTTGCATGTGATAATGAAACGGTTTACATGTGATAATCGACATACATGTGATAAAATGAAATAGCATATGATAAACGATGAATGTTCCAGAAGGAACGCATATGCAAACAGTGACGTAGGAGAGATAACATAGATGATAAGATAAGAAAAAGATAGGCCATGACGTACGTTTGTAACATAGCCCTTCTCCTACATACGAAGTCCAATATTCACCGAATATTGAAATAATTTGTGACTACGTGTCACGATTGTGTTCGGCATCGCTGTCGTAGGTGTAAGAGTCTTCGTTTCCTTGCCAAGGATGACGGCGGCAGCGGCGGTTATCGGTAAGACGTTCTTGAAGAGTCAGTCGCTCTTCTCGTGTATTGGAAGCGGTCATGGTGGCGACAGGACGTGACTGTCCTCGTGTCGATTGGCCTCGGCGATTTCCAAGGTTTCGTCGTGACGGTGGGGGTCCGGTAGAGTTAGGAGTAAAACGGTTACTCAGAGGATGAGTATTTGTTCCTCGTCGTCTTCTTTCAATAAGTGGGGAAGGTTCGCCTTGCTCGAGCTGGGCGGAATCGATACTGGTAACCGGTGAGGCGGTAGAAATTTGTCGTTCAGGGATTTGTTCGAACGGCGTGGGCAGCGGCGGTTGTGTTATAGCGTCTGGATAAGTGGGAGGTGGGGTTTCCTCATGTACCGGTCCTCGGCGTATTTCTCGTCGTTGATGGTGCTCGGTAGTGTGATGTGGGGCTCCGCACATGTAACAGCCTTGAGTTCCAGGGATATCTTCTCCCTCAAAGGCTAGGTTATTTGGTTCGAACAATACCAATCGTTCAGCTGAGGGATCAGGTCCGTGCAGGTGAAAGATAGTGCGACGTGTCGGATTTTCAGGGATAGGGACATCGCGTCCTTCAATTGTATGTCCTGTTTGAAGTGCGATGACGGCGGCGTCTTGGTATTCGTTACTGGCATTGGGTCTGTTAGGGTTACGATCGTGCCTCCATACGAGATTGTTAATCATCGTTTGTAGTTGTCGTAATATAGTTACATCCCAACCATCAGGAGTCATCATTGGGTTGAGACGGTCGCTAAGGGTTCGAATACGTTCGAACGTAGCATTGACGGGAGTGCGGGGAAATACAGGGCGTCCGTGCATCCAGGCCATGCCAGTGTCTAAAGCGGGTTGTCGTGTTGGTTGGATGAAATGGTGACGGTGTCCGGCAGTGGTAAGACGGACTGCTTCTTCGAGATATACATCTCCTCGTAAGTCGCAGAACCAATGAATATTGTTCCAGATCATCAAGGTGATCCAGCGGTTACGTTGCGGTTCTCGGAACCGGCGGGTGAGATTAATGATGACGTTAATGAGGGCCATCAGATCAGGGCGAACATATCTATTCAAGATGAACAGATAGTTGTTGGCAAAGGTCCAGGACGTGAACAACGTTCAAATTCTGTAAAAGGCTCGTCGAATTATCGGATCGACGAAGGAGGGGATGGCGTAATGTGTCAAGATGACATTTATAGCGGGGATGTCGGGTGCGGGCACGTTGAAGTTATCGTCATTGACGGAGGCATGCTGAAAAAGGAACCTAGGAATGGGTCCTTCGGCGGGGAGTCTAGGCACTGGGCTCATAGATCAAGTATAGGTTTCCCTCATTAAATCTAATGGGGTGTAAAGGGGTCTTGGTGACGGAGTGTCTTCTGGGAAGACGATAGGGATTGAGATGGGGTTGACGAGTCTTTCATTAATCTCGTCTTCGATAGCGACAGCGGTGGCTACGGTGTCAATTTCGGCGGCAACAGCATTAGCGGCGGCAGAGATGGCAGCGGCGGTTGCAGCATTGGTAGCGGCTATGGTTCTTGCCCTTTCGAGGTAGTTGTTGACGAGTTCTTCATCGATAGGAGGAACTCCCAGGGTAAAGGCGGTGGTATTGAACATGAGTAATCCCTCTCTCATGATCCGGATATCCTCAGAGGTAGTGTCAGGATGTGGTCCGCATGCGTAAGTGATGACCATTTGGTCTCTGGTGGCGAATACTTGAGCTACCATTTCCTGCATTTCAAGTGGCACAGGAGTATTAGGGAGAATAGCGTTCCCCATATCTGTGACGTTTCACATTAGTTCTTCTATCGTAGAAGCGTTCGATGGTGGAAAGGTATAAGATGAGTCAGAAGATAAAGAATCTTCATCTCGTGGTATGAATTCCTCATCAGAAGGAATTATAGGGAACCATTCTGTACCGATGGATGTGTAATGTAACATACAGATGGGAGGAGGAATTGGCAATGGTGCGGGCAATTCCTCTCTAGAAGGGGTCGGAGGGACGATTTCCTCGACGACTGTTGAAGCGGCTGGAGTGGCAGCGGCAGATAGGTTGTCAATGGGAGAGGACATGGTTTCAAGAGCGGCGTTTTCGTGGTTTACGAGTAGTGGGGATGATTGCTGTGATTCCATGTTGTTCCTTATATTCGTTTAAGGTCTCCTCAGAGTGTTCTAGGTTTTCCTCGGTTTCCCATGAATTGTCAGATGTCGGATAACCTTTCCATTTGATTAAAAATTGCCATTGGTTTCCTTTTCTTCGGTGCGAGACAATTGTCTCGATTTCGTATTCTTCTTTGTTATCTATGAGGTCTGGGGTTGGTCTAGTAAAGTTTGGACCATGTGTTTAGTTTTCATGATAAGGAGTAAGGAGTGAAACATGAAAAACGGGGTGAATCTTCCATCTTGGGGGAAGTTCAAGTTTAGCGGTGACAGGTCCTAAGATCTTCTCAATCTTGAATGGTCCTTCTCGTCTAGGGGAGAATTTTCTTATTTGTCCTGTTTTCAGGTTTCGTGAGTCTAGCCATACCAAATCTCCTTCCTTAAATGTGGGAGATTTCCCTTTGACACGTTGAGTCATTAGCTGTCTAGCTAATTCGTGTGCGGCGAGAGCTTTGTCTCGTATTTGTGTTAAGACCTTAAAGCGGTCTTCAGCGGCGGGTACGTTGATTTGCGGGAATGCTGTGGGGATAGCCACAGGCTCTATTCCAAACATGATTTCAAACGGCGTCATCTTGGTAGATTAATGTATCCGTTGATTATGCGCGAATTCTGCTAATGGCAGGTGATCTTTCCATTGTTTCGGATGATCAGCACAGTATAACTGGAGGTAGGTTTCTAGCTCCTGATTGAGTTGTTCTGATTCTCCGTCAGTTTGCGGATGAAAGGCGGTCGACTTTCTATGATCAATTCCGAAGATTTTGCAGATTTCTTCAAAAACTTTGGAGGTAAATTGTGGTCCTCTATCAGAAATGAGGGTTGACGGTAACCCATAATGTTTGTAAATGTCGTTGATGTAGGAGTTGGCGGTATCCATAGTGGTAAAAGATTTTTTGCATGGTATGAATATTACGCCCTTTGTTAAGCCTTGATCGACCACGGTCAAAACAGAATCAAAACCATCGATAATTGGCAGATCTGTGATGAAGTCCATTGAGACTTGTTCGAATGGGCGTGTCACCTGTTAAGCCGGCTAAATTAGCCTAATTAGCAGTGGACACCAATTGAGTGTCCAGAGCTAATTAGCGAGGTTTAAGGCACCTGACCTACCCGACAAAAACCTCTAATTAGAGATGGACAGATGGCATCTCTCCATCTCTAGTTAGAGGCTTTATTTAGGTAACAGGCTACCTCAGATAATTGTGGACATAAAATAAATATTTCTGAATTACAAGTCCATTTTCCCACACCCAGACATATTGCCATTTCTGGAAGGTGAGGGATGTATTTGTACATGCAGTTTTGAGATGGGAATTTGACCACAACTTAGAAACAAGGGGATGATTGCCTTATTTGGTAAGATAGAGAAATTCCAAATAAGGTAAGCAAGTTGGGATACCATATTTGGAAGGTTATGAGGTTGTTTGTATATGTTTGTACATGTTTATGACACAAACAATGGATAGGTGCTAATTTCATTGAGATATCCACTGATTTATTTTCAGGGTCGAATTTCCTAAAAAGGAAATGATGACATAATTTCAGGGTCAATCAATTGTGTAGCCTTGGTCAGTGGCTTTCTAAGTGTGGTTGTATAACAGTGTTTGGTGCTGATTTCATTGAGATATTCACTGATTGATTTTCAGGGTCAAATTTCCTAAAAAGGAAATTGATAATGTAATGTGTGCTTTAGGATCCAGTGGTGGGTTTCCTAAAATGGAAATAGCGCCCATCAGCCTTGCCATTTTGGGAGATATCTGCTCACTGTTCATGATGATGAGCAGCAAGAAATTGCAATATCTCCCTTAATACTGAATATTTTTGTGGCGCTTTTTTTGGAATATATTCCTTATATGTATATGCACCTATCCACTATGTTAGAATGTAAAAAATGTGAGTGGTTTCTGTCAGAATGCAACATGTCTTGCTCACTGTTGTCAACAGTGAGCAGCAACAAATGACAATATCTCCATCAATACTGGTTATTTGTGTGGCGCTTTTTTTGGTATTTGTATTCTGACATGCCAAACACCTTCCTATATCCCTAATGGGGACATACCAAAAAAAGCGCCACACAAATAACCAGTATTGATGGAGATATTGTCATTTGTTGCTCCTCACTGTTGTCAACAGTGAGCAAGACATGTTGCATTCTGACAGAAAACAGTCACTCTTTTTGCATTCTAACATAGTGGATAGGTGCATATACATATAAGGAAGATGTTCCAAAAAACGCGCCACAAAAACATTCAGTATTAAGGGAGTTATTGCAATTTCTTTCTGCTCATCACCAGCAACAGTGAGCAGATATTTCCCAAAATGGCAAGTCCGAAGTGCGCTATTTCCATTTTTGGAAACCCGCCACTGGATCCTAAAGCGCACATTACATTATCAATTTCCTTTTTTAGAAATTTGACCCTGAAAATCAATCAGTGAATATCTCAATGAAATCAGCACCAAACATTGTCATACAACCACATTTAGAAAGCCACTGACCAAGGCTACACAATTGATTGACCCTGAGATTATGTAATCATTTCCTTTTTAGGAAATTCGACCCTGAATGACCCATTTTGTGCCTTATTTGGAAGTTTGACACTTTTCCAAAAAAGGAAATTGTGCCATAACATGTACAAACACCCTCACACCCTTCCAAAAATGGTATCCTGACTTGCTTACCTTATTTAGAATCTGGCTACCTTGCCAAATAAGGCAATTATCCCTTGTTTCTGAGTTGTGATCACATTCCCATCTCATAACATGTACAAACATATCCCCCACCTTCCAGAAATGGTAATTTAGTTGTGGGAAAAAAGACTTAACCAAAATCTCTCTATATATTTATCAGAGTTATTGAAAGTGTGCCGTAGGCCCTTAAACCTCGCTAATTAGCTCTGGACACTCAATCGGTGTCCACTGCTAATTAGGCGAATTTAGCCGGCTTAACAGGTGGGGCGTGTGGCATGGGATTTAATAGGCATCAAACCCGGTGTGATCGGGTGTGTATTAACCTTCATTTGTTGACATAAGGCACAGCCTTCGACCCATTTAGATACGGTCGTTGTCATTCCAGGCCAATAATAATAGTCACGGCGGATAAGCTCTAGCATCTTTAATCGTCCAGGGTGACCCATAACTACGGGGTCGTGATGTGACTTGATTATTTCGTTTCGTAATTCTTCGTTTTGAGGGACATAAACGCGTCCTTGATAACGAATGATGTTGTCGTCGTTCTTCCAGTCATTAAACTTTGATCGGAGGGGTAGTTTTCCGTGTTTAAGACCGTTGATTACAACTTTAGCGAATTTATCTTGTGGCAATAATTCGGTGATTTTGTCTGCCCAAGATACATTGATTGCGGCGATAACCATGTCATCGGTGATCATGGTTTGCGGGATTTCTTTTGCTTTTGCCTCTTCTTCGTTAATATGGTCAGGTCGTCTCGATAAAGCGTCTGCCTGAATAAGTTTAGATCCAGGGACGTGTTCTAACTTGATATCAAACTCCATAATTTCTTGCCACCAGCGTGACTGTCTGGCAGTCATTTTCTGCGGATGTTTGTAATATGATAAATTCTTATGATCACAGTGGATCATAATCGTGTGTGGGCTTCCTTTAAGAAGGTGTCTCCAGGTTTCAAACGCTTTCTTTATTGCTAATAACTCACGATCGTATACTTGATATCTTTGTTCGGTATCGCTTAACCGATGACTGATAAATCCGCATGGGTGCAGTTCTCCATCAGATCCCTGTTGTTTCAGGACAGCTCCTACTGCCCAGTTTGATGCATCGGTCTCTAACAAAAACGGTTTCGTCGGATCTGGCATAACTAGAACCGGTTCTTCTAGGAATTTCTCCTTTAACGTGTCAAATGCTTTTTGACACTCTGCATCCTATCGGTAGGGAACTGTTTTCTTCGTAAGTTCCGTGAGCGGAGCCACTATTTCGGCATAGTTTCCTATAAATTTCCTGTAAAAGTTCGCGAACCCTAGAAACGACCGTATTTGTTTAACGGTTTTTGGTTCAGGCCATTTGCTGATTCCAGCGAGTTTTATGGGGTCCATCATGATCTTTCCTTCTTTGACGATCATCCCAAGGAATTCAACTTCCTTGGCGACGAATTTACATTTTTCAAGTTTCAGGAACAGATCATTTTCTTTTAGCTGTTGCAAGACTTGCTTAATGCGCTCCCTCGTTTCTTCCTCGTTCGCTCCATATATCAACATGTCGTCAATGTAGACGACTAGCCATCCTTCGGCTATCATATCACGGAAGTATTCGTTCATCATTGTTTGAAATGTCGACGGTGAATTGCATAATCCAAAGAGCATTACGGTAGGCTTGAAGAGACCACGATTCGTCGTGAATGCAGCCTTCCATTCGTCGCCTTTCTTTATTCGCACATTATTGTAACCCCATCGGAGGTCTAACTTGGAGAAATATTTCGCTTTTCGTAGTTTTAATAATAAGTCGGATACTAAAGGAAGGGGATAGGCGTTCCGTTTCATCCAGCTATTGATGTATCGGTAATCTTGGCAGGGTCTCAACTCTCCTTTTTCCTTCTTTGCAACATAAAAGAAAGGAGATGCTTGCGGAGATTGTGATGGTCGAATATAACCTTTCTTGAGTTGTTCATCGACCCATTTATTCATTAGCTGTTCTTCGTGGATTGATAACGGATAGTTCTTCGCCACTTTAGGTTTAAATCCTTCTTTCAGATCTATCGCATGATCCCATTGTCGTGAGATGGGAAATCGTTCCGATGTCTGTTTATCAAAAACTTTTCTCCATTTATCGTATTCAAGGGGTAATTCTACTTTCGTAGATTTGTCTTCGTGTTCATGTGCGAGCGCTTGAGACGCTGATGTTTTTGCTTGGATCCAAAGGTGATCAGTCTCGAGATCTTCGTCTTCATCTGCGTTCAATTCTTCTTCTTTTTGGATATACTGAAGGTACATTTCGGTTTCTTCGTCGTTTTCAAACGTAGTTTCCTCTTCCGGATCGATCTTCCTATCATCGGGGAATCTAACTGTTCCTTCAGACCAATCTATTCTGGGGTTGATTTCTCGGAGCCAAGGTAATCCTAGTATCAGTCGTTGATCGCCTAGTCGTGTGACATAAAACCAGTCTCTAAACCGGTTGTCTTCAATGTTATAGCTTATCTGGATTTTATACCGTATATCTCCAGACTTGTTGTTTGTTCCGTCCACATTTCGCACTGGGATGGGTTTCTTTAAGCGAGTGATTTTGTTCCAATTGACGAGTGAACTATCGACGAATTTTCCTTGTGCGCCTGAGTCGATAAGGGCTTTGGTTTCAGCGGTTTTCAGATTCGAACATTTGGTAATGGGAATGATGATTTTATTTCTGGATATAGAGGATACTGTTACACCATTTATACATAATTGTTTGTCTTCGGAGACGACGGATGCTGATTCATCGTCGTCTCGTTCTAAAAACCCTTCTTGTTCAGTTTTCGGCGGGCGCTGCATGGTAATGTTTTCGCCATTTCTCGTATGACGGCGATTCTCTGGTTTTCGTCGTTTTCACTGTCGGATTCTTCACTTGACGAGCCACTATTGTCTTCACCGCTATCCGCATCCAGCGCTCTGATTCGTTTTCCTTTTCCCTTTCCTTTGTCGCGGTTACTGTTTCGTCCACGTGGTTTTCCTCGAAACTGTCCTTTAGGGGCTGCCCTTCCTCGTTTATTCCCAAGATTTTGTCGTTTCTTTTTGGGATTAGGGCAATCCGAGATTAAATGTCCTGTTTTTCCGCATCCATAACATACAGCAGTTTTTACCCATTCCATAGAGGTTTCCGCAATCTGCATTCGTCGCGCTTGTTGATTTAATTCTAATATGGCCTCATCGACCTCCATTTTATCCTCAAATTCTTTAACTTGGCCAAAAGTGGAGAATAAAGTGTTCGCCACCTCTATGTCAAGGATACGAGTTCGTAATGATTTATAGGTTGTCGGGGCACCTCCTAGTCGTAGTTTTTCTCATAATGTGTTTGGTAATCCCAAAACTAAGAGATGACATTTCGTCGTATCATCAGTGATTTTGGCTAAATTGATATCTCGATCGACGCGCACGATATATTGATTAATTGATTGCTTCGGGAGTTTTCTCCATGTGAGTAATCTGTGCATGGCTAATCCTGCTTCGTCTACTTGTCACCAATCTTCTTTCAGTTCTTTAATAAAAGCGTCATACAGTGGGCAACAAAACCGTTGCAATGATTGGTGGTCCTGAAAAGATTGGTCATCCATGCATCAGGCAAACTTTGACAAATTGGTAGAAATTCAGGGATGATAGAGTAGCTTCTTAGCTACAATCTGAGCCCATATTCATGATGATTGGATCAGTGGTTCATGAGATATAAAATGGTTTGTGAGGCAGTGTCATTGCAACAGTTTTGTTGCTGACATGGCCAAACACCAAAACCGGTATGTGGTGCTCATGTAACCCTTCTAAATATGATATGGCCATGTTCAATAACTTGGTTGTATGCCAATAAGACCATAACAATGCCTATAACTGACTACATGCCTCATCTATGCTGGTTGAAAGGTTGAAAATGCCCCACTACCTTCTGCTGGCCATTCTACCTATGGGGTTGTCATGTCTATCCCAGAACCACATCAAAACATCTTAAAGACTGTTGTAACTATCTTATGAAGTATGTTGAGAGTGCTGGGAGGGCTTCATGTCACACTGCTAATGGATCCTGTGGTGATTACCATGGTCAATAATGGTTACTATAGGACTATTGTCATAACAGTCAATGCTGACATGATGTTCATCATCCAAAATGTTGTAATAATGGTTACCAGTGATATTCCTGTGATTTCTGATGGTCACTACAGTATATTTAGAGTAGGAGGAAGTCCCTACTGACCCATGCATTCATGTAATGTAGCATAATCCATGCAGCAACACAAACAGAGTGAAGCTCAATTGTCTGGGAGTGGTTTCCTGGTCATATGAGACCAAATTTGATTATTAGGGACAGAATTGGCATGAATAGCAGTTATTGAGGTGCTTGATGACAGGAAACAATGGGCCTACCAAGATTTGGTGGTAGACACGTGTGTGTCTCAGCTTCTGTGGGGGGCAGGGAAGCTGTAATGGTCATTAGAAGTCACAGAAATATCACTGGCAACCATTATTACAACATTTTGGATGATAAACATCATGTCAGCATTGACTGTTATGACAATAGTCCTATAGTAACCATTATTGACCATGGTAATCACCACAGGATCCATTAGCAGTGTGACATGAAGCCCTCCCAGCACTCTCAACATACTTCATAAGATAGTTACAACAGTCTTTAAGATGTTTTGATGTGGTTCTGGGATAGACATGACAACCCCATAGGTAGAATGGCCAGCAGAAGGTAGTGGGGCATTTTCAACCTTTCAACCAGCATAGATGAGGCATGTAGTCAGTTATAGGCATTGTTATGGTCTTATTGGCATACAACCAAGTTATTGAACATGGCCATATCATATTTAGAAGGGTTACATGAGCACCACATACCGGTTTTGGTGTTTGGCCATGTCAGCAACAAAACTGTTGCAATGACACTGCCTCACAAACCATTTTATATCTCATGAACCACTGATCCAATCATCATGAATATGGGCTCAGATTGTAGCTAAGAAGCTACTCTATCATCCCTGAATTTCTACCAATTTGTCAAAGTTTGCCTGATGCATGGATGACCAATCTTTTCAGGACCACCAATCATTGCAACGGTTTTGTTGCCCACTGTAGTTGGTGTATTTTGTCGTTTCGGCGTCATATTCAGTTATTTTGTTGTCGCGCCATTGTTGAGCGTTGCCGTCAATATGATACATAATGAACTGTATCTTATCTTGGGCATCCATCATTTTATTCATTTTCATGAATAATTCGGCTTTCGCTATGAACGGATTGAGATATTTTCGATCTCCTTCGAATGGTTTAGGAGGTTTGATTTTCGGTAGATCTGACCTTGGTTCGGTCCGGGGTCCTGATCCAGATCCACTCATATCTCGTTCTTTTCCTTTCCTAGAAGGAAATGGATTGATTGGTGAGGTAGACAAATATGGAAAAGTAACAGGAGGTAATGGTGCGGGTCGTGTAGCTTCGAGTCTTGATTCGGTTACAAGGGATAAGGAAGCGATGAGTTGAGCTGAGGTTTCGTCTTCAACTCGTTGTTCAATTGTGGGTATAACAACATCTTCGGTTCCAGGTGCGTATTCGAGTTTATCCTGGGATTCTTCTTCTTTTTCTTCTTCAGAAAGAGAATTTTTATCGTCTTCTTTATCGGACTCTCCTGACGGTTCGGCGCTTTCTCTGTAATGAATGTGTGGTGAGGCGATGGGAGTTTCTTGACTAGTGGTTATGGTCTCTGGTTCGTTTGCTTTCTTCCAACGTTGTAGCTCGGTTCGTGATAACTCCTCTTTTCCTCCTACAAAGGGTTCTCCTTCGAAATATTCGTCTCTAATAAAGTACGGTTCTTCTCCTGTTTCCGATTCAGTGGCGTACCAACGTTTACTGCCTTCGTGAAAGGCAAGTTTACATTCATTTAGGTATAATCCTCTTTCGAATGGGAAGGATTGATTTGGCGGTCTTCCAAGTTTTTGTTTTACCCAAAACTGGTGACCTGGTACGGGTTTTCCTGAAGCGGTATAACACCAGCCGTTTTCTCGTTTATCCCAATGAATGGAATGTTCGTCGAGATAATAGAGATGGTCAAGGGGGTTTCGTTTGGCATTATTCGGAGGGGTACTTTTAGATTGTCGTGGAGCAATGGTGAATGATGGGAGGTGAGAGCGTTAAAGCTATCGTGCTCGGAGAGGAGTCTAGTTTTATTGTTACGTTTGTTCGTTCACTGATAAGTCAAGCTTATCAGGTACCGTAGGTTCCTCAAGGGAGTTCCGGCACTTAAGAACGTTCAAAGAGTAGAGTGTTATCGGATAAGTCCTCAGGGGATCTTAGACGATAACGAGACAGATTTTGACTGTTAAAACTAGACTGAGGTCTAGTCGTATATTTGCGTATTTTATATAGTACAAGGTATATACGCAAATATAGTAAGTAGGTATGCATGTGATAACGAAACAGTTGCATGTGATAATGAAACGGTTTACATGTGATAATCGACATACATGTGATAAAATGAAATAGCATATGATAAACGATGAATGTTCCAGAAGGAACGCATATGCAAACAGTGATGTAGGAGAGATAACATAGATGATAAGATAAGAAAAAGATAGGCCATGACGTACGTTTGTAACAGTTGGTGGGACAAACAGATATAGAAATGGGGTGTAGGGTGCTAATGGTGTGGGTCGTGTAGCTTCGAGTTTCAGTTCAGTTATAAGGGATAAGGAAGCGATGAATTGAGCTGAGGTTTCGTCTTCAACTCGTTGTTCGACTGTAGGTATAACAACGTCTTCAGTTCCTGATATGTATACAAGTTTATCCTGGGATTCTTCTTCTTCCTCTTGTTCAGAAAAAGGGTTTTTATCGTCTTCTTTATCGGACTCTCCTGATGGTTTGGCGCTTTCTCTGTAAGGAACTTGTGGTGATGTGACGGGAGTTTCTTGACTAGTGGTTACGGTCTCTGGTTTGTTCGCTTTCTTCCAACGTTGTAGCGCAGTTCGTGATAACTCCTCTTTTCCTCCTATGAAGGGTTCTCCTTCAAAATATTCGTCTCTAATATAGTACGCTTCTTCTCCTGTTTCCGGTTCAGTGGCATACCAACGTTTATTTTTTTGGTCAAAGTCAAGCTTTCGTTCGTTTAGGTATAGTCCTCCTTCGAATGCAAAGGATTGATTCGGTGGTCTACCGAGTTTTTGCTTGACCCAGAATTGATGACCTGGTACGGGTTTTCCTGAAGTGGTATAACACCAGCCGTTCTCTCGTTTATCCCAATGAATGGAATATTCGTCAAGATAATAGAGATGATCAAGGGGGCTTCTCTTGGCGTTATTCGGAGGGGTACTTTTAGATTGTCATGGAGCAATGATGAATGATGGGAGGTGAGAGCGTTAAAGCTATCGTGCTCGGAGAGGAGTCTAGTTTTATTGTTACATTTGTTCGTTCACTGACAAGTCAAGCCTATCAGGTACCGTAGGTTCCTCAAGGAGTTCCAGCACTTAAGAATGTTCAAAGGATAAGAGCGTTATCGGATAAGTCCTCAAGGGAGCTTAGATGATAATGAGACAGATTTTGACTGTTAAAACTAGACTGAGGTCTAGCCATATATTTGCATGGTTTATATAGTACAAGGTATATATGCAAATATAGTAAGTAGTTATGCATGTGATAATGAGAACGGTTACATGTGATAATGAAACGGTTAACATGTGAAAAATGGACATGCATGTGATAAAAGGTAACTGGCATATGATAAACGATGAATGTTCCAGAAGGAACGCATATGCAATCAATGACGTAGGAGGGATGATGAAAGTGATAAGATAAAGAAAAAGATAGGCCATGACGTACGTTTGTAACATCTGGAGTCTGGAGGGCAAGCACTCTGGGTGAGATCATAGATGATAAAAGACAGGGAGTCAATGTGAGTTGGGGCACAATCCAAGTCGATATTCAGACTACTGTATGTATGTGTACAAGTGAGGCCTTATATATGTATGTAGTCTGACAAGGGGAGCTATGGCCATGTTCTGATGTGAACTAGCTAAGCAAGGAAACCATAGAGATATGGAACAGAAAGTGGAGTTGAGCATATGGTATGAAGGGACAATGATACCAGTGATGCCCGAGATGAAACAAAGGGTGAATGAAACAAGTGAAGTGTCATATGGAAAGTACGCAGAAAGGAACTTAGTGAAATATCAAGAATGGTACAGAGTCCGAGGCATGGAGTTTGTGATGCAGTTGTGATGCAGTTTTTGGGGGCTTGATACAAGTTGTGAAATGAGTGTGGAATGGTCATGGGGTATGGTTGGGTGTTCATCAGGGTCTGGGGTCCAGGGTTTGGGTGGAGTCCAAACAGGATATAGCAACTTGCTTCGAGCATGCAAGATATAAGTACTGTCAATTCCATACTTGGTGGTTGCAGATCACATCTCAGTTGGCACAGTGATAACATCACTCATCTTCTCTGAAGTCAGATACTGCTTTGATCCTATTGAAGAGGTGACCCAAATTGGTGCCCTCACCATCCCTGCATTGAGCTCTGGCTTAGGAAAGTTGGACCTCTTACCAGAGCAGTTCAAGGTCTCCATGAAGGGAGTGTTAAAAATGCACCAAGTGTTGTTGCAACTCATTGCGAGTGTTGTTGCAACTCACTACAAGTGTTGTAGTAGTTGTGTAACCCTCTGATAGACTTAATACATGCTTTAGATGTTCACAAATGCGGTCTATAACTAGTGATTCAAGGTCCCGTCTGGTCCGGTTTTTTTTCCTTTTTTGGAAAGACCAAAACCGGACCAGTCTCAGGGTGTCCCTGATATCGAAAAGACTGGAACTGGACCGCTTAAGACCACAAGACTGGTCTTAATTTAAAAAAAAGACCAGTTAAGACCGGTCCAGGACTGGTCCTGGTCTGGACTGGTCTTGGACTGGTCTTGGACTGGTCTAGACCAGTTCTTACATTAGTTTCTATGTCCCTATGTCTCCCATACAACAATTTAAAACTACAAAACTTCATAAATATCAATATGTTCGTAACCCTCACCCTCTCACACCCTCTCACACCCTCTCACACCCAGCTGCACTCAGATGAGCCATATAAAACCCAGGAGACTGCCAAACATTGCCAAAGAGATTGCCAAAGAGATCACCAAAGAGAGAATGAAGCCCAGTGTTGCTGACCCTCACCCTCCCACTGTTCAACTATGTTCCATTGGATGTACTAGAGCATACCTAGATTAGTTAATTTCAGAATACCTTACCTGGAGTGTTGCAACAACAGATGTTTTCAAAATTCACATGTTATATATAACTTTAGACAAACTTTACTACTGTGAACTCAAATCTCAACCGTTTTTTATGTTTCAATACTCAAAAAAAAGCTAAAATATAGGAGAACATGACTGTGTTGGTCACATGTGACAATTAGTGGTCTAGGACCGGTCTAGACCGGTCTTTTGCAGTTTTTTTGATTTTAAAATTTTAAAAAGACCGGAACCAGACTGCCCTTGGACCTCCTAAGACCTGAGACTGCAGTCCAGTCCAAATCAGTCCTGGTCTGGTCCATTTCCGGTCTTTTTTGGTCCTGAGAGACTGGAAATAGAAACACTATCTATAACAGTTGATAGCAGTTATATCAAGTCTATATCCAAGTGTAGGTACTGTAGTTCCCTACATGTAAGGAATCCTGGCCTGTTGGTTCTATTTACTACCTATCCCATCAAGCATGAGTTTAGGTGTCCACTATATCGTGTTTTGTCCACAGACACAACCGCTACACCTATAAACTAACTTATTATACACAAAACAAAGAATATAGTACTTGGCAAGTATGGACTGCCACTATGTGCGGCAGGTCCGAGGCCTTTCTTAAGTACCTGTTACCCTCATGAACAGAAATAGTATACATCATTAGTAGCAATCAATTTTTTTTGACCCTACTAGACATCACAACTATACATGTCCTAAACTACAGCAGAAAGCAAAGAAAGCAATGGTGACACCATCAAGCCATTGTCAAATTTGGCTGTGTTTATTTGGTTCAGTGTGGCAATCTGCAACTTGGGTAACTGGCCAGCCCAGGTCAATTTTGTTTGGTTTAGAGTGGCAATCCACATCTCAGATACTGCTTCCAAAATTCAGCTCAGCCAAAAATTGGTTACAAGTAGTGTTGCCGAAGCTAGGCTAGGCTGAGTTGCCAGAGCCGATTTTTTGGCTCAGCCAGTTGCAAGGAGCCGGCTCTAGCTGGCTCAGCACTTGATTTGTCAGCATTGCCAGCATGCAAAGGCAGTGGGCTTGTAAACTGCGCCTGGCCCACATGCACGTTCACGCACTTAACGATGTGGTCTGTGGGGGTGAAGAAAAAGCCTCAAGTGCAGGCTCCTGAAGTGCTGCTTTGGGCAAGCTGCATCATCCCAACAGGTGCCATCACAGGCCCTCATATGGATTACTCTGGATGTTATCTACCTCCAAAAGTGCCTTTCAGGGGGCATTTCCCTTTCAACCAAGGATGCCATTGTCCTATTGCACAACATGGAGCTGCTGTTGTTAGGTAATGATCAAACATGTTTTACCCTACCTGCCAGGACAATCCATGCAGTCCTGACATTTACACACTGGATTAAAGCTCTGGTGCATGGAAGATTTGGAGGCAGCAGGGGCAATGAGCAAGATTACTCAAAGGGAGAGTTGGAATACTGGAAAGAGTTGGGGTGGAAGGATGCAGAGGACAACAAAAAGATTTGCTGGTGGATCTTTGAAAGTGAAGAAATGCTCAAACACATTGATGATCATTTACATTCAACTGCACATAGACAACCAGACTTGTAGCACTGTGTTGGCAAGATTGGGCCATATTACTTGACCACTTGTTTCATGGGCAAAAAAGATAGGACTCAACAGGCAGCTTGCCTACAAGTGTTCTCAGGAAAATTGAATTAGTAATATGACAAATCAGTTATTTATGTAATCTATATCATGTGAATATCACCAGACAAAACCTGAGCAATGCCAGGACTCAAAATCAAACACCTCTTTTTCCCCTGAAGATGATACCCTGTCAAGACACAGAATTCTTGTCAGATCAGCAAGCAGGTTCATGCCTAGTTAAGTTGTTGATATATGCCCCATAAAGTGTAGGTGCTGTAGTTCCCTACATGTAAGGAAACTTGGACTGTTTGGTTCTATTCACTACTAATCCCACCAGGGGTGAGTTTAGGTGTCCACTATATTGCATTTTGTCCACAGACACAACTGCTGTACCTACAAACTAACTTCTTATACACAAAACAAAGAATATAGTATAGTAACACTAAATATAAAGGATTTGAGCGATATCTGATGTGTAATCACTCAATATTCAACATGTATCACTTTTGCCATCCACAGACTTTCATTCCATATTGATAAGCTCCAAGTTATTGCTGCCCACTTTCTTTCAACTACCAAGGCACCCTAACAAATTTCATTTCTCAAAGTGTGTGCTTGTGTTTACACTAACAGTTGTTGGTTTTGACCACATCCTATTGTTTGTACCACATCCTATTGTTTGTACCACATCCTATTGTTTGTACCACATCCTATTGTTTGTCCAGCTGCTCATTCCCGTTACCACCACTTATTCTGGTACATGTTTTTGTGTTCTTTACTGATGAGACACTTGAAGTATACCATCAAAGCTATCCCTCCTCATTTCCACTACCCACTTGCCTGACTTCTGTTAAGTTACCATGTATGGATTTGTTTCACAAAGTACATGCTCATGAATAACTTAATAATTTAAATCTCACTGCATGCTCTCATTTGTTTGAACATGTTCTTTTACTAGTCACAGCCCATGCTTGCTTACAAGCACAACTCACACCTCTTTCAAGGTATGTTATCAGATAGCTATTTATGATATTTTCTTATGTATGACATAGTACATTTTCATCCATTTTGCATTCAATTCAATGGCTATTATCATCAACCACCCATAAGTGCCTCTGTCTCTTCAGTGCATTATTTAAACTTATTTTTGACATTTGGCAGCATATTTCTCATCAACATTGTTCCCAGCCTCCTCATCCTTTGACTGCTGGCCATTGGCAGGGCTGCAAATGAAGGTGACATGATGGGCTAGCCAGAAATTGAAGAAATTGAGATGGTAAGCAGGAGGTTGGGGATGTCAAAATGGGTGAGCTGGTGATGGAAGAGTCGGCTGAAGAGATGGTGGTCAATGTCTAACAAACCATTGCAGTGAACCCAAAAATCTTCAATATTTCAATATCTTGATGCATAGATTGTCCCTAGTATGCAGTGCAGCTCAAAATGTATAAACTTATCACATATGGTGTATGTGAAGCTTGTAATGTTAATTGTCTAATGTCACATTTGCAAGCCCAAAATAGATTTCTATTTAATCTATACTATACTATCTATGTACAACAACAAATGGAGGTTAGCATAGTGTTTTAAAGTCCGGTTAAAGGACCGGCAAAAAACCGGCAACCGAACCGCGGTTGCCGGTTTTGCCAGCTGCAGCCTTGAAACAGTTTCGGTCCGAGGCTTTGGGCCAGATGTCAAAGACCGGTTGCAAAACCGGTTGCAACCGGTCTTTTTCAGCAACCGTTTGGAGGGTTGGAGGGGTGGATTGGCCGGTGCAAGCTTGGATGACGCTGCCGAAATTAGAAATTGTTCTAATTTTAGCAGTGTCATCCAAGTGTCCACTTCCGCATCCACCTATGCAACCCCTTGTATTAATGTAGAAACTATCAGATCTCAACAAATGACATATCCAATGCCATGATATAGCATATTCTGACCTGTAACCCCTGAGAATAACATATCAATGACATCTTTGTTGTCGAATTTTCTTTGTTTCTAATTTTAGCAACGTCATCCGAGTGCCCACTTATGCATCCACCTATGCAACCCCTTTTATCAATGCAATAACTATCAGATCTCAACAAATGACATATCCAATGCCACATTATAACTTATTCTGGCACTTTAGGAACTCATATACTTTTATATTAATAAAATTCGATTTTTTTGCTATTACATAAACAGTTTTGAGTGAAAACCGGTCGCAACCGGTTGCACAATGTGCCTGCAATATAGAAAGACCGGTTGTCACCGGTTTTGGTCCGGTTGTCCCCAAATTAGAAATTCCAAAAAACTGGTTGGGTCCGGTTGCGCCAAAAATAGAGTGAAAAACCGGACCGAACCGGACTTTAAAACACTAGGTTAGCATATGTAAGGATCTGCTAGTCTGAGACACTTGAATGGCCACAATTGGGATCTGATAATGGAAAAGTTGCAGGCTCACCTAAGGCTGGTAGCAGCTATTTTTGAATGTGTCAGTGGCATTAACATTCAGAGGCTTCTGTTTGGGTTAGTACCCTGAAAGAGCCAGCCATGTATGTTGTGCTCCATGCCCTCTGCTCTTCTGAAAGATGATCCCATGGGGTGATGGTTCTTTGCTGATACTCCCTGTGCATGAGATCTTTCAAGGAGCCAGCAGGTCCAGTGTTGGTAAATGGTTTTGTGGGGCCAGGGGTGCCCTCATCCATCCCATCAGAGTCTGTTGACAGGTCAATTACCTGGTCTTCTTCTGCCTTCCGGGCTACCCTTCTATTCTACAGCTTATCAGGGTGGGCAATATTCATATTTTGAATTAGGATCCAAATCTGTCTAGAACATCAGCATTAATAATTAAATTTAAAAATGGGATGGAAATACGGGTTGCTCATCAGATTCTTCAAATTCTGTCCTACATGACCACACCAAATTTCCCATGACCTCCTAGTTTCCAACTTCAGTGATGGACAGATGCTCCTCAACTTCTCCCAGAGAAAGGTAAAGCATTGCTGATGATTTGGGCATTTACCTGGGTTGGGATGGTGAATGTAAATTTCTGGGGTATGGGGGTCAGCAGTTGAAGAGTTCTGGTGTGTCCATGGCTCAAAAAATCTTACAATACTCATGCATGAATTGAGGAATCTGTCATGGCATGTTTGGTATCAGAAGTTACAAGTTGAAGAGTTCTGGTGTGCCCATGGCTCAAAAAATCTTACAATACTCATGCATGAATTGAGGAATCTGTCATGGCATGTTTGGTATCAGAAGTTACAAGTGCTTCAAGTTTGCATTTAGCTAGAGGTGGGTTAGCAATGGTTTCATGAGAGTTGCATAGGACCCAAAATGGGACCAGGAAGCTGCCCAGCTGGCAGCAGGATGAGCTGGAAGTAGTGATTCAAAGTCAGGTCTCAGAGTTGAGACTGAACTGGAGTTGAACTGGAAATAACCGATCAAAAACCGAACCGCAACTCCAGTTAGTGACCGGTCCTAATCGGTCTCGACTCCGGTTATGCAAATCTCGGGGCAAATTCAGAGTTGGAAAAAACCGGTCAGGACTGGTCAGAACCAAGGTCGGTGACATATATGACTGCCAGTGTCACAACATCTGTGGTTGGGCCACCTGTGTCTCCCTCAATTTGAGCCAATTAATGCTGGTCTTGAGGCACCTTGGCCCACTAATAAATGGCTGGATATTTAAAACACCCCCTACCAGCGCTAAATCTGCCCCCATTTGTTTTTGAAAATTTTCAACAAGTCCATTTTCCCACACCAAATTACCATTTCTGGAAGGTGTGTAAGGTGTTTGTACATGTTATGACATGGGAATTGATCAAAACCTAGGGACAAGTGAATAATTACCTTATTTGGTAAGATAGCCAGATTTCCAAATATGGAAATCAAGTTGAGATACCATTTTAGGAAAGTGGTGAGGATGTTTGTATATGTTTGTACATAATTTCCTTTTTTAGATATTCATTGATTGATTTTCAGGGTCAAATTTCTAAAAAAGGAAATTGATAATGTAATGTGCGCTTTAGGATCCAGTGGCGGGTTTCCAAAAATGGAAATAGCGCACTTTGGCCTTGCCATTTTGGGAAATATCTGCTCACTGTTGGTGGTGATGAGCAACAAGAAATTGCAATATCTCCCTTAATACTGAATATTTTTGTGGCGCTTTTTTTGGAACATATTCCTTATATGTATATGCACCTATCCAACATGTCAGAATGCAAAAAATGTGAGTGGTTTCTGTCAGAATGCAACATGTCTTGCTCACTGTTGACAACAGTGAGGAGCAACAAATGACTATATCTCCATCAATGCTAGTTATTTCTGTGGCGCTTTTTTTGGTATGTCCCCATTAGGGATATAGGAAGGTGTTTGACATGTCAGAATACAAATAGTATGTACCAATCATGCCACAAATGAAATTGGTGTGCTCACTGTCTGCCATGATGAGCAGCCATATCTCCACCAAAACAAGATCTTTCTGTGGCACTTTTTTTGATTTGGGATCACACATAACAAAGATAAACATTGGGAGGGTCACAACAGAGGATCCCTAGGCAAGATCAAGTGGAATCTCCCATTTATCCTGACATGTCAACTTGTCAGCCACTCTTTCTGCATCATGTTCAGTCTTTTCAAAGAGCCCGTTCGGGTACCTGATGTACAACGTGTTCCCACAGGTCTGATGCAGCGGACCATCGGATAAACCCGAGCCCTCAGTCGGAGCTACAAATGTGATGTTTCCCACCACCATCGATAAAATTTGTCAAGATCGACACAATCGCATCCGTCGCCTCCACGCTGCTGTTCTCTTCTACCACATTCTTATTCTCTATCAGTACATCATCTACTATATGGCTACCTCATCCAATCCACCCTCAGCAAACAGGAACTGGACTGAAGCCGAGACGGATGCTTTGATCAGCTGGGCAAGCGACCAGCCAGGGATTAAGACCCAGGCAAATTTTAATGCGCAGCAGCTTAAGGCTGCAGCTGCAGCCGTATCTGCAGTTCCTGGTTCACCTGGCCGTGCTGCTGCACAGGTTAAAACCAAGTGGTCAGCAGTATGTCTGCTTGTCATTTCCACGGTCCAAACATGATCAATCGATAGTGTATCCAGCTAAAGACATCATTTAAAGCTGTCACGAAATATTGTGATAGCTCTGGTATGAGCTTCACTGAGGAGAGCAGTGCAAATGTTACTACAGAGGCAGAGGAGAAGGTTTTTGGCGATTATCTTGCTGCGCATTCAAAGGTGCGTCTTTCGTATTTATCACTTGTACCCTCAATTTACATGTGCTGTATTAAAAGGATAAGGACCTTGCCATGTTCAAGAAGCATGGTTTTCCATTTTATCAGCGGCTATGTGACGTGATTGAGCCCAACTTGACTGTGCAAGGCCACTTCGCTTTTCATGCAAGCTCAAGTACTTCATCGGGCTCGGCCGCTTACCCACAGTCTGCCTCCACTTCCTCTGGCTCGGCTGCCGCTCTGCCACCACAATCCCTCTCTGTTCCCTCAGCTCTGCCCAAAGATGACGATGTGGAGATGATTGTCGATGATCGTGGCTCCATGCTGCCCCATCCTCCACTTCCATTTGTATCCCTGCCCTCTGTTCCGCAATCCTCTTCAGGCCGTCTTTCAAGTCTCCCATCTACGACAACTGGGGTCAGTTCTACATCGGGTAGCCTCAAACGAAAATCGGATGGCGGAGGGTCTGATGGACGACGTGCTAAGTGGAGCTCAAGAAAGGCCACTGACGAGGCCCCCTCACACGTAATGCTGTTGAATGGACTGCAGAGCTCTGTCAATAGTGCAGGTGATGTATTCCGTACAGCGACGGCTATGCCTGAAGGGCAAATTCAGTCTGCAGCCCAAAGAGTGCAGGGATACAACCTCTCAGACGACGATCTGGATCTTATCGGTGAACATTTCAAGATTCCATATAACGCAGCATGGTTTCTTGGTCTTCGTGATGACAGTGCAAGGGCATATGTGGAGCGTGAATTAAAGAAACTTCAGCTGCCACAACCCTCCCTCAATTAATTCCACTCACGTAGCACCCATGTTTATATCATATCATCTACTATCCTGTTTGTACTTTGCCACATGTGCTCTACTCATTGTCAAATTCATCACTCTCAATCTCTTCACTTGAATCTTCCTCCTCTGAACCTTCTTCCTCAGCTTCTGCCCTTGCCCTGAGCACCTCTTGGTATTGAACCCACATTGCTTGTGCAATCTGATCACGTCGTTCAGTTGCTGTTGAACCTTCTGCAGGTAATGGAGCATTATCATCTGGCTCACCACCTCTGGCTGCTCTAGGAAGATCCCTACCCGGCTCATCATCTCCTGCTGCAACTCCACCAAAACGATGGTTTTCAGCCTCCACTGAAACTGGAAGGGCAAGTTTGACATCTTCAGAGTCCAAATTGATACAAATGAAGTTATGAATTGCTGCTAATGCTGCAGGGATGCGTGCCTGGATTTCCATGTTATACTCTGGTGACAGCAGAAGGATGCGAAAACGTCATTTGAGCACACCAAAAATGCGCTCAATGACATTTTGTGCCTGTGCATGCCGCAGATTAAAAAGCTCCTGTGCATTCTTTGGACTAATCATTATCTAGAATCAGTGCATGCAGCAGTAAGAGGGTGATTATAAATACTGAAGACTGGCCCGTCCCCATTCAGCAAGATGGTAACGAACTTTTCGATATGGAACAAGAAGCTTGTCTGAATGTGGGAACCCTGCATCACCCAGCAGGTACCACCCCTCAGGAATAACCAGGTCAGTGTCGATTGCATTCTGATATACACGGGCATCTGAGGCTGATCCCTCCCATCCTGTGAGCACATAGGTAAACAGGAGGTTGAATGAACAACAGAAGATGCAATTCTGTGATGTATAGCCTTTCCTGTTGATGCAAGCAATGCATAGATGGTTTGGTGGTGTAACATGAATGTGGCTCCCATCAATTGCACCAAGTGCCTTCTCAAAGAATGGCCAAAGCTTCTTGTTTCCATGGAGATGATGCAAGTTGGGTGTCTGATCCTCAGGTGCTAATTGTTTGACATACTTTGGAAAGAAAGGAACTGATGAGAAAATCAAGACCATCTTTTGAAAGTAACTGGGCATATTGTAAATGACATAGATAGATTAATGAAACATTTGGGCTTTACTTACCGTGAAATAGTTTCATTTGAATGCTGGAAGCGCTCCCTAACATGCCGAGTTGTCAGACCTGTCACACAGGTATAAAGAAAAATTGCAAGTTGTTCTTCCAAGGTGATGTTCCTTGAGTCTGAGTGCCCCATTTCATGAAGCTCTTCAATCAAGGCCTTGAAAACATGCTTGGATACACCCAGTTCACATTGTATGCGATTTGGATGCCCTGCAAGCAGTTCCTGGACCCAGCCTTCTCCTGAAAGAATTGATGTATGATAGGGGACCTTGATGAGATATTGGCGAATGATACGAATCATTGTAGGAAAGACAACTGTGATGAGAAGACCATAGACATTTACAAGATGTTGGCGAACACGGTCTTGTTCAGCACGGAGGTGTCGATCAATGGGTGTAGGCATGTTGGATGAGAATTTTCATACCGTAGTTCACCATGTTTTTATACAGGGAAACTATACATATGTATATAAAGGCCCCTTACTGATACAGGTGTCCCCAGGTAGTATCCCAGGTCTGACCCGTACCCATAGGGCCCATACCCGCACCTGTACCCGTGGTGCAGGTATGGGTGCTGCCAGTGCCGGGTGCCCAACATGTCAACCCGTACCCGCTACCCGGGCCCAGCCCATAGTTGTTAGGAGGTGATCCCGACACAACCACTAAGACACTCGAGACTGAATCGCAGAATGAGAAATGAGACTTGATTGCGTCTATGGACGACAGAAACAATCGTAAGGCTAAGGAGTACATAGGTAGACTTCAGTATATACTCTGACTCGTTATTCCCACACCGTCATTCCGCGGAATCCTTATGTAAGCGTGGGAACTTCTTGTAAATAAAAAGAAAAGAAAAGAAAAAGAAAAGATAATAAAATATCGACCGTTACATCACCCCCTCTTTAAGATTCTCGTCCCGAGAATCATCGTCATCTTTCTCCACCATCTTCCGCATGTGTTTCCACTCCGCCCATTTCTTGTTCATATTCTTTAGATATCCTTCATCGAACTTCCCGTCTTCCCATCCAAACAGTTTCTTGTGTACCGGTGGATCCGTATAGTTGTGGTACCTCTGGAAGAATTTAGCTGGCATCGCCAACGGTCGGGGTGCGCTCGGCTTCTTCTTATGAAACTCCTGGACTTTACGATGAGCGTTCTCGAGATTGTCCGCTGGTTCCCACGTCGCTTCCTCATTGGGATATCCCTTCCATTTCACTAAATATTCTAATCTTCCCGTGCGCGTCCCTCTCTGCATCCTCTGTCTACTGTCGATCACTTCCTCTACTTCAAACTCCTCATCTTTCTTCGTATGATCCTCTTCCTTCCTCTTTTCCCATTCACGTTCTTGTACTTTCTGTTTGGGGAACTTAGCCGGTGTATGTGGTTTTAATAACACTTCGTTGAAGACGTTATAGATTTTCCATGACGCCGGTATCTTGACTCGATAGGCCGCCGATCCTACTTTCTCTATTATTTCGTAGGGTCCTACAAACTTCCCATCCAACTTCTTCGTCGTTCGTAGCGAAGGTAGGTTCTGAGCACTGATGTAAACCTTATCGCCTTTTCGATAGTTCCGCGTTGGTTGCTTCTTTTTATCATATTGTTTTCGCATATTTTCTGCAGCTCGATTCAACCCTCTCCTCGCTTGATCGCATGCTTCCACCAACCTATCCACCCATTCGTCCACTGCTTGTACCTTTCTCTCCATCGTCAGTTCAAGTCCTTTCCTTGGATTACGTCCATTGTTCAAGAAGAACGGGGAAAATCCGGTCGCCGAATGTATTCGATCGTTATGACAGAATTGGGCTACCGCCAACCAATCGCTCCAGTCATCCTGTTGATGATTTACGAACATCGTCAAGAATTCTTTCACTTCTTGGTTCACTCTCTCCGTTTGTCCGTCAGTTTGAGGATGATAAGCCGTCGAGGGGTTTGCCTTGATCCGGAGCACTTGGTACAGTTCCTTCATGAATTTCGACACGAATTGAGGTCCTCGATCGCTGATCACCTTTTCCGGTATTCCGTGTTCTCGAAAGACATGATCCCTGAATAAAACAGCTGTGCCTGCACTTGAAAGCGTGGTGTTCGTCGGTATGAAATAGGCCTTCTTGGTAAATCGATCTACTACCACCAACACGGCATTGAATCCCCTGGATTCAGGTAGTGGTCCGATCATGTCTACCGACACTACGCTCCATGGTCCTCGCGGCGTTTCATGAGGATGAAGAGGAGCGGCTTTCTTTTGTCGATCCGGCTTCGTTGTCTGACACATTCTGCAACTCCTCACATAATCCTCTACATCTCTTCTCAGTCTCGGCCACCAATAATTACGCAGTATCAACTCAACCGTCTTATCCACTCCCGAATGTCCCCATCTATGATGTTCTGCTATAAATTGTTCCCTTAGTTTTCTAACCACCGGTACATACACCCTCTCGTGCCATGTTACTAATCCTCCTTCTCTCACTCGCCACCCGTCTTCTTTATTCTCTACCGCCTTTCTGATTTTTTCCTCCCATTGTCGGGGGCTTATCTTTTTTAATTCGTTTTCCATTTTATGTAAATCGTCTCCTTCTTCCCATACTCGTGTAAAAACTTCCTCCTTCAGTAATGTCGTTCCCTCATTATCACTTTCTCCCTTGTCGTGATCCGCTCTTCTCGATAAGGCGTCCGCCTTCGTGTTGGTTTTTCCGGGTCGATGCTTCAAGACAAAGTTGTATTCTTGTAAGTCTAACACCCATCTCGCTTGTCGTCGATTGATGTTCTGTGGTTTCCTGAAGTACGTCAAGTTTTGATGATCGGTTAGAATCTCAATCTGCTCTTCTGTTCCCTTCAGGTAATGCGACCATTCATATAACGCGTGCATGACCGCCAGTAATTCTTTATCGTACACCTCGTAGTTTCGTTCGGCGGGGTTGAGCGATTTCGAGATGAAAGCTACTGGTCTCCATGTACCATCTTCTTGTTGTTGAGACAGTACTGCTCCCATTGCAAAGTCAGACGCATCTGTTTCCACTCGGTATTTTCCTCGATCAGATGGGATCGCCAACACCACTTCCTCTCCTACTCTCATCTTTAATCCTACAAACGCTTCTTCCTGTAGTACCGTCCACATCCATTCTTCTTTCCCCGTTAATCGCGTGAGTGCTTTAGCTATCTTTGCAAATCCTCGCACGAATCGTCGATAGAAGTTCACGAATCCTAGAAATTGTTGAAGCTCTCTCTTGTTTGTCGGTCGCGGCCAGTCCAGTATCGCTCGAACTTTAGCTTTATCCATACGTATGGAGTCGTGTGATATCACTAATCCTAAGAATTCAATGGTCTTCTGATCGAACCAGCACTTCTCCGCTTTCAACGACAATTTATGTTTTTTCAACTTTTCTAAAATCCTGTTTACGTGCTTCCGGTGTGTCTCTTCATCTTTGGAATACACCAATATATCGTCCATATATATCACCACCCATCCTTCTGCTATCTCCTCTCTAAATATATCATTCATCATGGTCTGGAAGGTTGCCGGTGAATTTGTGAGTCCGAAGAACATCACTAGCAGTTCGAATAACCCTCTATTCGTCCTGAATGCCGCCTTCCATTCATCCCCTTCCTTTATCCTAATGTTGTTATATCCCCATCTTATGTCCATCTTCGAAAACACCTTGGCGTGACTAAGTTGGTCTACTAATTCCGATATGAGTGGTAACGGGTATCGGTTTTTGATCGTCATCTCGTTGAGTTTTCGATAATCCTGTACCGGCCTTAGTTTCCCATCCTTCTTTTTGATGAAGAAGAACGGTGACGCCATTGGAGATTTACTCGTTCTTATTCTTCCCGTCTCTAAATTCTCCTTTAGGAATTCGTCTAGCTGTTCCTGCTCCTCTCGATTCAGTGGGTAGATCTTACAATCCACCGCCTTGGCGCCGGGTATCAGTTCGATCGCGTGGTCCCATCTTCCTCTTTTTGGTAATTCATCAAACGTCTCCTTTTCAAACACTTCTCGGTGACTTAAATAGTGAGCGGGGACGATCTTTTTTACGTCACGTTTCACTTGGTTTGCTACCGCTATTTCAGTCGCTGTCGTCGCGTGCGATCTTATTCCCCATCTTTCTTCCTCCTCCACTTCGCTCGTTACCGCCAATAACCTATCTCCCTCTTCCCACTCATGTGTTCCTCTGGTGTCATTGCCATCCTCAGTGTCTATTGCTTCCTCGCTCTCTCCCTCTACGCGACATGTGCCTGGACAGCGTTTCATAAGGAGTGAGCCTTCCTTCCAATTAACGATTGGATTATGGTGTTTTAACCAATCGTGTCCCAAGAATACGTCAAGCCTTCCAAGCGCTGATACACCGAATTCGAACACTTCGTAGTGCGTTCCAATCTGCAGTTTTAACTGTACCATCTCTTTTAATGCTCCTCCCAAGTTAGGCGTGCCGTCGGCGTTGTAGACGGGGATGGGTCGGTCTAGTCGTCGTGTATTAAGGTTGTGTTCTCGTACAAATCTTTCGTTAATACAAGAGCCTGTGCATCCTGAGTCGACGAGTACCTCCACCTTGTGTCTTTGGAAAGTGTCTAACGTGGTAATTGTTCCACTAATCGTCATTTGATTTTTTCCTTTCCCTTGCACGTAGCGTCCCACTTCCTTCAGGTTCCGAAGGTGCCACAGCGCATCTTCTTCCGTCATCCCATTTAGGACATTCACCGTCTCCGCTGTCGCTTCTGCTTCTCTCGTCCTATGTACCCATTGTTTCAGGCTTTGCACCGCTACCTCTTCGGGTTGTTCCCATATCCTTCTCACCATCCATGGTCCTCGCCATGTCACTAATTTGTCTTTTTTTGTTGTTATTTTTTTGTTTCTCCACTTATGTTCCAATCCTCTGAGTTCGTACATAATGCATTCAATATTTAACTTTGAATCTTCGTACTTTACATCAGAGGTATTGTTACATCGTTCTTTGGTCAGCGTCGTTGGAGGCGCGTTCACTGACCATTCTGAAAACCCATCAACGCCGCTATTTCCACCTTCTCCTCTTCCGTCGCTCCATCAATCCTTTCCTTCCACGTTACTTCTCTAATCTCTTTTACTTCTCTTTTCGGTCCCCAACATGCTTCCGTCATGTGTCCTAATTTCCCACAGTTTTCACACTTGGGTGCATTCATCGTCCACTCTCTCACTTCTCTTCTTTCTCTCTTTGGTTCCTTACAATCCCTGGATATATGTCCGAACCGATTGCAGTTGTAACATTTGACCGGTCCTCTTCGGCGGTCTATCTGCATGGCGTTTGGATCTGATCCCGATCCGGAAGGAGTTGCGGTTGAAACCGTCGCTCCTGTAGCTGCCGCAGTCGGTTTCGTCTCCTGTGGCGTTGGCGTGGGATTTGGGAAGAACCTGGGTCTAAATATAGGTCGGGTCATTGTTCCGTATAATTTCTGCCCATCTCTCCACGCCTTGTCCAATGCCGTTGCTCGGTCGTACCACAACTGTAAATCTCCTGCCGTCGCTCCATCACCGGGCGCTCCGTTCTCTACTATCTTCATTCCTAGTGGTGGGTTTAACCCTCCTTTGAACTGGGCGATCAGCGCAATTTCGTTGAAATTTGTTAATTGCGCCCAGCTCTTGAAGTCGATGATGTAATCCTCCACTGGTCTTTTTCCTTGCTTCAACTCCCTCAGATGTCTGATCGCCTCGTCTCTCGTTTCGGTGGTCATAAAGAATGCTAATGCCTTCGCTTCGAAATCGTTCCAATCATCAAATGGTGGTTGGTGGGTGAACGGTGCGATTCCTATTTCTGCCGCCCTCGGGGCTACTACCATTTCTCCTGTGGGCGATATCACTCCCACTACCTCATCCCTCGGTGCTACTCCCGTCCTTAACTGTTCCCATGTGTAGTTCTTTGCCCTTGGTG
Organism: Amanita rubescens; assembly: GCA_015039365.1. Classification (NCBI taxonomy): domain Eukaryota; kingdom Fungi; phylum Basidiomycota; class Agaricomycetes; order Agaricales; family Amanitaceae; genus Amanita; species Amanita rubescens. The sequence continues at coordinate 334,322 of WION01000025.1, read as the reverse complement.
TTCTCGTTATTTCGTCTACAAATTCCATGAATTCTTGTAGCTTCACTCCCGCCCAGTTCTCTGCCCTATTCGCCGTTCCTCCTTTTATTCGTTGAAGGGCTATTGCAATCATCTGGCTGCCGTTGAGTACTTCCGTCAATGAGAAGTACGCTCTCATCGATCTCAGCCAGTGTGCTATTTTTTCAGGCTTGCCTTCGTACGCTTCTGGTGGATCGATTTTCATCTGTGGTCTGGGGGGTCTGGGAGGTTCTCTAAACGCTTCTCTTATTTCTCCTATCGCTCGGGCTACACCATGTCCTGCATTTCGTTGGTCTACCGGGGCTGCCGCCAACCAGAGTGCTCGTACTGCGGCTGGTGCCAACGACCCTATCAATGCGGCCAATAGTCCTACACACGCTCCTATCAACGCCTCCGTCGGTGTATACGGCATTCTTCTTATTTTCACAGGGACGAAGGGAGTTCTTTATACTGTTCGTTTGGTTCTGGTTCGTTTTCTCCTATGGATCGAATAGGTACGCCCAAACTCGAACGGATCGTAGTTTTACAAGGTCTGTAACTCAGAGTTTAGAGCAGTCCCTGTCCTATCTCGTTAACCCTCGAGTCCGGGTTTATCAAGCGGTAGTGGATACGCGCGATGTGCAGCGTGAGGAGGTAGATATATCTGAAGTGGGCTACTAGCGCTATCAAGCGCAGCAACCGTCGAATGGTTTGCGTGTCCGTTGTGAACGACAACGAGCAGGCGAGTGTGGTAGTGTGAAGAGCCTTACGATTATGTTAGGAGGTGATCCCGACACAACCACTAAGACACTCGAGACTGAATCGCAGAATGAGAAATGAGACTTGATTGCGTCTATGGACGACAGAAACAATCGTAAGGCTAAGGAGTACATAGGTAGACTTCAGTATATATACTCTGACTCGTTATTCCCACACCGTCATTCCGCGGAATCCTTATGTAAGCATGGGAACTTCTTGTAAATAAAAAGAAAAGAAAAGAAAAAGAAAAGATAATAAAATATCGACCGTTACAATAGTACCCACATATCAATTGATGAGCCAGGATGCCAGGCATCTGACTTGTGGGAGCCGGAATGCTGAGCATCAGACCTGTGGGAACACGTTGTACATCGGGTACCCGAATGGGCTCAAAAGACTGAACATGATGCAGAAAGAGTGGCTGACAAGTTGACATGTCAGGATAAATGGGAGATTCCACTTGATCTTGCCTAGGGATCCTCTGTTGTGACCCTCCCAATGTTTATCTTTGTTATGTGTGATCCCAAATCAAAAAAAGTGCCACAGAAAGATCTTGTTTTGGTGGAGATATGGCTGCTCATCATGGCAGACAGTGAGCACACCAATTTCATTTGTGGCATGATTGGTACATACTATTTGTATTCTGACATGTCAAACACCTTCCTATATCCCTAATGGGGACATACCAAAAAAAGCGCCACAGAAATAACTAGCATTGATGGAGATATAGTCATTTGTTGCTCCTCACTGTTGTCAACAGTGAGCAAGACATGTTGCATTCTGACAGAAACCACTCACATTTTTTGCATTCTGACATGTTGGATAGGTGCATATACATATAAGGAATATGTTCCAAAAAAAGCGCCACAAAAATATTCAGTATTAAGGGAGATATTGCAATTTCTTGTTGCTCATCACCACCAACAGTGAGCAGATATTTCCCAAAATGGCAAGGCCAAAGTGCGCTATTTCCATTTTTGGAAACCCGCCACTGGATCCTAAAGCGCACATTACATTATCAATTTCCTTTTTTAGAAATTTGACCCTGAAAATCAATCAATGAATATCTAAAAAAGGAAATTATGTACAAACATATACAAACATCCTCACCACTTTCCTAAAATGGTATCTCAACTTGATTTCCATATTTGGAAATCTGGCTATCTTACCAAATAAGGTAATTATTCACTTGTCCCTAGGTTTTGATCAATTCCCATGTCATAACATGTACAAACACCTTACACACCTTCCAGAAATGGTAATTTGGTGTGGGAAAATGGACTTGTTGAAAATTTTCAAAAACAAATGGGGGCAGATTTAGCGCTGGTAGGGGGTGTTTTAAATATCCAGCCATTTATTAGTGGGCCAAGGTGCCTCAAGACCAGCATTAATTGGCTCAAATTGAGGGAGACACAGGTGGGTTGGGCTTATCCTCGTTATCTCTCCTGCCACACTCACTTCTCCACCCATCTGGCGGTTGCTCTGGCTTCCATAGGATGTCTCAGCATATCTGACATCGTTGTAATGGACCAGCGCACTTCAGAATGAGTCAGAATGACATGGTTGATCAGATGAGGTGATAAGGGTTTGTTGACAGAGTAATGACCTTTGAAAGGTAAATATCATTCGCTTCTAATGCTTTTTTGGTTGCTAAATCCAATGGCGATGTCAGCGTGGCACGAAAAGCAGTTGTGAATGTGCCAGAACAGTTTTGAGTATTAGGGGCTTGATAAGGGTATGTACATGGAGTACTGAGCTTTGAAAGGTGAGGATCATTCACTTCTGAGGTTTTCAAGGTCGCTGATTCCGTTGGTGATGTCGGCGTGGTGCGAAAAGCAGTTACGAATGCACCAGAACGATTAGGGTCATACATGTCAAATTCTATCCAGGAGTTTATGAGGTGAGTCTGAATCGTTTCTAGGGTAATTTTGGTCACTAAATCCGATGGGGATGTCAGCATAGCACGAACTTCGATAACGGATCCGGGAGAACAATCCTGAGCATCAGTAAGGGTCATACATTGTCAAATTCTATCCAGGAGTTTATGAGGTGAGTCTGAATCATTTCTAGGGTAGTTTTGGTCGCTAAATCTGATGGTAATGTCAGTGTAGCACAAACTTCGATAACGGATCCGAGAGAATGATTCTGAGCATCAGCAAGGGTCATACATTGTCAAATTCTATCCAGGAGTTTATGAGGTGAGTCTGGGTTGTTTCTAGCATAATTTTGGTTGCTGAATCCGATTGTAATGTCAGGGTAGCACAAACTTTGATAACGGATCCGATAGAATGTGTATTATCCTTCAATACTAGTAGTAGTACTGTGTACAAGCTAATTGACAATTATTCAATGAGATCTCCACCAGCATTTTGAGTCATCCCACATGTACTTGAAGTCAGTCATAGTCGGTTCAAACCGACTATTGGCAATTTATGACCAGTCTCGACTAAAACCGGTCAAAAGTCGGTTGCGAACCGTGACCGGAGTGACAGAACCGGTCACAAGCGGTTTCGGTCCGGTTTCCCATCCTGCAAAAAATCCTGTGACCGACTACGGTCTGACTTTGTTGCCTCAAGGCCAAAAAACCGAACTGAGTCGAACTTTGAAACACTAGCTGGAAGGAAGTCAAATGGCTCCTTATGGGGAAGAGGATGGGAGATGATGGTTGGTTCCTACAGACAACAACTCAGCGTTTCTTGTGGCTGGGTTGAGAGGAACAGGCTCAAACACCCATCTGCCTTGCCTTTCATGGTTCACAACTTATTACCCTTTGCCCTAACCCTAACCTTAAATGTGCCTATCCTTAAGTTGACCATCGACTCCATCTTGCATGCTCTGGGAGCTGAGGAGAATGTGGGTTCCTCCTCAAATGCACATTCAACTGACTACCACCAGGTCAATGCCTTCCAAGTTATTTTCTTGTCAACACTTCTGACAAGGCATCAACATTTAGGCTCTTATGCTACATTTTTGGCAAGGCTTCTTCTGTTCACCTGTGTATTCAGATCAGGGTGAGCATCTATGTCACATCAATCATCAGAAGCTGATTTTTCCACTTAAATCATTTGTAGATGTCATTCTCTATAACATCATGAATGATGAAGTGGTGATATGGGTAAGAGAATAGCACTGATGTATGGTCTCTCTTAACCATCTTGTCCTTTGCTTTCACACATGCTATCTAGCACAATGCTTTGCTTCATTTTTCTTGTCACAGGTATGGGCCCAGGTCACTGTCACTGTCACCCATGACATGGCACCAAGTACCTGCCACCCATTCAATGTTCATTCATACTCAAGATGCATACTCTCAATTTCCCACTTCCTTGCACCATGATCAGCCACAAGCAGTGACTCCTTTACAGGACCCTCCCTCATCTTGGTTGGTAATACCACTGCAAGTAGATCCCATTCACATTCCTTTGTACCTAACCTCAATGTCACTGTCCCTCACTGCACAGACATGAAAGTGGGTGTGAGCCCATCCTTACCCTAGTTTTCACCCACCTAACCTCATCCCTTTACTAATACCTCAGACAATAACCATTACAACAAACTGTTGAATATTGAGTGATTAAACATCAGATATAGTGTTTACAGGTCAGGTCAGGTTAGGTTATTTGCCCAAATTTTGAATAACTGTGACTGTAACTGGTTATTGAATGAACCTGACCAGTTGTAACTGGTCACAACTGGTCAGGTTAACCTTGCATAACCAGTTATGACCAGTTAAAAATCTGCAAATAGAAATTGAAAATGCTCCACCAATTTCAGTCTCATCACCAGTGGAGTATTTTGCTATTCTTTCAGAGGGTTAGTGGCATGTATGTATAGGATAATTTGCAAATAGACATAGAAAATGCTCCACTAATTGCAGTGTTGTCATTGGCAGAGTATTTTGCTATTTTTTCTGATGGTTGGTGGTGGCATGTATATGATAATCTGCAAAATAAAAATAGAAAATGCTCTGCCAATTGCAGTGTCATTATTGGCAGAGTATTTTGCTATTTCTCTGAAGATTGTGAGGTAGAGAATTGGGAGGTATAGTGGTCATGTAGTCATCTTTTTCAAAATTTCTTTTTAAATACATGGGTAAGTTGGAGTTGTATCACTTTTAGAGCTCAAGACATGGGGTAATTCAAGATAATATAGACAGTGTAGTTCACAACAAATAACCCATTTCAAGTTGGTCATCATAACCAGTGTAACAAGCTGATTCCGGCTACATTGGAACCGATCTCCAAAACCTTCTGAAGCTCCCCGAAGCACTCCGAGCCTATACTCGACCCCGGAGGATGATTGTTTGTGTTTGGACGCATGCACAGGCCTCAGACTCGGTGCAGGAATTGTCACATGGTCACCTTGTGCCTCCGTAGTATATATACCATTGTGTACATAGTTGTAGTTAGCGATTATCACCCCATCTGCATTCCGAGTTCGATTCCTTCCATTCCCTTCGTTCCTCGGTGCTTCAGACACCTTCCACTTGTTCACCTTCGTCTTTGGCACTCTCTCTGCACCTGAGACACCCTTCGGACTGATCTCCGTAGCCCCTTTGGCTGAACGCACTTCCGCATCAGCCTTCTTCTGATCGTTTCACTGGTCATGACCAGTCATGACCAGTTATAGACCAGTTATACCAATTGGGCCATTTGCCATAACTGTAACTGTAACTGATCACTGACCGGTATAACTGTGACTGATGGTCAGGTTATAACTGGTAGCGGTTAGGTCAGGTTACAGTTATTTTCTGGTCATTGTGACCTGACCTGTAAACACTAATCAGATATCACTCAAATCCTTTATATTTAGTGTTACAATACTATATTCTTTGTTTTTTTTGTGTATAATAAGTTAGTTTATAGGTGTAGCAGTTGTATCTGTTGACAAAACACGATATAGTGGACACCTAAACTCACGCCTGATGGGATAGGTAGTAAATAGAACCAAACAGGCCAGGTTTCCTTACATGTAGGGAACTACAGTACCTACACTTGGATATAGACTTGATATAACTGCTATCAACTATTATAGAATGCATTTGTGAACATCTAAAGCGTGTATTAAGTCTATCAGAGGGCTAGACAACTACTGTGACCTTGATTCGCTCTCTTTCATTATTACCTTAGACAAGGATGAATGTTTTACCGTTCCATCAGACACTCATCTTCTTTGACAACATCAAGCTCTCACTTCATGCTCTAAAATGGTTTCAGGACTGTATTCCTGAACATCTTCACTCCTCCCAAATTGCAGACATAGCTCTCTACACCACTACCTTGATGTCATTGCCGAGCCAGCTGAAATCCTGGTCTCCCTGAACACTCCATTTTGTCATCATCCAATTGACAACCAACATGGCAATGCCCACTTCCAAATGATCTCACACCCCAACTGGAAGCAGATCACCCCCCCCATTCCACTTGCTGTTCGATCCAAAACTGCCATCTTCCTCAACAACTGTATCACTGAAGTCTTTGATGTCACGGTATTCCCAGACATTCCCAACTCGGATGTCCTCCATGTCACCCTCACTGAAAAACCCTCTACCTCTCGTGCCTGCCGCAACTGCAGATCTACCACTATCGAAATACCAATGGCATAATTATACGCCGTCAAATCCCCCTCTCTCAACTTTGGGACCAAATACCAGGCCCACACTGTCAACAGGTGTGACTGCGCCAAACCACCTCTCTCATCCGTCAACAATGACATCAACATCCCTGGCACCATCAGGGTCCCTTTGGACCCTCCATCACCACATACCGAACCAACACCCAAGCTCCCTTACCTTCCCCTGCCCAAGATCTTCGATTATCTTGAAACAGCGACATCGTCGCCATGCTCACCTGAAGCCATTGCGCTTCTACTCAAAACTCCCAAGGCAACTCAAACGCTGCCAACTGTCATCATACTGGTGCCCCACCACTGGCAATGCAAGCCCTACACCCCCCTCTCACTCTTGAAGCCGACGAGCTTCTACCTGGCACCACCATGACGGGCTTGACCCATCATAAACAACTACCCCCCTCCACTGTCGACATGTTTGCCAAAGTAGACGCAGACCTTATGACTTCGGCGACTTGATTGCCAACTTTATGCCACACACCCCGGGTTCCTCCTCCATATGGTCCTTTGGGTGCATCCCTTGGGATGTACACTGAAGGGTTTCGGAGGGTCGACCAACAATTGTACCATGTCTCACTGCGTCTATTGTAAATAGACGAACCATGTCTCTATTGATAGTGTTTTCTTTTTTAGTCCACTAACCTCATATACGCCCGAAGGCGCACTGCACATACATACATCTAGTTACGTTACGTACTATTTGTTTACTTAGCCCACAATTATACAAATTCCTATTAAAAAAAAAAAAAAAAAGATGCTCCTGTTATTGGTATGATGTATCAGTGTTGAATATTGAGTGATTAAACATCAGATATCGCTCAAATGCTTTATATTTAGTGTTACAATACTATATTCTTTATTTTGTGTATAATGAGCTAGTTTATAGGTGTAGCGGTTGTGTCTGTGGATAAAACGCGATATAGTGGACACCTAAACTCACACCTGATGGGATAGGTAGTAAATAGAACCAAACAGGCCAGGTTTCTGTTAAAAATGCGCCAAGTGTAGTTACAACTCACTACAAATGTTGTAGTAGTTGTCTAGCCCTCTGATAGACTCAATACACACTTTAGACGTTCACAAATGCGGTCTATAACAATTGATAGCAGTGATATTAAGTCTATATCCAAGTGTTGTAGGTACTGTAGTTCCCTACATGTAAGGAAACCTGGCCTGTTTGGTTCTATTTATTACCTATCCCATCAGGCATGAGTTTAGGTGTCCACTATATCGCGTTTTGTCCACAGACACAACCGCTACACCTATAAACTAGCTCATTATACACAAAATAAAGAATATAGCATTGTAACACTAAATATAAAGCATTTGAGCGATATCTGATGTTTAATCACTCAATATTCAACACTTCCTCCCAATTATACATCACTCTAAGCTTCCCCCCAAACCTATCCATCCTTCACCTTCCCCCTAATAGCCTTCATATCACAAGACCCATAAGTTTTCGAAGAAACATCACTTTGACTCTGGGCAATGCCTTTGTTAACAAGTCGGCTGGCATTTGATCTGTTTGCAAGTAGACAGGCTCAATAAATCCCTGCTCCACTTTATCTTGAAGCCAGTAGAAGCACAAGTCTAGATGCTTCATGCGCCCATGATGTTCTGGGTTCTTTGCTACACTGATAGCTGACTGATTGTCCATGAACAGCTTTGTAGGCTTAGGCACCATATATCCCATCTCTTCCAACAACTTCTGCATCCACCTGATTTCCTTCCCAGCAGCACATGCTGCGACATATTCAGCTTCCGTAGTAGAGAGTGCCACAATAGGTTGCAACTTGCTACTCCAACTGACAGCTCCAGATCCCACTTTGATGATATATCCAGTAGTGGACTTTCCATTGTCTTTGTTACCACCATGATCAGCATCAGCATATGCTCTGATGAGTTCGTTGCAATCAGGATCAGGCCCAAGCTCCAATTCCATTTCCAGTGTCCCAGCTAAGTATCTCAACAAGTGTTTGACTGCCTTCCAATGTGCCATTCCAGGATTATTGTTAAAGCAAGCCAAAACACTTGCAGGTTCCGCAATATCTGGTCTTGTCATCATGGCCAAATACATGACTGAGCCCACTGCACTGATATAAGGAATGTCTTTCATTTCCTTCATCTCCTCATTGCTTTTAGGGCACTGATCTTGTGAAAGCTTCAAACCAGGATTCATTGGTGTGTCCACTGTGCTGCAATTCTCCATGCCAAATCGCTTCAAGATGTCCATAATGTACTGCTTTTGTGAGAGATAGATCTTTCTGTTCGCTCTATCCCTCCTAATAGCAACTCCAAGCAAGTACGATGTCTCTCCCAAGTCCTTCAACTTGAAGTACTTGGACAAATCACTGACTACCTTGTCCAAGGCAGCCTGAGAGTTGGAAGCAAGTGTAATATCATCCACATACACTGGCATTATGATCCGGACATCATCTCTCTGATATATATACAGAGCTGGATCTGAGCAGATTCTATTGAATCCCATGTCAAGAAGGGCAGAATGCAACTTCTCATTCCATAACCTGGCAGCTTGTTTTAACCCATAGATAGACTTGTTTAATTTGCACACATAATCTGATCCAAGTTCTTCAAATCCTTCTGGCTGCATCATGTAGACATCAGCATCAATATCTCCATTAATAAATGCATGAGAGATGTCTACAGAGCGCAAATGCAAGTCATCTATTGCTGCCAGTGCTAGGATAAGGCGAATAGTGGCCTGACGCATAGTTGGGGCAAATATCTCCATGTAATCAAATCCAGGTCGTTGATTGTAACCTTTAGCAACAATCCTGGCTTTGAATCGCTCTACAGTGCCATCTGCATTCCTTTTTATGCGAAACACCCATTTGGAGCCAATTGCTTTCTTTCCAGGAGGCAGCTTTTCCAACACCCATGTCCCATTGTTCAATTGTGCATTTATTTCCTCCAAAGCAGCCTCATGCCACCTCTGTGCATCTGGGCCAGCCATCGCTTCAGCATAACTGTTAGGTTCATTTCCAGTTAATGATGATGTATGAACACATTCAGCATCTTCTTCCCCCTCATCATCATCATTATACCTCAAGACATGAGGTTTCACCTTCCACCATTCACCAGGAGGTTGCACATTTCGTCTTTCACATCTCTGTGCTAATGGGACCTCTGGCTCAACTGGTACTGGTCGTGGTGGTGGAGTAACTGGCCTTTCTTCCTGTTCAGCTTCAGCTTCAGCCTCTGGTTGCACATCTCGTTCCTCCTGTGGCTGCTCTTCCTCCTCCTCCTGCTGCTCCTGTTGCTCCGGCAATGGCACCTGTATGCTCTCATCATCATCATCATCAGCTTCCACCTGTATAGCTGGTATTGGAATGTAACGTTGCTCTGTATGTGTGTCATTCATTTCATTTCTAGTTTCCTGAGGTCGTTGAACAGAGTGTGAGCCAAGCATGTAACGTTCATCAAACTCTGCTCTTTCCGAAATGATTGTTTTCTTTGTAATAGGATTGTAGAATTTCCAACCCTTATAACCATTTTATGACCAGTTTGATTCTCAGCATAAGCTTTGAATTGTTTAAATGCATCAAACACCATGTCTTTCGTCTTTATAGGGAGTACAATACGAAGTCGAGAATAGTCATCAATGAATGTAACCCAATATTGATAGCCAGAATGTGTAGTAGCGCCCACTTTGTGTACATCAGTGTGTACAAGCTGCAATAGCTTTGTCGACCGATTTTTCGAAGAAGGGAATGGATTGGCATGCATTTTCCCTGCCAGACATGGCTCACAGATCGGATCAGGCTTGTCATTAGACGTCATGGTAAGTCCCTCAACCATGCTGTCACGAACCATACTCTTGACACTCTCATACCCATGGTGTGCTAGCCTCCTATGCCACAAAGTCAAGTCCAGAGGCAGAGTGGACGATGCAACAGCTGATTTAACATACTCTTGGTCTACAATGGTCTCACCAGCAAGATAACCAACATTATCATCTCCCACTTTGGCAACAAAAGGTATATGACCATCTTTTTCAAATTTCATTATAGACTTTGAGATATGTACATTAAACCCTCTATGTTGTGTAAGGTATAAGACAGAGAAAAGATTATTCTGTAAGTCCGGTACATGTAACACTCTAGCAAATTCAACCTCTCTAGCTGGTTTTCCATCTATAACTGGTTTAAATACAACAGACCCAACTCCCTCTGTATATATCACAGTATGATCTGCCAACCTAACCTCTTTTCGCATTTTGGTGTAGGTTTTGAACCAATGTCTATGTGGGGTCATATGAGAAGTGGCCCCCGAGTCTGTATTCCAGTCAAAACGATGGTCAGCAGAAGTCCCAAATGCATTATAATGAACATGACTTGCATTTCCTGCCTTTTCAGCAGTCTCTGCCTCTTTTCCCTCCTCTGCCTTATTGGCACTACTAGGTGCAGCCGTCACCTTGTTTTTCGGACATTTTGCCACCATATGCCCTTCCTCTCCACATAAGAAGCATGTAAGCTTTGTTTTGAATCCATTATGGTGATTACCACCTCTGCCACCACCTCTTCCACCTCTATAACTCGATGTCCCTGCTCTATTGGCCCTCTCCCCCACATCAGCTCGACGTTTTTGGTTTAATTCCTCCAATTTGAAGGCTTGGAGGATTACACTCTTGTCCAATTTATCCACTAATAACAAATTGGAAGTCAAATTGGCGAAGCTCTCTGGTAGAGCATGAATCATTGCCATACACAGCAATTCATCGTCCAATTTGTCCAATGTGAAGTCACTAGGACGAAGATTTTTAATGTTGGACATTGCCTTCTCCACTCTGGTTGCCACAGCCATGAGTGTTTCTTCGTCTGCCTTGTGGATAGAGAACAGCTCATCATAGGCATTGAATCTTGCACCTGGCTTTTGGTGCAAGTGAGCCTTTTTGAGACTGTCCCGCATAGCTTTTGGATCATCCACTTGATCTCGAAAATGGACTCTTTGGTCACTTTCTACACCCAAGTAGATTTCACCAGCAGCTTTCTCTACTTTTGTCTCCCACTTTGCCAATTCATCATCAGTGGTTTTGTAACCTTGCCAGACACCACACTCCATAGCCCACTGCGCATTAAAAGCGCCCTCATTTCCCCTGACCACTCCTGGTAGTTACCATTGGATAGTGGCTTGATTTTTATTGTAGAATGATCCGACATTTTTTGTCAAAGTCCCAAAGTCCAAGTCCCAATGTAGTTGTTTAGCCAATGGCCAAAAAAGCGTCCAATCAATAAGTAGACTGTCCAAAATGGCGCCAGTCTAGTCCAAAACACAATAGCAGTTCTCTAGCAGTAAAGGCCGGGGCCCATAACCTGTTAAAAATGCGCCAAGTGTAGTTACAACTCACTACAAATGTTGTAGTAGTTGTCTAGCCCTCTGATAGACTCAATACACGCTTTAGACGTTCACAAATGCGGTCTATAACAATTGATAGCAGTGATATTAAGTCTATATCCAAGTGTAGGTACTGTAGTTCCCTACATGTAAGGAAACCTGGCCTGTTTGGTTCTATTTACTACCTATCCCATCAGGCATGAGTTTAGGTGTCCACTATATCGCGTTTTGTCCACTGACACAACCGCTACACCTATAAACTAGCTCATTATACACAAAATAAAGAATATAGCATTGTAACACTAAATATAAAGCATTTGAGCGATATCTGATGTTTAATCACTCAATATTCAACAGTTTCCTTACATGTAGGGAACTGCAGTACCTACACTTGGATATAGACTTGATATTACTGTTATCAACTGTTATATACTGCATTTGTGAACGTCTAAAGCATGTATTGAGTCTATCAGAGGGCTAGACAACTACTACAACATTTGTAGTGAGTTGCAACAACACTTGGCACATTTTTAACAATCAGTAGTAGTATACCAGCAGAAAGTGCTCTGCTACAGGCATTATCAAGGCGTCCTTCTCAAGCCAAGTCACAGAGGACTGTGACTGTGCTTGGCAACTCAACTGTTTTGAACTCACCATCTTTCCCTCATGTTTTTACAACTCATGCGGTTTCCATTGCTTCACCTGCCCCCATGTCCCCAGTTTCTGCTGGTCCTGGTCTCATGTTTGGTTCTTCATTTCCTGTCCTTGTCTCTTCTTCTCCTGTTGCTCCTCTGCCTCAGTCTGGTCTTCCTGCAAATCATCTCATGCCTGCTCCTGTTCTTTCTCAGTCTCAGTCTCAGCCTCCTGTCTTCTCTCAGCCTCAGCTTGCTCTCCCTGCTCTCCTGCCTTCTACTGTCTTTTCTCAGTCTCTTGTTCAAGATCCACCAGGATACCACTACTATCATTCAGGTTATCATTATTCCCAGCATCCAGTGTCTCAGTCACAGCCTCAAGCCATGTATCACTTGCAACCTCAAGCATTGTATCATTTTTTTTTTTTTTTTTTTTTCAATAGAAATGTTGGTTGTATTCAATGGTAAGTGATTACAATTGTGAAAGATATGGAGCCATCAGTGATGGTGTAGGTTAAGAAATGTGATATGTTTGTATGACTAGGTTTGGATATCAGACGGTTGTAGATATGTATGTAAGAGAAGGGAAAAGGAAGATGAATTTATGGTACATCATCTGGTAAGTCGTTGAAAGAAAAAGCGGAGAGATTTGCTTTAATGAAGTCAGATAATGACTTGTCGTTGTGTTTGTATTTTCTAAGATATGTAAGATTAGGAAATGAAAGGAGATACATACAGCATGTGAGAACATGTGCACAAGACTGTAAAACATTGTCACCGCATCTGGTGCAATTCATGTGTTTATCTGGAAATAATCTTGCCGTGTGCTCTCCTATTGGGGCATGGTTGGTTAAACAGTACGTGAGTCGAGTGAGTCTTTGTATGTTGTCCTCTGCCAGTTCTATAAAGAATCGGCAATGCGATTTGCTTGCTATTCTAGGGATGAAGGGTTTGCCTTTGCACCTTATGGAAAGCCATTGACGACCACGATAAGATGGTGATTTAGCTTTAAGGGCCCAAATCTGATTAGCTTTTTGTTGTTGGTCAGCTGTGAAGTGTTGTGCTAATATCATATGCATGGGGAAGGACAATCTGATCTAGGTGTTTGGTTTACTAAATGGTCTGCGCGTTCGTTGCCCTCTATTCCCACATGGCTGGGGCAATAGGCGAAGTTAATGGTGGCATCAGGGTAGCTAGTGATGATTGACTCGAGAAGGAGGTTGATATGAACGGATATGGCCTGGTTGGAATGGGAATCCATGTCTAACGCAGAGTTGAGAACACTTTGGTTGTCAATGAGGAAAATTATTTCAGGGTGAGCATGTGACCAATTGTTTGATAACCATTGTATGGCCATCACAAGCACATGGAGTTCAGCGTTGAAAGAGGATGCAGCTGTGCAGGTCTCATAATCGTCATCAATGAAGAGAGAGTCACGTTGGACAGTGAACGCCACGGCCCCTTGTCGCTTTTTGCGCCAGAAACCACCGTCGGAAGAGATGATAGTTGTTTTCGGTGAGGAGGTGATGCGTGTAAGCCATGGTTTGTACTCAGTCCGTAGCCAGTCTTTAAAGGCTTCAGATGATTTCCGTGGGTGGGAGGTATGATGCCATAGGATTTTTGAGGAGAATTTGTCAATCACCCTGTCTCCTAGTGGGGTGAAAGACGTCAAAGTGTTCTCCGATGTGATTTTGGTACTTTCGGAGATGGCTTATGGGATTGTCGCTAGGAAGATGTTTAGGGCGTTGTTTAGCACGCTTGTGCCTGGAGTTCGGGGAGACGGTATCAATGTCCCACATTTCTTGTAGGAGGTGATTGTTTGGGAGCGTCGTAATGTGGCTAACATATCCTGAGATCATGTTTAACTTGGAGAGAAGAGCTTTGATTCCCGAACCGTTTTCCGCATACCACAAGGGGAGGCCATAGGAGAGCACGGGAAAAACCACTGAATTGTAAGCCAAGATGCGGCTAGAAGGGTTTAGTCCATGACATGAGTTACCCAACATGCTGCAAGCACATATAGTACTAAAGGCTTTGTTAACATAGAATTGAATGTGAAAAGAGAATTTTAAGTATGGGTCAAAGAAGAAGCCTAGGTAGCACCAAACTGTGGCTGGTTTTATCATATAGTTTTTGTTATTTGCTGTAAAGTCAGTGCAGGCTGTTTTTTGTGGGCAAATTGCCGACATGATTTGGTGGGGTCAAAAGCTATAAAGTGCATAAGATCAGTTTTGGACGGTTCTATGGTAAGGCCGATCTTTGAAAAGAAATCGGTTACAAGAGAGAAAGTGCGTTGGAGGTGTGATAGATTTGTGGTCATCGTGTGGGAGGAGGTGAAGAAAGTACCATTGTCAATGAAAAAGAGTGAGTTAACATCATTTTCTAAGTCCCAAGGGAAATAGACGCATAGGATGAGTGAGATGTATAATGCAGATAAGACTGGGGATAAGAATCTCCTTGTGGGACTCCTTTATCTGTGTTAAAGATAGGGGATTCGTGTGGTCCCCAATGATAAGTGGTTGAGCGATCAGTGAGAAAATGTGAGATGAGGTGAGATATGTGGGGATCAAAACCTAGTTCGGTGAGTATGGCGCAAATTACGCCATGATCCATGGATGGGAAAAACTGGGAAATGTTGATATCAGGCCAGGACAGATGTGAAGAGACCTTGGTCTCACTGTTTTGATATATAGTCCATTAGTATCATGGCTACGTCAGTGGTTGCGTGTTTTTTGACACTGCCAAACTGTCCTTTGTGGAAAAGGTTATTTGCGATGCCTTCAAACTGTAGGCGGTTAGCGAGGATTTTAGTAAAAAGTTTGCTCATGGTTTTAAGGAGCACAATAGGTCAGTACGCTTCAAAGGGACCGAATAGTCATCCTTTTTTGGTTTCGGTATGATGACTGAGCATGCCTTTTTGAAGGGCAATGGCCAGATGCCTGTGTCGAGGATTTTGTTAAATATGGTTGCTAGGGCCTTTCCTTCATCATCTAGGACCGACAATGCTCCTTTGAGGTATCACCAGCTGATATTGTCGTCACCTGGGGCGGAGGTATTATTGGTGGACTTGAGCGCTCTGAAAACTTCAAATGTCGATATGGGTGACGCTTGCCATGTGTCGATATTTGGAAGGTTGTTGATAAATGTCCAGTCAATGGCGTTGGAGGACGCGCTGCTGTTGAATTGCGAGTGCATGGTTGTGAACAAGGCGTCCTGAGAGAGGATGGGCCACCCGTCTTGGTCTTTGATTTGCAAATATGCCGGGGGTGGCCTGGGTCTGATCCATTGTAGACCTTCCCATGGCCTGTGGAGCTTACCCATTGTTTGGATTTTGTTGTTGAAGAAGTCCCTACAAGCATTCTGGGTTGTGTTGTAGTAAAGCCGTTGATTCTCCAGGGTGCGGAAGGATTCATACAACTCTTTGGTGATCTGACAGTCATCAGTCCACCATCTGTTAGGATTTTTATCTAAGTTAGTGCTTCTGCTGTTTCATAACCAAGAGACATGTTTTTGATGATAGATTCTACATCATTAGACAATTCAAGCTCGTCGGCCACCATTCAGATTGAAGTAGCTATGTCAGTGATAAAGTTCACTTCCTCCTGTTGAATATTGAGTGATTAAACATCAGATATCACTCAAATGCTTTATATTTAGTGTTACAATACTATATTCTTTATTTTGTGTATAATGAGCTAGTTTATAGGTGTAGCGGTTGTGTCTGTGGACAAAACGCGATATAGTGGACACCTAAACTCATGCCTGATGGGATAGGTAGTAAATAGAACCAAACAGGCCAGGTTTCCTTACATGTAGGGAACTACAGTACCTACACTTGGATATAGACTTAATATCACTGCTATCAATTGTTATAGACCGCATTTGTGAACGTCTAAAGCGTGTATTGAGTCTATCAGAGGGCTAGACAACTACTACAACATTTGTAGTGAGTTGCATCAACACTTTGCGCATTTTTAACACCTCCTCCAAATCACTTGGGATGAAGTTGTGTCCGTGTCGTGAAGCGGTTTTTCCTAGGGCAAAAAGGAGAATGGAATGGTCGCTAGCCCCATGCTGGTAGCAAAGGTTGTCGAATTCAAAGGGTTGGGACGCCAATAAGGTGTTACGGCAGAACAAAAGGTTGATGACTGAGGATCTGTTGGACAAGTGGTGCCATGTTGGAGCACCGTCTGTGTTTACCAGGGATAACTCAGATAGCGTTAGTTGGTCAAGTAGGTTTTGTGATATCATTGAAGAGTGTGGTGTTATGGGGTCCCACTCCTCGTGCATTGTATCATCAATACCAGTATTTTTCTCAGTATTCTCAGTCACAAAGCCAAAGTTTCTTTCCTGGATATGGGTCTCAGGGGCAATAAACAAGTTGCATTGTTACAGTTGTAGTAGAATACAAGATCTTATACAAATTCAATGTGTGTAATGATTGGTCAAGTTTGCCTACAAGTTGAGACTTAGAATGAAGACTGCAACTTAACTCTGTTTCTCATAGGGTGAATAAATTTGACATAAAGCTGTTGACATAAAGCTGAGACCAAAAGAAAGCATAAGAGACCAAGAGGAAACATGAATGGCTTTTTGGAACAAAGAGGGCTAAGGAATTGGTGAGTCCAAGGAAATTGGAATGGGTCAAAGAGGAAAAGTAGACAGAGGCCTGTTGGTATGCATAATGTGTGAGTCCATTGCCACAAATCATATTCCCACATGACCAACTAAATTTCCATTCCATCCTGTATGGCTTGATCATTCTCTTGGTTCTCCTCATCATTCTCTTCACTGCTAATCCAGATCTCCTTTGCTGAATGCTTCAATGAGCGCCGCTTGAACCAGTCCTTTACAACACCTTCCAAGCCCTTTGAACCATTATCTACAATATTTACCACTCCTGCCTTGGCATTTGATAATCTGCGACCTGGTTTATACACATGGAGAGCTGATTCAACATATTGAAGATGTAAGAAGGATAACATCTGCTTCTTTTTCTGGTGCAGAGTGATGACTCCCTCTTTTGTGTGCCCCAAATTCTTTCTCCATATGACATTGTATACATTGCAGAGTGGGAATGACTGGAGATATTTTCTTGAGATAATCCATTGATGCACCTGGCCCCATAGAGTGATAATGGACCTTTATATCAGCTATGTTATGTTTTTGGGCAAGGTCATATGGTAAAAAACTTCTTGGTTCCCCTGTGCGACTCATCACCCAACACCATTTTTCTCATATGATCATTGCAATCACATGAAATTAATTCCATTATGTGAAGCTAATTTCACTAACCATATTTCTTGTGGCCATTCTTGATTTAATTTAATCCCTGGAACAGCTCCAGTATTTCAGTCAAGTAATTAGTGTTTCCACCTCCAGAGAATCGAAAGGCCATAAGTGGGAGGAGATCCTCCATGCACCCAATATCACCAGCCCTGACTGCATGACAAAGCTCAATATATGGTAGAACATCTTTGTTCCACAGAGTCCACTGAATTTGCACAAGATCTTGTTCTGCAGTAGTCCTAGAGTCCTGCATGTCAACTAGTGCCCTTTGTGAGGCATGTGTTTCCAATATTATCATGGACATTGCCTTCAATTCATCTGGGTTCTTTTGCTTCAAATCTTTGAGATCAGTCACATTACCAACTTCCAGCCAACATGCATGAAAATGTGCTTCAGCAATGTGATGTATTGCTTCATCAAGGTTATGCCAAAATGGACCCTTTGTGGATTGTACAACTAAACCTTTGTGATGGAGCACATCAAAAGCTTGCCTAAGACTACCAATTGTTGATGAAGTCATAAGATATTGTTTATGCAAAGAGTTCACAAATGTCATAATCATGGAACCAGCCAAATGCAGGCAACATAAAATCCAATCTGTCAAATGAATTATGATCTGCATGGTGATAGTTCCACATCCCTCTCAGTCCAACAGTCAATTGATCACTAAGCCAAGGAATAAAAACCTCTTCCCCAATCTTTTTCATATTCTCAAGTGAGCCAAAGCCTAATTGGTGGAGAAACTCTTCCATAACTTTCATAGTACCATCATAGTGTTAAAAATGTGCCAAGTGTTGTTGCAACTCACTACAAATGTTGTAGTAGTTGTCTAGCCCTCTGATAGACTCAATACATGCTTTAGACGTTCACAAATGCAGTCTATAACAATTGATAGCAGTGATATTAAGTCTATATCCAAGTGTAGGTACTGTAGTTCCCTACATGTAAGGAAACCTGGCCTGTTTGGTTCTATTTACTACCTATCCCATCAGGTGTGAGTTTAGGTGTCCACTATATCACATTTTGTCCAGACACAACCGCTACACCTATAAACTAGCTCATTATACACAAAATAAAGAATATAGTATTGTAACACTAAATATAAAGGATTTGAGCATCTGATGTTTAATCACTCAATATTCAACATCCAGGACCAATGGGAGGTCCAAACCCTCCTCCTCATCCATGGTTTTGAGAACTTTTAGAATGTGCAGAGCACAAAATCCTCTCAGGATTTTTGACTCCAATTAGGAGTCCACTCAGTCTGTTCCATAGCTAAATAATGTCTGGGCATGAGACTAAAGTGTAGGTAAGGAAACCTGGACTGTTTGTTTCTATTTACTACCTATCCATGAGGAGTGAGTTTAGGTGTCCACTATATTATGTTTTGTCCAGACACAACTGCTACACCTATAAACTAACTCATTATACACAAAACAAAGAATATAGTATTATTGTAACACTAAATATAAATAAAGCATTTGAGCGATATCTGATGTTTAATCACTCAATATTCAACACCTAGACAAGGGAGTCAGATGACACTCCTCACCCATCAAAGTTGAATTTTCTCATGCCATCCAGCTTTGTGGGAACTTCTACAAGCCATACATGACTCTCTGTAGGCCCTCAGGCTTCAAGTTCTACTCAGATCTCAGCAAGCTCACAAAGGACTTCTGATTTGAGTCACGCTTCTGATGGCACCTTCCAGGGTGCTGGTCAACCACTCACCCAAGCAGACATATATGGGAAATACAGTATAAAACCCCAGCCTAAAATTGGTGGAAATTCCAGTACTTTCCACTGACCCACCTTTCCCAGTGGGATCCCAATATTCCCAGCTTGTTCCCAGCTCATTCCCACTGAGTCATGGGAACTTACTGCTGATGCCGATTCCCACTCATTCCAAGCCATTCCCAGCCTGTTATACTTACAGTTGAACAGTGGGACATGTGTATTGGAAAAGCTGTTAAAAATGCGCCAAGTGTTGTTGCAACTCACTACAAATGTTGTAGTAGTTGTCTAGCCCTCTGATAGACTTAATACACACTTTAGACATTCACAAATGCAGTCTATAACAGTTGATAACAGTAATATCAAGTCTATATCCAAGTGTAGGTACTGCAGTTCCCTACATGTAAGGAAACCTGGCCTGTTTGGTTCTATTTACTACCTATCCCACCAGGTGTGAGTTTAGGTGTCCACTATATTGTGTTTTGTCCACAGACACAACCGCTACACCTATAAACCAACTTGTTATACACAAAACAAAGAGTGTAGTATAGTAACATTAAATATAAAGGATTTGAGCTATATCTGATGTTTAATCACTCAATATTCAACAGGTGAAGGATGGATAGGTTTGGGGGGAAGCTTAGATGAGTGGAGTGATGTATAATCAGGAGGAAGTGTTTCAATGAATATTGAGTGATTAAACATCAGATATTCAAATCCTTTATATTTATTAGTATTACTATACTATATTTTTTGTTTTGTGTATAATAAGTTGGTTTATAGGTGTAGTGGTTGTGTCTGTGGACAAAATGTGATACAGTGGACACCTAAGCTCATGCCTGGTGGGATAGGTAGTAAATAGGCCATGTTTCCTTACATGTAGGGAACTACAGTACCTACACTTGGATATAGACTTAGTCTTTCCAAGTTAGGTTAAGTTAAGTCGTGCATCCCTAACAGCCATGACCATGACTGAAACAGTCACAGGATTTCTTTAATTTACCACAACTGCAACCACAACTGACATGACTGGTCATGTTCGGTTGTGAGCCAGGGGTGCTGAGTCATGACTGGTTGCAACTGGTTGTGTGCAACTGGTCCTGACAGGTCACAACTGGTTATGATGTGTCTCTTCCACCAGTACTGATGCTGTGATCAGCAGAGTATTTTCTATTTTCTTGTGGATTATCCTGATATGTCACCATTTCAATCTTCAAAAAATTGGGAAAATACTCTGCCCATCCCAATGCTGTGATGGGCAGAGTAAATTTCCACCTTGATTGTGGATTATCCCAATATGTCACTGTCCCAATCTTCAAAAGAATAGGAAATACTCTGCCAATCCTAACACTACAATTAGCAGAGTATTTTTATGTCCCAATGATAGGGTTATTACAATTATTCTAAGGGTTACAGGCATTTGGTGGGGTGCATGTATCAAAGTCATCTGGACCCTGAAATGACTGGTTATGACTGGTTGTAACCAGTTGTAACCAGTCATGGAGATAGACCAATTTTGTATGACTGCAGCTGCAACTTTGTTCAACAAAATGCAACCATAACTGCAGTTGTGCCACGACTGCAGTCATGGTCAGTCATGTGACCAGTCATGCGACCTAACTTAGAAAGACTATATAGACTTGATATAACTGCTATCAACTGTTTAGACTGCATTTGTGAACATCTAAAGTGTGTATTGAATAAAAGTCTATCAGAGGGTTAGACAACTACAACAACATTTGTAGTGAGTTGCAACAACACTTTGCACATTTTTAACAAGGAGTCCTTGTTGAATATTGAGTGATTAAACATCAGGTATTGCTCAAATGCTTTATATTTAGTGTTACAATACTATATATATTCTTTATTTTGGGTATAATGAGCTAGTTTATAGGTGTAGCAGTTGTGTCTGTGGACAAAATGCGATATAGTGGACACCTAAATGTTAAAAATGCGCCAAGTGTAGTTGCAACTCACTACAAATGTTGTAGTAGTTGTCTAGCCCTCTGATAGACTCAATACACGCTTTAGACGTTCACAAATGCAGTCTATAACAATTGATAGCAGTGATATTAAGTCTATATCCAAATGTAGGTACTGTAGTTCCCTACATGTAAGGAAACCTGGCCTGTTTGGTTCTATTTACTACCTATCCCATCAGGCGTGAGTTTAGGTGTCCACTATATCGCGTTTTGTCCACAGACACAACCACTACACCTATAAACTAGCTCACTATACACAAAATAAAGAATATAGTATTGTAACACTAAATATAAAGGATTTGAGCGATATCTGATGTTTAATCACTCAATATTCAACACTAAACTCACGCCTGATGGGATAGGTAGAGATCAGCAGGGGTCACCCCAGGGTTTTCCAAGCTGTACCCCTGCCCCTGCCCCTCAAAACCCCTGCCCCTTACAAGGGGTCAAGGGTTTACCCCTCATTGAGCAAGGGTCTGCTAGGGGTTCATCAGGGGTTGAAGGGTCAGGGAAACCCCAGGGTTCACCCCCAATTACATAGCAGAAACACTGTATGTAATATAGATCCTACTATGAAATAATGACATAGTACTACTCTTCCTCATCACCCTCATCTTCAGCATCCTTCAAGCTCTTCAACCACTTAATCATATGCTTGTCCCACCTGTTCAGCCGGCAAAATTTTGCGTCTTAGCAGTGGTGACTCATTGAGTCACCCTTGCCAGTTAGCAAGCATTCAGGCTTTGTGGCACACTTTCAATAATTGCTGAAATTATATAGAGCGATTTTGCACCAAGTCCAGTTTCCCACACCTAAAAATGAAGCATTACCATTTCTGGAAGGTGGGGATATGTTTGTACATGTTATGACATGGGAAATGGATCAAAAGAAAGGAACAAGGGGATAATTGCCTTATTTGGTAAGATGGGGAAATTCCAAATAAGGAAAGCAAGCTAGGATGCCATTTTTGGAAGGTTGTGAGGGTGTTTGTACATGTTATGGCACAATTTCCTTTTTTGGAAAAAGTGTCAAACTTCCAAATAAGGCACAAAATGGGTCATTCAGGGTCGAATTTCCTAAAAAGGAAATGATTACATAATTTCAGGGTCAATCAATTGTGTAGCCTTGGTCAGTGGCTTTCTAAATGTGGTTGTATGACAGTGTTTGGTGTTGATTTCATTGAGATATCCACTGATTGATTTTCAGGGTCAAATTTCCTAAAAAGTAAATGATGACATAATCTCAGGGTCAATCAATTGTGTAGCCTTGGTCAGTGGCTTTCTAAATGTGGTTGTATGACAATATTTGGTGATGATTTCATTGAGATATTCACCAATTGTTTTTCAGGGTCAAATTTCTAAAAAAGGAAATTGATAATGTAATGTGCGCTTTAGGATCCAGTGGCGCATTTCCAAAAATGGAAATAGCACCCTTCGGACTTGCCATTTTGGGACATATCTGCTCACTGTTGGTGATGATGAGCAGAAAGAAATTGCAATATCTCCCTTAATATTGAATGTTTTTGTGGCACGTTTTTTGGAACATATTCCTTATATGTATATGCACCTATCCACTATGTTAGAATGTAAAAAATGCGAGTGGTTTCTGTCAGAATGCAACATGTCTTGCTCACTGTTGTCAACAGTGAGGAGCAAGAAATGACAATATCTCCACCAATACTGGTTATTTGTGTGGCGCTTTTTTTGGTATGTCCCCATTAGGCATATAGGAGGGTATTTGGCATGTCAGAATACAAATTGTATGTACCAATCATGCCACAAATGAAATTGGTGTGCTCACTGTCTGCCATGATGAGCAGCCATATCTCCACCAAAACAAGATCTCCCTGTGGCGCTTTTTTTGATTTGCAATCACATATAACAAAGATAAACATTGGGAGGGTCTCAACAGAGGATCCTTAGGCAAGATTGAGTGGAATGTCCCATTCTTCCTGACATGTCAAGTTGTCAGCCACTGTTTCTGTATCATGTTCAGACTTTTATCATGAAACTTAAAATTACACATTAATCAGCAGGGAACTGTGCTTCCAGACACCCTGAATGACACTCTGTTATCATAGGAAATCAAGATCTAAAAAGGTGCCACAGAAAGATCTTGTTTTGGTGGAGATATGGCTGCTCGTCATGGCAGACAGTGAGCACACCAATTTCATTTTGGCATGATTGGTGCATAGAATTTGTATTCTGACATGCCAAATACCCTCCTATATGCCTAATGGGGACATACCAAAAAAAGCGCCACACAAATAACCAGTATTGGTGGAGATATTGTCATTTCTTGCTCCTCACTGTTGACAACAGTGAGCAAGACATGTTGCATTCTGACAGAAACCACTCGCATTTTTTACATTCTAACATAGTGGATAGGTGCATATACATATAAGGAATATGTTCCAAAAAACGTGCCACAAAAACATTCAATATTAAGGGAGATATTGCAATTTCTTTCTGCTCATCATCACCAACAGTGAGCAGATATGTCCCAAAATGGCAAGTCCGAAGGGTGCTATTTCCATTTTTGGAAATGCGCCACTGGATCCTAAAGCGCACATTACATTATCAATTTCCTTTTTTAGAAATTTGACCCTGAAAAACAATTGGTGAATATCTCAATGAAATCATCACCAAATATTGTCATACAACCACATTTAGAAAGCCACTGACCAAGGCTACACAATTGATTGACCCTGAGATTATGTCATCATTTACTTTTTAGGAAATTTGACCCTGAAAATCAATCAGTGGATATCTCAATGAAATCAACACCAAACACTGTCATACAACCACATTTAGAAAGCCACTGACCAAGGCTACACAATTGATTGACCCTGAAATTATGTAATCATTTCCTTTTTAGGAAATTCGACCCTGAATGACCCATTTTGTGCCTTATTTGGAAGTTTGACACTTTTTCCAAAAAAGGAAATTGTGCCATAACATGTACAAACACCCTCACAACCTTCCAAAAATGGCATCCTAGCTTGCTTTCCTTATTTGGAATTTCCCCATCTTACCAAATAAGGCAATTATCCCCTTGTTCCTTTCTTTTGATCCATTTCCCATGTCATAACATGTACAAACATATCCCCACCTTCCAGAAATGGTAATGCTTCATTTTTAGGTGTGGGAAACTGGACTTGGTGCAAAATCGCTCTATATAATTTCCTGAGCAATTATTGAAAGTGTGCCACAAAGCCTGAATGCTTGCTAACTGGCAAGGGTGACTCAATGAGTCACCACTGCTAATTAGCAAAATTTCGCCGGCTGAACAGGTGGTGATGTAATGGCCGATATTTCATTATCTTTTCTTTTTCTTTTCTTTTCTTTTATTTACAAGAAATTCCCATGCTTACCTAAGGATTCCGCGGGACAACGGCGTGGGAGTAACGAGTCTGAGTATATATACTGAAGTCTACCTATGTGTTCCTTAGCCTTACGATTGTTTCTGTCGTCCATAGACTCAATCTAGTCTCATTTCTCATTCCACGTTCGAGTCTCGAGTGTCTTAGTGATTGTGTCTGGGATCACCTCCTAACAGGCAATGTCTTATACAGTAATTATATACTGGAATTCATTTATCACATCCTACAATAATGACTGGTAGTGTATCATTGCCTGATCCTTTGTTACAACTCTTTGAACAGCAGATAAGCCCTGATAATGTCTTATATACTAATTGCAGTGTGGGAATGGTTGATCAGAACTATCTATATATACCAAGCCCCCACCGTTTTCCTGATGTACAGGCCAAGTAAGAGTTTAATCAGACTATGCATAAATACAGTAGAAAGACATGTAGTATTGCTATTTTGGGCTTGTTTGTATATATTTACATATATTTGAAAGTGGTAGGTGCTGTGGGCTCCACTTCTGATGTTTAAATACCTCTACAAACAGTGCTGAAAGCACCAAAACCCTCTTAAAAAATCTAAAAAAATGTTGAAAAATACCCAAAAATTATGTAGTGCTAATATTTGTGTTTGTTTATATTTGTTTGTATGTTTGGTGGAAAATGGACAATATGCAGCTTGTTTCACCACATTTGTTGGGATGTTTGAGAATGGACATGTGTGACAGGGGTGTGTGACATGTTTGTGACATGCCTCAAACAATCTGCACAAATGCCTAAAAAATTGTGGCATCTCAAATGTGAGAATGAACATGCCAAACAAGACTAAATTTGAAAAGTCTTAAAATATGTGGAAAAATCAATGTGATTAGGCTCATACATGTATATATAGTGTTTTAAAGTCCGGTCTGGTCCAGTTATTTTCCATTTTTGGAAGAAAACTGGACCAAAACCAGTTTTGGAAATTTTAGATTTTGGTGCAACCGGTGTAACGTACCGATTCTGCCTAGGCTGGAATCAGTACTAAAACCCTAATCCTGCTTGGACTCGAACCCTCAACCTCAGGACCCCGTTCCAACAGTTCCAACAGCTCCGACGTGTCAGACTAGATCGTTTCGGATCGGACACACGTAGCATACACAAGGTCTACAGTACTTATATTGTCATAGTTAGTTTGATATACAGCTTTTACTTCCCCTCACTTGAGTGACGTGTTCCCGACACCCGACGAGTGCGACCGAAGTGGACGAGCACCCTTTGGTGCTGCTGAACTCGCACGGCCGCATTGGAACATCGGAGGTTGCACACTGCACCTCCACGTTCATTGTTTCACCGGACCGAAACCGGTGAAAACCGGTCTTGGAGTGTTGCAGGTGGGTTGCGCAACCGGTTTTCGTTGAAAACTGCTGATGTAATATTAAAAAATCAATTTCTATTAAAAAATTAGTGTCATCCAAGTCCTGATTGATGCATCCACCCCACCAATGCCTCATACCACTCTATCAACCCTAAAATCCATCCACCCACATACCTGTGCACTAATCTAATACCTCATAACCCTTATAATAATTGTAATACAATTTTCATGACATATCAATTGTGGATTACCTAATTTGGAAGGTCGACTCAACAGTGTCATCCAAGTCCCAGTTGACGCATCCACCCCGCTGGTGCCTCATACCACTCTATTAACTATCTACCCATACACATACACATCTAATTAGTAATACTTCATAATTAACAGCTATATCATCCCTTAGAATAATTTTAATACATTTTTATGACATATCAATCAGATTACCTGATTTGGAAAGTCAGTAAGGGGGTGACATCCAAGTGCCTACCAGTCAATCCACCCCTCACAACCCTCTGAACAGTTGCCTAAAAAACCGGTTGCAACCGGTTTTTCATCGGTTTTGTAAATTTTCGCCCAGGGACAGGACCAAAACCATTGCTGTCCCACAACTTACAAAACTGGCAACTGCGGTTCGGTTGCAACCGATGCCGGTTTGGTCCAGTTGCCGGTTTTTCACTGGTTTTGCAACCGGACTTTAAAACACTATATATATAACCACAACTTTGCTATGTGGAAACCAGCATTAGCAGTGACCACTTTGCCATTGTCACATTTCCACTTCACACCTAAATTGTGAGAAAACTAGTACCTCTGGTAACACTGCTGGTATGTATATAGCCTATACTTGTGAACATGAGCCTCAGGTGCACTTTGAGATACATAGTTACTCCAAGGTTAAATGTAATGAGGCTGAGCCTTATGTGACCCAAGCCCTGCAAGATTTTTTAACACAACTTTAACACCACTGCAGTGGCAAGCACCACCTGTCAAGGTGGACCATGCTGTGAGAAGTAAAGGAAACATGTGATGGCTCTGATCCTAGTCACATAATCCTGGTTGTCCTTGAGTTGGATTTGCCACTTGGTGGCCCATAGTCTCCAAATTAGTTGTTTCTCCCATTTAACTGGGCATGTTTACTAAATTGTAGACAATTGTTGAGAGGTGGAAGTTGACAATTACCATGTCAGCCACCATTAAAGAGGAGTCACTGATCTGTTGATGGTATGGACTTCCAAATTATGCACACCTGATTGGTTGGACAGGTCCACTTATTTTTCTACTTACTCATTTTACTATATGTATGGTTGACTAATTCAGTATGTCATTGTTCTCTTGATTATGGAGTTACATATGTTTTTAGTGTGGATGTTTAGTAGGCTGGTTAAGTTGTCATTATGCTGCTAACAACTACTCACCACCATGTGATCACCAGATAACCAACATAACCAACAACTCATCTCTGCTCCCAGTTCTGAATCCTCCCCTAGTTGAAACTTGACTTCAATACATACATAGTAGCCATAACCTCAACTTCCTTCTCACATTTGTTCATGACCTCTGACAACTCTCTCTGCAATGTCATAGGTGATTGATGGCCACTATTGCCAGCAACAACAGTGGCCACATTGTGGAAATTGATCATGACACAACCACTGGATCTGAGTCATACTAAGTGGCAGTCTCTACACTGCAACTGCACAGAGCCCACTTTTGGCATGCAGGCAGAGTTGATCATGTTGGCCTTGACCTGGCATAGGTGACTACATCCACTACTGACTTCTGCTACCATTGAACCACCAGCAACCCCAACTTCCTACAACAGACCAAACTACACTGACTATCACCAGAAATGACTGAATTGTGTTGGGTTGTGGCTTTGCAAGTGGTCATGGCACATGGAATGGTGATGGTGACACCAGAAGACAAAAAGTACACTGGCTCATCATAATTCCTGCATGTTGTTGATGAAATGAGTTTTGGCATTTTTAATTATTTTTTTTTGCAGACTTGTCAATTTTCTCAGGCTTGTGTCTGAAAAAAGTATTTTGCAAATATCTCAAATTTGGCTTTATTTGGTCCCCAAATCCCTACATGCCCTAGATCACATGATTTTTCTGCATTTTTAAAGTATTTTTGAGATTTTATTGCAAGCATACATAAGTAACACCAAACAATACCAAACAACCATCCACAGCCCCTCCAAACTCATACCTTCAAAAAATGCTGTCAAATGATGCCACATATTGTTTATTTTGTGCAAACAAATATAAACAAATGCAAATATCTACTTTGGGAACAGTTTTAAGTGTAAAGTACTGATCTGGAAATACATTTTGCATTTATCTTGAGTTTGGCATTGCTTGGCATGGTCATTCTTATGTGGATGGAATCATCCAGATTTTTAGAATTTTTTGGAATTTAATTTGGTGTGCAAAGAAAAGCATCTGAAAAAATATTTTGCAAGTTTGGCTTTGTTTTGTTTCATAATTTTTATATGACCTGGATCACATGGATTTTCTACATTTTGTAAGGGCTGGAGGAAAAGATTCTCCTTCTTCTTCATAAACTGGTAATGGAGTACTAGTTTCAGAATCCAATTCATCTTTATTAAGTTACCAGGGTCATATTGTTTATTTTGTACAAACAAACATAAACAAATGCAAACATCTCCTTTGGGAGCATTTTTAGCATTTTGCCATTGCAAGTCTCCTTTGCATGAGTCTATGGCAATAGCAAAGGGTGGGATGTGCACCAAAATCAGGATATAATGTGACTGTGGGAAGGTCTGGGTGATGTCAACACCAAAAAAAAATTTGTCTGGTCTTACAACACCAACAACTCCCACAGGGATCATCACTGAGTCCTAAATGGTGCAAGAGTGGGCTGCAGTTGGTCAAGTTCTAGGACAGCACATATCCATTCATCATGATGAAGTATTGTGTAGAATGTCTTTGTGTCTGGTGACCCTCTACCACTTTCTTAGAACTACATAGTAGTTGATGCATTTGTGGCAAGTGGCAAAAGAACGGTGGAGATAACATGATGACAGAATGTTTGGATAGCATCATAAAGAGCTCTGCTTATTTCTGATCCATCAGCATTTCAAATTGCTTTTTTCATGACAGGGTGGCTTGTTGAAGTAGATGGAAAGGAATGAAACAAGCAATTTGAAGCCTAAATGGGAGTGGAGTTGCTGCCATAATCATGACTTTTTGTGGCTTGTGAGATATATGGTTACAGACTGATAAGAGAACATCCACAGACTAGCAATTCTGGGGTCATGAAATGGTGCTTGCTTTTCCAGATCCCATCCTTCAGTCCATATTAAATTCTTCATTTAACTCTTATATCATTTTTTTATAAGCCAATCTGGCCATCATTTTCCCATTACCTTCAACAGAATTCCAATAGGTCCCAGCAGACCAGGCAACAGAGCCTGGACACAGAGATTTGCTCTGGGTCCTGGAATTCCTATAAAAGGGGTCAATGGTGCAGAAAAGCAGTACTTTACACTCCCCCCCAGTATGATAAGAGTCCTATAGGATTCTGATAACAATCTGATAAAATTTTGAAAAATGCTAAAAATGTTAAAAATGTTTCCAAAGTAGATGTTTGCATTTGTTTATGTTTGCTTGCACAAAATAAACAATATGGGCATCATTTGACAGCATTGGTTGTGAGGGTGTATATATATATTTGTACATGTTATGGCACAATTTCCTTATTTGGAAATAGTTGCCAGATGTGATTGTGGGAAAATATTTCCTAAAAAGGAAAGTGATTATGTAATCTCAGGGTCAATCAATTGTGTAGCTTTGGTCAGTGGCTTTCTAAATGTGGTTGTATGACAGTGTTTGGTGATGATTTCATTGAGATATGCTCATTGATTTTCAGGGTCAAATTTCTAAAAAAGGAAATTTATAATGTAATGTGCACTTTAGGATCCAGTGGTGCATTTCCAAAAATGGAAATAGCGCACTTTGGCCTTGCCATTGGGAAATATCTGCTCACTGTTGGTCATGATGAGCAGAAATAAATTGCAATATCTCCCTTAATACTGAATGTTTTTGTGGAGCATTTTTTGGAACATATTCCTTATATGTATATGCACCTATCCACTATGTTAGAATGTAAAAAATGCAAGTGGTTTCTGTCAGAATGCAACATGTGTTGCTTGCTGTTGTCAACAGTGAGGAGCAACAAATGACAATATCTCCATCAATACTGGTTATTTGTGTGGTGCTTTTTTGGTATGTCCCCATTAGGCATATAGGAAGGCATTTGGAATGTTAGAATGCAAATAGTATGTACCAATCAGCCACAAATAAAATTGGTGTGCTCACTGACTGCCATGATGAGCAGCCATATCTCCACCAAAACAAGATCTTTCTGTGGTGCTTTTTTGGATTTTGATTTCTTATGATAACAGAGTGTCATTCAGGGTGTCTGGAAGGAGATTGACATGAGGTGTGTGACATAGATTGCACCTGGAATCCACATGGAATCCATGTGGATTCCAGGCAAATTCTGCAGAATATCAGGAAGTATGTGGCCTACTTGGATTCCATGTGGATTCCATGGAGTCTATGGTGCACAACACCTAAGCACTGCCACTTTCGAACAGCGGCCAATTTGGCCGCCGAAAAAAAAAAAAAAAACTCCAGAGCCAGACTGGACAACTCTGAAATCACTGTAAATATCCTAAAAATGTCACTAATTTGACTAGTGACTATCCTCCCCAATCCCGTTCACCTCCTTGATCACCAGCGCACCCTTAAGAGAAACCTCTGTCAGCTCCGAAAACACCTATGATGCACCTGATCTTAAAACGAAAAGTCACTGTTTTTAACTGTTATTGTCGAGGCGAGACAGCCTGAAGATAGTGGGCACTGGGACACAGTCATGGCAAGAACTATCTTTAACTGAAATTCTGAATCATGGTGGAATTGATGAAAAAATTCCTGGTGATGTGGGAGAAGACTTGGATACTGAGGGCTGGGGATAATGGGTATGCCAAGCTTTGAACGCATGCCGGAGGGTCATTTCACTGGCGAATATCTTATTTGCACTGCCGCACTGTTATATGATCTACTTTTGCTAAGCGTCATAATTCCTTAATGCATAACTAGTACCTAGTTAACATACAAGTCTCATCCCACAACTCTGATAAAATAGATAATGCTTATCTACTTATGTAATCATCCCGATATAGTAAGTGGCCAAATTGGCCAAACCAAAAAAAATAACTCCGTCAGTTTTGAGTATTTTGAAAATCGCTCTAGTAGATTTGTTCCTTTCATGAAATAGCACATTTCTACTAGAGGAATAAGAAATCGGGCAAAATTTGGCTGTCCTATTTCAGTTGTTCGAAAGTGGCGGTGTTTAGGTGTTGTGCACCATACATGGAATCCAGGTGCTTGACCTAATAAAGTTAGAAAATAATAAGAAGACAATGACATTAATAATGCCACAACCACCACCAGAAGACATGGTGAAAACATCAGAGGAAATCCCAAAAAATCCAGAAAATATGTTCAAGTCATGTGATAACATTTGTAATGGTGTGATAATGCCAAACACCAAACTCAATACATTCAAGGTATAACAGATGTACTGATGGTAGCCTGTTGACTTTGCTCTCTTAATTAAGTTCATAAGTTTTTTTTGCAGGAAGTTTGCTGATGTGCATATGTGCAACTAACTGCTCATTGTCTTGCTTGATTCAATTGTGATGGTGGTAAATGTTGTTTGTAATACTACACATCTGAAGACAATGTAAGGAATACCATATGCAATGGACTTGGACTGCTCATGTTCATTCATTTCAACATGATGACTGAATATGTTCATTTGGTACCTTTACACACCTGCACCATGTTACTTGGAAAAGTTTTAAAAGAAATCACCCAAAAATCATCATGCAAGAATCATGAGACCCAACCCTGCCAAACTTTAGATATTTTCAAATCCTTTCCACATGGCAAGAAGAGTGAATTACAAGGGTTCCAACAAATTCTCACTAATTCTCAAAATCCATTTTGATCAGATCCATACAGTAAGAATCATGATCCCAAACTGAGTTGAATTGTAAATAAATGTAAAACAGACCACTGCTGACACTTCTTGATTACTAACACCTGCCATAGAATGCTGTTTAGTCTGACCACCACAGCCACCTGATACTAACTACTAACTATCACCTTTGCCACATACAACAAGTACCCTAACTAGCACATGGATCACACCAGCCAGCTCTTTTATCTTCTGTAACCTGCATCCACAATACACCCAACTGCAATGAATGAATTGCTTTCAATTGTCACTGTACTGCATGCAATCATTGGCTGCACCATTTTCCTTGCCTACCACTTCCAATACATGTCCCAACAACTCTAGCAATTCACAATTACACAAATCAACAATGTCATGCTAACCATGGTATTTTGTGCTGTAAGATCTCACACCACTTAATCTAGTTTGACATTAGTAGTAGGTACAGTGAGCAAAATGGAGAAAATGTAGTTTGTAGTTATTAGTTAGTGACATGCATTGTACATCAGTGGTCATTGATTGTTTGACAGCAGAAATATTTGCAGCTGATTTCATTTTGGCATAGCATAATATCATAATTCTGATGCACTCATGGTCACAATTTTTTTTGGATTTTTTCTTTTGGATAATTTTGCCTGGAATCCATGCAGTCAACCTGGATTTCAAGTACAAACTTTTTCTTTTGGGTAATTTTGTCTGGATTCCATGCAGATAATCACTGAAAACCTCTTTCTGGACTCTACAAGGAATGAACCTGGAGTGAGCATGGATTCCACAAGGATTCCACATATTCCAGAGTGAAAATTTCCTTTTTGGGACATTTTACCTGGAATACATGTGGAATCCACACGGAGTCCATGGAGTCTACCTGGATTCCACAAGGAAGTGTGGGGGAGGGTAAAGTACTGTATCAAGCCTTGTGATGAAACAAGCTGCATATTATCCATTTTCCACCAAACATACAAACAAATATAAACAAACACAGATATTAGCACTACATAATTTTTGGGTATTTTTCAACATTTCTTTAGATTTTTTAGGAGGGTTTTGGTGCTTTCAGCACTGTTTCTGGTAGTGTTATGTTTGTTCGTCCACAGTTAAGTCAAGCCTAACTGGCACTGTAGGTTCCTCAAGGGAGTTCCGGCACTTAAGAATGATTAATGTATAAGTGGTTTATTGATTAAGTCCTCAAGGGAGCTTAAGCAATAAGAGTACAGATTTGACTGTTAAAACTAGACTGAGGTCTAGTCGTATATTTGCATGGTTTTTATAGTACAAGGTGTATATGCAAATATGGTAAGTAAAGACATGTGAAAATGATAGCATGTGATAAGTTGATAACAGTTAACATGTGAATATCGTAGGCATGTGTTAATGAATAGCATGTGTTAAACACACCATAGAATGTTCGAGTACTAAAGGCATAATATGAGCCAGATAAACAATGACAAAGAGAGTGTAAAGAGAGGAACAAATAGAGAGTGGTGGCTGTGCCACACGGAAAAGACATGATGTGACACATTTGTAACAGGTAGTGTTTTAAAGTCCAGTTTGGTCCGGTCTTTTTCCTATTTTGGAAAAGACTGGACTGTGACCAGTTGTGACATTCCTATTATTTTTCGCAACCAAAACCAAAACTGGATGCAACCGGTTGGCTCCAGTTGCAACTGGTTTTTGATGAACCGGTTGCCAACTGATCCAAGACCAGTGTAGTACAGCGTCATCCAAGTCTCTATTGACGCATCCACCCCACTAACCCTTCACATTTTTCCATTTAGCCACAGATCCATCTGGTCATACACCCATGCACCCATCTAACACATTAACATTATACTGTGACCCTTAGAATATGTTTAAAATATGTTTAAAATAATTTTCATAACATATCAATGTCATCCAATTGCCTGTCTACACATCCATCCACCAACACCTCATTATCACTCAAATACATCTATGCATGCACCCATGCACCTTTCTAACACCTTATAATTACATATGTTGTAACCCTTAGAATAATTTAATGTAATTTTCATGACATATGTTCAATGTCATTCAAGTGTCAATTTATGCATCCACCCATTCAAGCAGTCCAACCCCCCTTATTAACATAGTAATCAGACACACACCTACCCACCCACCTATCCAACCCATAATATCCACCTCATAATATTAAAAATGACATATTTGACACCCATAACATAAATTCATTCAAATTCTGACATTAACCATAACCCTGGATTAGGGTGGATTACAGGTGACATCCGATTGCCCACCAACCAATCCACCCCTAGAACCCTCTCACCAGTTGCCATAAAAGACCAGTTGCAACCAGTCTTCAACCAGTTTCCTAAAATGGCAGGAATGAGGCAACTGAGACCAAAACCCACCTGTCAGTCCCAAATTGCCCTACCAATTAGCTTGGACGTTATGTTTATGGTCCAGGCTAATAAAAGGCATTTATGAGGCTTTTCCACTGAAACGATCAGAAGAAGGCCGATGCGGAAGTGCGTTCAGCCAAAGGGGCTTCGGAGGTCAGTCCTGGGGGTGCCTCAGAGGCAGAGAGAGTGCCGAAGACGAAGGTGAACGAGTGGAAGGTGTCCGAAGCACCGAGGAATGAAGGGAACTGAAGGAATCAAACTCGGAGCAGTAATGGGGTGATAATTCGCTAACTACAACTATGTACACAATGGTATATATACTACGGAGGCACGAGGTGACCATGTGATGAATCCTGTGCCGAGTCCGAGGCCTGTGCATGCGTCCGAAGGCAAACGATCATCCTCCGGGGTCGAGTATAGGCTTGGAGTGCTTCGGAAGGTTTCGGAGATCGGTTCCAACGTAGCCGGAATCGGCTTGTTACACCGCCTCCCGCTATAAAAGCCCACGAGCCCTGCAATAAAAATGCATGACTTCTATATTTCCCAGCCATACTATTATTATAGCATCCTACTTAGCCTCATTTGATCGGCCTAGCTATAAAATAGACACTAATTAGCCTGAGTTCTATAAACCCGGCTATAAATCCGTTATAAAGTTTGGACTTGTAGCGCGTTGGCCGCTTTCCCGTGCTTTCCCGGGCTGTCCCCACACTCCCCCGCGCGCTGTACATGTCGTTTGCATGATATCAAGTGCATGTTATTAATGTACTATGAATGATGTGAGACTGGTAATTAGTTAGAGAAGCAAATAAAATTTGACCTCTAGTAAGTAGCCGGCATGGTGCTCTCATTCGCAGTCAACGTCATTATTGTCATCATCTTCATAGTCATCGCCTGAGCCAGATGGTCCTTCATCATCGTCATTGATATATTTGCGGCTTTTGAAGGAGGGTGGAACTTGTGCGGCAGCTTGGCTTGGATGTGGCCTACGCCTTTTAGCGGGAGGTTCATCTGCCTCCTCCTCCTCGTCGTTTTGAGCTGGCCTTTTCCCTGACTTTTGATGGGTTCCGCCTTTGTCTGACCGCCGCCTCCGCTTCACGCCAACCACCTCCCCAGCCCTACGTCTTTGCTCTATCATGTCCTCATGCTCCTTCTGCTGGCTCTCAGTCAATTTTATCCACTTGCATTCACCATCTCGAAGTGCTCTGCGAAGTGCGCGCACACTTGACACGTCACCTATGTTTGAGGGATTTCCAAATGGAATGTTTACCGGCCAACCGACTAACTTGACGTGGTATGCGGCAACAATCAATATCTCAAAGTTGAGATAATTCATCTTGATAGTTGACCTTCCCGTGATGGTACCTGTCGAAGATTAGTATGACTGAATCGCTTTTAAGAACTAAGACTTACTTAAACCCTTCATTATCAATGCGGTACACTCTGCTTGTACTGCCTTGAGAGAGTCGACAGGTGGAGGACCTTTCCTTGTATAAGATACAAAAAAAGCAATAGATCTCGCACTTACGACGGTTTTGAGTAACTGACCAGTGTTCAAACTTTGCCGAAAAATCTTCAACCGACATCTTCATAACTCCGGGAAAGAACGCCAACGCATCACCAGCACCAAGCCAACCCGGTGCAGATATGTCTGTGAGATGGCCTTTGCTGATGAATGCGAACGCACGGACTCCTGTTCTTCCGCAAAGTTTGTCCATCTAGGGATAGACCATTAGACACAGGCTGGCAATAGCTCGAGTCAAAGAATTGATACTGCACCTCACTGCCAATTTGATCCATCGTCGACTTCACATCGAGGCTTGCAGATAGATTTGACACCCGCAGACCATGCTCATTAACTGTAACGGGATTGATAGACTGCCTTCGAGCAGTCTCGAGATTAGGTGAGCGTAACTTGAAGCCAGACGTTCTTGAAAGCTTATTGACGATGCTTGTGTCACCTCGTCTAGATATCACCTCAATAGGCGATACGAACTCGTCCGAAGGTTGGTGAGGGGGTACAGCACGCGTAAGTGGAACGGACGGGTTATCGGGAGTGGAGGCGAGCAACGTGAGGGCTGCAGAGGGATTAGGTGAGGCAATGACCTCTTTCTCTCCATTCTGTGTGCTGATGATGGTGTTAGACACCCATCGTCTCTCCCCAATTTCGGATGAAGAAGAGGAAGTTGAGGCTTGCTTGATAGCTAGCCTTGTGACTTGAACTGTAGAGCACCCTTCGGAGCGCTCTAGATTACCTGCGGACGGTATTTTACCAAACCGCGGGTTCTCGGTGTTCAGCAAGATTCTCGTACGAGTCTCAATCACTTGGTGAGTCGTCTTGTTCAATCCTTGACGTGTTTTGACATTGTTGGGTGTACGCTGCGTCGGGATTGCCCGGGAGGGCGGAGAGGCAAGAGGGGCCCGTGTAATGGAGATGGGCATGTATTTTGGCAAAGGTGAGCGCCTGATTGCACTCATTCACTTCTCCGTGTTGACTTCTCCCTTTTTAACAGGTGATTTCTCGGGCGTTCGAGCATTTCCGCGCGTGGAAGGAGCAGGAGCTGAGACAACTCGCCCAGGGGGCTTTGAATCGACTTTAGAGCTTCCCTTCGGGAGCTCTCTATCTAGAACAGTCTTAATAGACTGTTCTCGAGCCTTTGCGCATACGCTAAGGCTGGGTGAAAGCCGGGTGATGGCTGAATCCGTCTCAAGGATCGACTTGAGGACTTTATGCCTCATTATCATGGATTTACGAGCTGGAGGAAGCTCGTGGACGACACTCAGGTTACTCGACTCTAATCCTCGAGGTGCAAGACAGGGCTCCGGCTCTGCAGAGCTTGGAACCACCATACAACGAGTCAATTGCACTCATTCGGCTGGATTCTGAGTCTCGGGGGCTGAGACTTTCGTACTGGCCACGGACGTTACTCGTGGGCGGGTCTTTTCACCGAGGGCTGACTGCAACAGCCCAGAATGAACGGACGACCGTAACGGACTCAATGGCGGTTTCTCAGCCATCACCTTCCCCGGTTTAGAAAAGGAGACGGAGGACGACCGACTTGCGGGCTTCATGTCGGAAATAGAGCTTCCTTTCGGTTGCTCTTTGACTAGAACCATCTTCCGAGACTGTTCTCGAATGGCAGATGCATCGGACATTGGACTCAGGTGGCCGGACGTGAGCGAGGCCTTAAGCTCCTTGCGTGATTTCGCTAACTCGACTCTCAACTCGTCCTGGCGCTTTACAAACTCATCCAATATGTCATCTAGAAGACGAGATGCTCGTGGGCTATCCCATCTGTGTGATCCATGGGAGTCCTGTCTCGACTGGCTTTGACTAGTGGAAGAACGAGCGCAAGGTGCTCGTTCTGGCGTGAAACGACCATCTATGAGCATAAGCCCAATCCCTACCTTGCAGCATTCGCGTTGGTGAGGTAAAACAGAGTCCAGCATTCGACACGTGGACTTGTAAGTGACTGGCGTGCCATGTGGCAAGCAACGCATGAGGGTTTCAGCCGCGCACCAGGCTGTGCATAAGTTGTCCGGGACCCATTGAGGGCCTGGATATCTTAGTGTCGGAGACCTGGGAGGGTCTTTTAAATTGTACGAGCCTTGAAAGGCTCGTTGAGTGTAAAGCCTCGTGTTTTGAGGCTCGTCGAGCATTAGAATGCTCGGTTAGGCTTCGGAACGTGTTATATGCGTTCAGATTGAAAGTCTACGTGTTGTAGACTTGGTTTAGATGTTTAGAAGTCCCGGGAGACTTCTTATAGTAGAGTGTCGCAGCTGGGGCTGCAACACTGTATTCATGTTTGTAATCGATAAAAAGGCTCCTGTAAAGGGCCTACTACACTTCGAGAGTGTAAAAAAGTGTAACGGATATTATCCGTTAGGTGTTGGTTATCTTATGTACACCCGGACTACACTGAATCGACTTGTATTCGTGTAGTAGGTAGTTGTGAAGATGCCTATATACAGTGCCAAACACGAGTATATACTGTATTATTTGTACATATTATCTCTGACTTCCTGTAATGGAAATATACCCGTTACATTAACCTTTCGGTGCTCTTCCAACGCATCGAGTAACTCCTGTTTCTTCTCTTCCGATAAGTTTTGAAGTTTGGGGTCTGTCTTGGCCAGTTTCTGAATTTCGTTGAGCGGTACGCGCTCGCCCAGCAATCGTCCTTAGTGGTGGTAAGTTGTGGGAAACAGGAAGAGGCGAGTCATACCTGCGTTGATCTCCACACCCTTATGGTGAATAACAGCGTTGTGCAGAGAGATGTTACGTGTAGTCTTGTAACACGTTTGGTTAGTTACGATCTTCTTGATGTAGTCAGGTTTCCTTCCATGTTTTGCTGCAAGATCTTCAATATCCGTCTGGTGACGAGCAAGCATTTCTTTGATATCCTTCTCCATCAAGTCTTTATTGACATGAAGATTCGTCCTACGTGCCTTCATCGTGCCTTTCTCTGCGTCCGTGAGTTGTCTGCGTTGCTTTATGTGACCTAGAGGGAGATGGGGATTGTTGGCCGCCCACGTGGTCAGTCTCTCTCGATCACCTGATCCAGTGGGGTCGCGCCCAGTGACACGCCGCACATCTGATGCACCCGAGGGGCTCATTGTTTCTTCATCTCCATCCTCGCCTTGTGGCACAGAGCCAGTATCTTCCTCCGGAAAAGTAAAGGGTGGATAATCAGTATCACCAGCCCGAGGGGGAGGTGAATGTCGGCCAAAATTGTTAGAGTCTTGAAAAAGTTTGTCACGGTAGTAATTTATTGTGGACCCATATTCAACTTGAGGTCTTAAACCATCCTGGAAAAATGGTGAATTCACTCGAGAAAAATGCGGTTCCAAATCCTCACCGAGAGGACTCTGTTGTCCCCACTGCGCTCCCGTGAATGTTTCTATGAAAGAATATGAGGTGTAAAACGTAACGATGAGAGGGATGGGAAAGAATAGTGTTCCAAGAAAAAAGGACTTACGTGCTGAATAGGCGAGGGATTGGATAAACGAATGGTCAATAGTGCCGTTGTTGAGGTAATCGGTGAAACCTTGACTGGAGCAGATAAATGAAGCGCTGCCATCTGGTTGCGCTCCAAGGTGATTGGCTCCGCATGCTTGATCCATGAGGCCTTGAGGGAATGGACTGACGGTCACGATACGTTCAAAAGGAAGAAAAAAAGTAGGGTCGCTATATTACCTTGTTACTACACAAGTTGCCGACCACCTCAGCTTACAGGTCCCCGGTCCCCATAAGACAGCAAGACTCCGACGGGTGCCCCTGTATTTCCTCTGCGTTCCCTCCCTCTTATCCAAATCGCATTATGGTGTCAAAAGGTCAGTGTAATGATTCTGCAACCAGATCAGAAGAATGACAGATAGAAGGGAAAGAAAAGAAAACCGCCGATAGCGACTCTGACTCGGACCGCTACTATGATGTGGACGATTTGTCCGATGCTTTATTATACTCCGTGGACCTTGGTGACGACGCCTATT
Organism: Amanita rubescens; assembly: GCA_015039365.1. NCBI lineage: Eukaryota > Fungi > Basidiomycota > Agaricomycetes > Agaricales > Amanitaceae > Amanita > Amanita rubescens. Next base: position 294,295 of record WION01000025.1, on the reverse strand, counting down.
GCAATTGTGGAATTCAGCAGTCCAGCAGTTCGGCCACAGTGGTAGAGGTGATGCAACAAACCTGGCCACTGGAGGTGAATACCCCAGCACATGCAGCACCCTGAGCCAGAACGTTCATGACTGGCACGGCCTTGGGTGGACCGCTGGCGGTTACATCAGCACATCCAAGTTCGATCGAGTTTTCTAGTCGCGCAACATCCCAATCAAGGGTCAGAGCACCTGGAGCTGGCAAGCAGATTCCTGCAATGACGGCCCATGGCATGGGCTCACCGACTCTTACCAATTCGTCCAGGGTGTCTTCATCTTCAACATGGACACCATCTTTGTCCTCGTCGGTATCGACGGTTCGTACCCTCTCCTTTACCAGTTCCCCTGGGACACCATCATCGGGGATGCTGCCTTCATCTTCATCGGCACTGGGTGCCAGGCTGCAGTGGTTGCCGAGTATACTACCTCTCATCAATCCAAAGAGGTGGTTTGTTGTGTTATTTGGCCACCAAATGGGCATTTTCCATAACTGGTAAGTATGAACTCACTTTCTCATTGCCGGCGCTGATAAGATGGCGATGTCAAGGGTGATAACGGAGAGGCATATATCTGGTTTTTCTCATGCTAATTTTCAGAAGGTTGTCGGTGGCCACAGTGATGCTGTTACAGTATGGAAAGATAGTGTCAAGAAGGGTCTCGTCGGATCACCAGTAGAAGGCAATCATGAAAGAAGAGCTGAGATCCACTGGGTTGTGACAGTAGGCGTGAATACCGGTGTCTTCAATAGCAGGTACTGTCTGAATCATTACTTCGCTCACATGTTTGTTGAATCGCACATTCAAAGGAGAAAGGCACTCACGGCGATAGGCGGGCGTAATGAAGCATTTGCATACCTCACTGCATTTTACGACATCAATGCAGCAAATGCTTATTTTGTCGAGGAATATATGGAGGGGCATATTACTATACTTGCATAAGTACTAGTTAGCTTGAATACATACCTGGTTAAATGTGCATCAAGAATGTGCAAATTAAAAGTTATGGTGTGAGGTATAGATGAAATATAAGCAGTGCAGATGCGCCAGACTGAGGGGATGGATCAAAAGTTGGCTGCAGTGGGATCAGACTCGCGACAATAGGATTCAAGTTGACATATTGCCACGTCACGGAAGACAACATCTATGATATCAGTGATGGTGCCAGGCTGGCCAGCGCCATTGGACGTCATGGGGTCAGCTTGATATGGATCATCACCTTGAGGCGTGCCGCGTGTAGCAGGGTTATTCAATATAGTAATGCACGGTATCATACATATTTCCTGATCTAAAGGAGTAATGTGAAAAGCGCAACACGCGGAATGTGATAACCTGTATTATATATTAGACTGAACTCGACATGCCAGCGAACGAGGACAACGATGTATACTACCAAATCATCCAACTCAGGCCAGATCAATACTACCAACTATGATCTCTAGTATGAAAAGTCTGAGTTACACCCGGGCCTAAGTATGAAATGTCGTTGGTATAGCTCATGAGTAATGTATGTCCTGATACGTATTTTATGGTGAGAAATACCTATCTCCTTGTTCTCCAATGAATATGACCTCGTGTCACGATATGCATTGCCATATCGGAGTGGTCAGATGGTCACATGTCACTCGACTCTACCTTCTTTCGCGCTGCATATGGGGTTAACGCGCAAGTCGGGGACAAGCCGCAGAAGCCGCATCTTCACCAGTGATGCTCAAAGAGCTGCCAGGGAAGCTGCAGATCGGCTGAAGCGGCAAACTCCAATCAACCCTCGTCATGCGCTCTGCCAGAAGGCAATGCGTGCTATCAGCAAGGAAGTACAGCGAATTCAGCACACAGGTAAAATTTTCACTTCCCATTAACTGAGCATTTAACTGAATGGATTAGCCACGGAAAGTCAAACCACCAATATTTATGACCACGCGGAACTTGATGGTGACCAACATTTTATGGACATTGATTCCTTCCTCGATGGAACGTCCAGAATTGAGGTCAGCAATGCAGGCGGTGAGCTTTTAGAGTTGATGAAGGATGTGCTCGGCAATGGTGGAAAAAAAGGGTAATTCTACTAAAGAAGTTGACGCTGACTTACTATTAACTCACGACCCTTTAGAGAAGACCATCAGACATGCAAGGATAGGACAGAATGTTGGCATAAAGGTTTTAAGGATCAAATGGAAGGGATAGTAGATGCATTCATGCAGTGGAGCTCTGAAGTAGGAAAGCGTGGATTACATGCTGAAGTTCCTCAGCCCGACGAAGAACATGTACAAGGCTTTCCGCGTGTGGTTGTTGTAGATGCATATTGTAGGTTTTTTTCTTTTTCGAGCAACACATACTAATTTACTGTCCAAGGAACATATACAATCTTTGCGTCCATGGAGAAGGGGGACCCGAACATTGCTGCCGCGTTGGTTTGCCAAGGCGTTATTCCATCTTCTCCTTATCGCCCTACATTTGGGATAGCCACTTGACTCCTTCAAATGTACCACAGACTTCACGTGCGGTGTCCTCATCTTGCAATTCAGCCTTTTATCTGCGGTCTTTGTGATTTACATGGCATATGTGAACAGGTTTTCAAATATGTAATATACTCACTGTTCACTATCATTAGATTCCCTTTACTTCTCACCGTAGTCAACAATTTAGCGACTGTTACGATCTTTATTTGGACATTCAGCGCGGCGTTCGGCACCGAGTGGATACCGTCTTGCAACGTGGGCCAGACTGGCGGGTGAAGAACGCGTGCCCTGCTTGCACATACAAACTCAAAGATGAATTACCAATGCGCTTTTCAATGCTTATCGCTATGGATGGCAACGATTCCTTGAAGAGAATCATGTCAGCGAAGATACTGAGTTCAGAGGATGATGAAGGGAATACATTACAAAGTTGAATTTTCCGGGAACGGAAGGATTCAAGGAACGTTGGGGATGAGTGCTTCGTAGCTCGGGAAGAGGTTGACAAGTGGGACATCAGTTGCTCAACGAACACCATGTTCGACGAGGAGGTATGTGATCTCCAAATGGTTGTATTGAGTTGCTAATTGTGATAAGCCTAATACGCCTAGCAATGCCTGTGCAACACGGTGGCGAAACATGTCAACAGAACATACATCGAAGATGTGGGGGGTCTTTGATGAGTCGGGTATCTTTATTGCCCTTTGTCGGCACGGATTCGTCTTGGCCGCTACGGATATGGTTAGAAGTGGTGAAAAGTATGTCCCTACAAACTTGTTTCTATGTCCTTTAACTGATGATGACCTTTATAGGGCAAAATACCCTCTTTCCATTGTGAATCGACTGTTGGATAATTTTGGCAAGCAACTCGGCGTGGGCTACGATATTGGGTGCCGTTTCCGCACCATCGTCAACAACAGCGCACTTGGTCCACGAGCGAAACAACTTCAGTACCAGTCGCTTGTCGGTGCCTTTCACGGCCACGCTCACAATCGCCTATGCCAACTCTCAAATTTGACGACATATGTTGATGGCCTTGGACTCGAGGACCTAGAAGGCTGTGAACGGTTCTTTGCGAAGTCCAACTCTCTAGCATCATCAACACAATATTCAAGTGTGTTCCATCGCCACCAGAGGATATCTGAATACATGAGAGCTGTCGACACGTTTGACACGTATGCAAGTTTGAGTACGTGTAATGTTAAATCATATTTCTCTCGTACTAACTCTGAGTCGTTGGCAGGCAAGTTTATCATCAATAATTATCATCAGGCTCTCGATATCTTAGCAGGCGAACCAGCACTTCACGAGTTGATGAAAGCATTGAAATACCAAGAGTCAGTGTTTCCCACATGGTTGGATGAAGAGCGTACCTATCTTCAAAGCCTATCCACCGAGCCTCTTCAGGAAACTCTCGAAATGGAATATTATTCACGTTTGGTTGAACTAAATGTGGTGGAGTAAGTACTGTTTTATTTCTTTCATTGTCTAACTCACATATCTCAAGGAACGCATTACATGGGGCTCAGCAACAATGGTTCAACAGCACACCCCAGCTTCTGAGCATCGGCACCTCCACTCATGAGACAAAGCGGCGGCACCTTCTCGAAAAGCGCGAAAACGTCCTCAACACCGTACAACAGTTGGAGATCAAACTAAATATACATCGTCAGTGGACACCGGATTTTCCCAAATGGGATTGCGCCAAACAAATGGTTGAAAAGCGAGAGTATCAGAGGTGCCTGGACAGGTTGGAATGGCTAGTATAGTGTTTAAAAGTCCGGTTCGGTCTGGTTTTTCATGCTATTTTTGGCACAACCGGACCCCGACCGGTTTTTCGGACTTTCCCATTTGGGTGCAACCGGACCAAAACCGGTGAAAACCGGTCTTGCAGCATTGCCAGCAGGCTGTGCAACCGGTCGCAACCGGTTTTCACTCAAAACCGCTTATGTAATAGTGAAAAATCGAATTCTAATAATATATAAATAGATGACATCCTAAAATGCCAAAGTAGGCTATGTTGTGGGCATTGAATATGTCATTTTTCAAGATCTGACAGTTACTAAAGGAATACAAGGGGCTGCATGGGTGGATGCGTAAATGAGCACTTGGATGACATTGCCAAAATTAGCTAAAGTGATGTCATTTGCTAAAATTAGACTAAAGCAAATCAAGCAATGTCATTGATATGTTATATAAGTGCACTAAGCTTATTCTAAGGGGTTTGAGGCTATGTTGTAGGCAATAGATATGTTAATTTTTGAGATCTGACAGTCATTACATTAATACAAGGGGTTGCATAGGTGGATGCACAAATGGGAGCCCGGATGACGTTGCTAAAATTAGTGCAACTTCTAATTTTAGTAGCGTCATCCGACTACCCACTGGCCAATCCACCCCTCTAACCCTCCAAACGGTTGCCGAAAAAGACCGGTTGCAACTGGTTTTGCAACCGGTCTTTGACATCTGGCCCAAATCCTTGGACCGAAACCGTTTTGAGGCTGTAGGTGGCAAAACCGGCAACCGCGGTTCGGTTGCAACTGATACCGGTCCGGTCCGGTTACCGGTTTTTTGCCGGTCCTTTAACCGGACTTTAAAACACTAGGCTAGTAGTTCAGAGGATTTTTGAGATGACGAAGATGAACATGTCGCAAATAGGTGCACTTACCCACTCTTTCTTCTACTTTATCTAAGCGGTGGTTCATAGGTTACAACCTTCGTAACCACATTGCCCAGGCGCTTCAAACTCGGTCGAATGCCATTCGCACGGCTGTCGATAACTACAATATCGTGGCAAAGAGTTTCAAGCGGCCTGAGCTCAAGTGGGAGGATGTCGTTGCATATGCATTCCTCTCCGAGTTCGACCTCCTTCAAGATTCTCGTTCCGACGTCAGGACGAAACCTTGGGCCTCGCCTGCTGCTCGCCAGCTTTTGGATCAATATTTCAAGATCCGATGTGCTTGCGAAGAAATCACTCGCCTCAACATTGAAATACGACGTGTAGTAACATACATGAAAGACGAGAAACATTTCCTTATCCATATGCAACAAAAGCTTGCAGAGACACAACCACACCTTGCGCACCAAATTAGGCTCTACAGGGACGAGCGGGGGCGGTTTAACAAAGTGCATATCAAGCGCTTTGTAAAGCTTGCACTCCAACCGGCTTTCACAGGAACTGTCAAGGCTGGTGAAAGCCTCAGGAACATATCAGGCGGCTTGTCTTTCTGCCCTCAAGCACTGGCTGATGATGGGTACAGCGAGGAATACGGTGATGACAGAGACAGCGACGACGATGACGACGATGACGACGATGATGAAGAAGACAGGTTGCGTACAGGATTCGATCTACTGGACATCTCATCAGATTAGATAGGTGTAGTAGTGACTGTTTTCGCATGGTAATATGGCATTATATGGCAGTTGTATGGGATACATGCAAACGACGTGTATGGCACGCAGGGGAGTGCGGGGACAGCCCGGGACAGCCCGGGAAAGCCCGGGAAAGCGGCCGACGCGCTACAAGTCCAAACTTTATAACGGATTTATAGCCGGGTTTATAGAACTCAGGCTAATTAGTGTCTATTTTATAGCTAGGCCGATCAAATGAGGCTAAGTAGGATGCTATAATAATAGTATGGCTAGGAAATATAGAAGTCATGCATTTTTATTGCAGGGCTCGTGGGCTTTTATAGCAGGAGGCGGAAAAGCCTCATAAATGCCTTTTATTAGCCTGGACAGTAAACATAACATCCAAGCTAATTGGTAGGGCAATTTGGGACTGACAGGTGCCAAAACCAGTCTCAATTGAAGGCAACTGCAACTGTGGTTTGGTTGCAACCAAGCATCAGTCCAGTCCGGTTGCCAGTTTTTTTTGGTCTGGCAACTGGACTTTTAAACACTAGTTTCTGGAGGTATGTAAACATCAGAAGTGGAGCCCACAGCACCTACCACTTTCAAATATATGTAAATATATACAAACAAGCTCAAAATAGCAATACTACATGTCTTTCTACTGTATTTATGCATAGTCTGGTCAAACTCTTATTAAACTCCCATAGGACCAGTCCTATTCAGTCCAATAACTCCAATAGGACTCTCTCTCATTGGAATGAAGTTAGGCATGAGCATGGGTAACCCATGGGTAGGCAGCACCTTACCCTGACCCATACCCGCTCCAACCCGTACCCGTTGACCCACAGGTTGTTGCCTTACGGGTTACACGGGTACAGGTATGTAGGCAATGGCACAGATACTTTTACAGATACTGTCCACTGTATCTGTATCTGTCCCTTCAAGGGTAAGTATCTGTGCAGTCACAGATACATCCACAGATTACCCAAGGGTCTATAGCCATTCAGCAAGTTTGTACCTTGACTAGTAGTAAGCTATGTCACAGTAGTTTAAGTGTTCAGACAGTCTTTAGTTAACTCTATCTCAACCTACACATCATCTAAATGTGCCACTGCTTCTACATCTTCATCTCTTACAATGACCATAAGCTCAAACATACTGGAAGTGCATGTGTTGACTTAACTGAAAGCCAACTATGGGTTTGGGAAAGCACAAGATGCTCACAGCTGAAAAGCCTGCTGTTTCACACCCTTCAGACAGAATAATAAAGTAGTTATTTATACCCATGACAACCCTTATGTCAATGGGTCTCCAGGACCACTGCACATGGCAATCATCCTGTTAACATCCTGGAGAAGGACAGAGCATCTGTCAGAAATTGTATCAGTACATATGGCATGAATGCCATCCATCTGTGATAGCTCAAGGATGAGAAGATGGTTAGCACTATCAATGGTTTTAACCTTGAGCCTGAGCCAGATGACAGGGCTGAGATTCATCTTCAGCAGTTATTGGAAGACAAGAATTCTGAATGGTGTACTATGGCATGATCACCACCACTTCCCTTGCGATGCACATGAGATTGGCTGTATCATTCATAGCTTAAGACACTTTTGCAAAATTCTGGTGGTGGAACCATGGAATTTGGTTCAAGATTTGGAAAACTGACAATGCTGGAAGATGTGCAGCTGGTAGATCTTTGAGAAGCTATCCCTCAGCTCAACAGCTTCAACAAGAAAACAATGCTTCTGTCATGCATGCACTTGTGCAGCTACAGCCAGGCTCAGGTCACCCAGGCCATATATGGTAATTCTAAGCTAGCCAAGGGATGAGGCATGGTGTAGAATGTAGTCTAAGTGTGAGGTAGTGAAGTGGCTGTGCCACGGTCTCCCTTCTCTTTCCTGCCACATCAAGACAGTGAGACCCGACATGACCGACTCCAGCTCGCTCTCGTGATGCGCCATTAGAGCTCCTTGGTTGCGTTACAGCAGCTTCCAGATCTTTTCATGCCCCACCCGCCACTCCCTCTCTCAGGTCCAAACTAAGGAAGATAAGCCACCCTTCAGACATCTTCCTCCCTTCTTAGTCCGACGTGCTTTTGAAATGTTGAAAGGCTGACCTGCTCGGTGCCCACCCGCCCTCACAGCTCACCTTGCCGACCCCCAGTGTTTTGGGCCGGGAGTCCCTCCTGGGGGCTTCACCCATCCATTTTTAACTCAAAGGCTCACTCAAGTGAAAACTATACCCTTCCCTCTCGTGAACGACCCTTTTCCTTAAAAGACATCTGAGCTAGTGTTTTAAAGTCCGGTCTGGTCCGGTCTTTATTGCCTTTTTAGGAAAGACCGAGACCGGACCGGTCCCAGGGTGTCCCTGATATCAAAAAGACCGGAACCGGACCACTTAAGACCGGTTAGGACTGGTCTAGACCAGTCCTTACATTGTTTTCCATGTCCCTATGGCTCCCATACAATTAATTGCAATGTTGAAATTGATCTAAAACTACAAAAGACAACATAAATATCAATATAATAGTATAAGCCATGCCATCACATGTGAAACCCAGTACTAGTGTTGCTAACCCTCACCCTCTCATATCCTATCACATCCAACTGCACTCCAGGTAAGTCAGGAGAGTGTCAAACATTGCCAAAGAGATCATCAAAGAGATCACCAAAGAGAGAATGAAACCCATTGTTGCTGACCCTCACCCTCCCACTGATAAACTATACTCCATTGGACCAACTGCACCCTCTCACACTCCCTCTCACACCCACCTGCACTCTAGGGAAGCCACATGAACCATTTTTGACAATACTAGGAGACTGCCAAACATAGCCAAAGAGAGTGCCAAAGAGAGTGCCAAGATCATACTACCTCAAATATTAGCCATTTCCTATAGCTGATGGGTCAAAAAATAACTTGGATGTACTAGAACATAGTTGGATTAACCATGTTCAGAATTTCTTACTTGGAGTGTTGCAACAACAATATTCACAAATTATATATAGCTTCAAACAAATGTTACCATTGTAAGCTCAGATCTCAACCGTTTTGGACGTTTGAGTGCTCAAAAAAAAGCTAAAATATGGTAGAATACAACTGTATTGGTCACCCTTTACTATGAGTGGTCTAGACCGGTCTGGACCGGTCTTTTGCAGTTTTTTTGATTTTAAAATTTTAAAAAGACCGGAACCGGACTGCCCTTGGACCTGCCAAGACCTGAGACCGCAGTCTGGTCCAAATCGGTCCTGGTCCGGTCCGGTTCCGGTCTTTTTCCGTCCTGCAGGACTGGAAATAGAAACACTAATCTGAGCGTCAAAACGCATAGATAGGCACCCTACTAACAAAGCTAGGAAATCTGAAGAGAGTTAGCAGTTAGGGTGATCTCTGTGCTTTTAGCACAGATAGTCACAGATTACAGATACCCCTGACCAGTATCTGTATCTGTCCTGTCAAGGGTACTTACCTGCAATCTGTACAGATTACCTGTATCTGTGCCATTGCCTACAGGTATGGGTATGGGTAATACATATATACATAGTGTGAGGCATTGCGATTATCAGTAGTACTATCACTTGACTCTATAATACTATGGTATCCCACCCGTCTTCCATCTCTACATGCTCATCTCCCTCAACCTCCTGCATGTTGGAAACAGTTTTTATATCTGAACTTTTGATAAGGCCGAGGCGGCTCCAGACACCCAAGCATATCAATGCTCGGGAGCTTTGGGTGCTCAGACGACTGCGCACGTGCGAAATGACAAGGCAGCCGCGGCTGAACAGCCGTTCTACCTCGATTGATGTAGCTGTGAATCCGGCGAAGTTAGTAATGAAATTTATTAAGAAACAACTTGAAACATACCTGGAATTGCCAAGTAATCGAGAGCCATGCAAGAAAGGCGAGGATATGAGCTGCATCGCTCATACCACCATGATATTGCATCCTTGACATCTTCTACATCGCTGTCAAGGTAGTGTTTGAACCATGGGATTGACGGAATATGCATGGACGCAGTGAGCAAGGTGAGCGTCGGAGGAGTTAGAAAGGTGAATTAGATAAGCAGCAGTGCACAGACCAGCCAAACACACCCCAAGCATGTTGTGGAGCTCCTTGGCCAAGTCCCACTTGTTTGAATCCATCTCGTATTTCCGTAAGTCATTTTTTCGGTTAGATGTCATTTTATCTATTGCCTCACGATATTTTAGTGCAAAATGCAACAAATCAAATGTTGAATTCCAGCGCATAGCAACATCATGTGGCATCAAGCGGTAATCAAGCCCACAGTCAGCAATGCAAAGTTGCTTCCATGTGGGGCCAAGCTTCGTTGTGGAGTTGATGATCCTGTAGGCCAGCTTGCGGAGCTGGAAGAGATGGACCAACAGTAAGTACTTGATGCTGTTCCTGCTGCGAGTACCAGGCAGGCTCACCTTCACCAGAATTTATTGGACAGGCGCCAACAATTTCTTCAAGGTTTCCCGCTCCTCCCTGCTGAGAAATGTGCACTTGTCAACCCAGTCATTCTTGGGATTTCCCAAGCCAGCATCTACTTCGGATTCACCATCAGAATCATCGTCTTCATCAACTGCTGTCTCTTCATCTTCGCTGTTGAGTCCATCATTGTCATCCTCTGTCTCATCTGTTTCTTGAACAATTGTAGTGGGCTGTGGCTTGTCAAATTGCTTTACTATGGATTTGGCAATCAAATTAACCACGTGCAGAAAGCATCGTGAACGATTAACGGCCGAGTAATCAGGCAATTGGCATTGAAGCTTGGTGATCATAACATCGTTGTTGGTTGCATTATCGCATGTTATTGAGAGGATCTAGAGACCAAGAGATGAGTATTTGATGTTCAATCCTGGGATAGAACTGACTTTATCTGAGATACCGAATTCATTCAGAACGCGAGCAAATACTCGAGCTAGGTTTAAACCAGTGTGTGAAACGGGTACTTGGACAATGTCTAGTACCATTGAGAGTGGTTTCCCGTTATGTACAAGATGTACAGTGATGGCAACATAAGCGTGATGATTCGGTGACATCCAGGCATCAGTTGCGAAACTCAATCGACCTTCAAACTTCTTCAGCAGCAGGAGATAAGTCAGCTACATGTTGTCGAAGGAGACTAAAACTGACCTGTAACATTGCAGCTATGCACTGTCAAGTTTGAGCAAAGATTAAACGGACATCACGCTGTAACGAGCCGATTCCGGCTACGTTGGAACCGATCTCCGAAACCTTCCGAAGCTCCCCGAAGCACTCCGAGCCTATACTCGACCCCGGAGGATGATCGTTTGAGTTCGGACGCATGCACAGGCCTCGGACTCGGTGCAGGAATTGTCACATGGTCACCTCGTGCCTCCGTAGTATATATACCATTGTGTATGTAGTTGTAGTTAGCGAATTATCACCCCATTACTGCTCCGAGTTCGATTCCTTTCGTTCCCTTCGTTCCTCGGTGCTTCGGACACCTTCCACTCGTTCACCTTCGCCTTCGGCACCCTCTCTGCCTCCGAGGCACCCCCAGGACTGACCTCCGAAGCCCCTTCGGCCGAACGCACTTCCGCATCGGCCTTCTTCTGATCGTTTCAACGCGAAACCGTCCAAGGGGAGGGTAAATAGTAATGCGGACAACCTGTCTTCATCAAGAACTTGAGTCCATGGTTACTGATAGTCTTTCCAAGTTCGGTTAAGTTAAGTCATGCAGCCCTAATGGCCATGACCGTGACTGAACCGGTCGCAGAATTTCTTTAATTTGCCACGACTGCGACTGCGACCAACATGACCGGTCATATTCGGTCATGAGCTGGGGGTTAGCGGTCGTGACTGGTTACGACCGGTTATGTGCAACCGGTCATGACCGGTCATGACTGGTTATGATGTGTCACTTCTGCTAATCCTGATGCTGTGATCAGCGGAGTATTTTCTACTTTTATTGTAGATTATCCTGATATGTCACCATCCCAATATTCAAAAAAATAGGAAAATACTCCACCCATCCCAATGGTGTGATGGGCGGAGTATTTTTCTATTTTTATTGTAGATTATCCTGATATGTCACCATCCCAATATTCAAAAAATGGGAAAATACTCTGCCCATCCCAATGGTGTGATTGGCGGAGTATTTTTCCACCTTTATTGTGGATTATCCCAATATGTCACTGTCCCAATCTTCAAAAGAATACTAAAATACTCCGCCCATCACACCATTGGGATGGGCAGAGTATTTTTATGTCCCAATGATAGGGTTATTACAATTATTCTAAGGGTTATTACACTATATTCTAAGGGTTACAGGCATTTGGTGGGGTGGATGTATCAAAGTCATCTGGACCCTGAAATGATTGGTTACGACCGGTCACGACCGGTCATAACCAGTCGTGGAGATAGACCAATTTTGTATGACCCCGACCGCAACTGCAGTCGTGCCCACCTGTATCTCCCACAACTTGAGCCATTTAATGCTGGGCTCAATGCACCTTACACCACTAATAAATGGCTCAAGTCTCCAAAATTGGCCTACCGGCATTATGTCAGCCCCCAAAAAGGGATGATTTAGTAATACTTATAAGTATTTTCTCACCACCCACACATACCATATATAGTAATAAGACACTAATGCCCATAAAAGGAAGGTGTTTGATATGGGGCTCATTAGAAAGCTCTTTTTTCATATATAGACACATAGGGCATGATTATGTCAATTTCTATCTTATCTGCATTTGTTAGCAGATCTGAAGCCTTAAAATGTATAATTACAATCTTTATCTTATCTAATTTCACTTGATTCAGACTTTAATGTGAAATAACTGCCATTTTGATCAATTCCCATACACATTTCACTCACTCAGATGCTTAGGCACAGTAAGTAAGAGGTCCAATGTCATTAAGCAGCCTAGCAGCAATCAGAAAGGCATTTGAACAACGTCCGAGCGGGGCAGTGATTTCAGGACCTGCCTGATTTGGATATCATCTTTCACATGGCTCATGTGCTGGCTGGAAGAATGTAGACGATCTACATCATGGAATAAGTTCAATCACTCGTTGTCGGAATCTCATAATCTCGTCTAAATTGAGCGACACCCTGCCTCCTTCCAGATACCACCTGCAATAACTGCACCAATGCCAAATCCAATTTGAACAAATTTCAACAGTTTGAACATGCATGATGACGAAAAGATCGGGAAGGGGAAGGGTTAAAATGAGGAGAATTTGGATAGTTGGGTGAATGATTATGGTGATGTGAGTCAACTGGATCGGCGTTGACACGAGAAGGTTGCAACGATGATTTATGTCCACCTGACTTTGCTCTGGCAGTCTGATTCTGACCATCAACGAGTCATAGTACCCCAACATCATACCCACACCGCTCCCCGCGGTCTCCTCAACCTAAAACCTCACCGCACCAAGGACTCAGAATACTGCCTAATCGGGGGATTTACTTCACACGGTCTGATGGGCACCGCTGCCACCGCATCTTTGAATGATAAACACTCGTTATCTATAAGGTGTGTATCTACAAATTTCTTTCAAACTTTTGTTAATGAATTGTTCCTGGAAGCATCAATCGGAAACTTGAAGATCTGAAGGGGCAACACAATGCGCTGATGCATAACAGCCTCGTGCAAGATTTCAAAGATCTAACACGTCAACATGCGTTCTCCCATATTAAAGAGGTACGAGTGCGATTAAATACTATGCGCCATACTATACTGAAGAACCAATGTATCAACGACGGCCTACTATGCTGCGGTATGCTGGAGTTTCCCACAAGTCCATCATCCGTACAAATTGGGAAGGCTTCCAAGAGGCAGCCATTGTATCGGCGTCAAAAAGAAACGAACGCATGTGTCAAGTACAGGAACAGCGACGTGCGGAGATCACAGAAATGGACCCGGACTACCGAGCGGCTGTCACAATCATGGATCTGGATATGACTGGCTCAACGGCCGACACCGACTCTGTTCAAAACATAGCACCCCCTGGAGAAGAGTTGGAAATCAGCCATGAAGGAGGCGATTTTGAGGTATTCACGGACATAGCTAAGACAGTTGTGTTTGCTACCGGGAGGTGTGTGTGTATTCAACTGCAAAATTCTATCGTATTACATTGATTAATCCATGACAGAAAATACGCTGAATATCAAAACCGGCGCAACCATACAGAGAATACCACAGCACATTGGGAAACCCAACTTGAAAGGCTGGTCGATGCATACCTTCTTTTCCAAAAGCAGAAACACTCCGACAGCATGCCGATGGCAGCAGACAATCAGGCCGATTGCCATGCGGTGCCCCTGGAGATTGAAACAGTTGATCTATTTTGTAAGTTTATGTACTTGCTCTGAAGTGATCTAAAGCGATTCACATCAGATCACAAGCGTGCATCATTTCAACGCTTGTTGACAGAAGAATATCCGAACGAGGCCCTAGTACACCACGGCTACCTTGGGTGCTCGCCGCTGCATCCCACTGTATGCCTCTCCCTGCCTACCCTTTCTGCCTACCGAGCGATACACCGAGCATGTCCCAGGTACAGTCTGCAAGCATTCTCCAAGACCCTTTGCCACCTACATAATGCACGTAATTCTTTTATTACTTAATCATATCAATCACGAAAATTATAGATCCCTTATCATTCATATTTACGGAATCAATTAATGGAGGTATATGATGTATACCTTGAAATTTGTTGCCGTGTGGATGCCCGAATTGACAAAGCACTCAAACATGACTCCTTCAACCGTCTCGCACGCCAGTGTCCTGCGTGTTTTACCCATGCGCCAGGTGAACGAGATGGAGGAGAATTTTCAGTCCTGGTAGCGATGGATGGAAATAACTCACTTAAGTGCATCAGCTCTAAAGTCCGAGCTCACAACGAATTACCTGATTCTCGGCAGATAGTTTCGGAGCGATGGCTGACACGAGAAATGGTAGACAAATTTGGGAACAATGAAACCCCGGTGTGTACTACTTGCTTGTTCCCAAGCGAGAATACTAATAAATTGTTTAGAATCTAGATGCCCCAGAGCCGGTAGACAACAATATGACCGATGTATTCACTTGTTCCACAACTTCCCTGGAAGCGACATTACTAATCAATTGTTTAGGATTGGGAAGACATCCCCATGGAGTCGGAAAACGATGCCAGGAACAGCAACACATGGTATGTCCGTCCTTGTTTCCGGTTGGTGAGAATCACTAATTATAGCTTGTTCAGGAACAAGATCATATCCCCGAGTCTTCCACTGCCGATGAGTGCAACGAGACGAACTTTGGATGCGATGAACGATGGCGAAATGCCAATCCAGAGGCCCGCAAACAATTGTTCTCCCTTTTCAATGAGACAGGGGTGTTTATTGCTTGTTGCCGTCATCGGACAGTGCTTTACATATGCAACATGGTCCAGAGCGGAGAATTGTGTGATAACTTTACTCCCGCACCATGTAATAGAGATCTAACTCCATATTTCCTAGATCAAAGTATCCTCTTGCCATCGTTAACCAACTATTAGAAGACATTGGTGATCGAATCGGATGCGCCTATGACATCGGCTGCACATTCAGCAAGACGCTAGGTAAAAGCAGCCTTGGTCTGCAAGCAGCCACCAAACATCTCCGAATGATGGTTGGCGCATTTCATGGACACTCACATAACCGTGGCTGCCAGCTGTCTTGGCATCCTCTGTACATCAAAGGGACAGGCCTAACAGAAGGAGAAGGGTGTGAACACATATTCGCATCGTCAAATGACATAGCAAGGAATACGCGACATGGGAGCCGATTCCATCGCCAACAAGCGATCGAGGAACACTTCAAATTTTGGGACCAAGATAAATATGCCCTTCTTAGTTAGTACAGTTTGCCGTCTTCAGCATATTCTCATGCTAGTAAATTCTTTTAGGTAAATTCATCGTGAATCACTACCGTGAAGCAGCGGATGCAATTCAGATCCTCGAGAGCGAGCTTACTTTGCTGAAGGCACACCTTGGGCTAAGTGACGAGGACTTCGAGAAATTTTACGAACAGGAAAAGGAATATTTCAGGAATGTCAAGTCTCTCGGTAGTCCTCTCAGCGCGCTGAAAGGGCAGTACGTCAAAGCGCTCAATGATTTAGGCCGCTGGCAGTATGCGCTCTTATTTTTTCCTATTTTAGTCAAATTACTAACCTGTGGGATAGGGGTGAATTTAACAGCGCCTGTGCAGCAGCAAGGAGCGTTTTCGATACTGTCGCAACTGAAGATATCCACGTTCGGATTATTCAGGCCAAAAATAGGTTAGACAAGGCAGCAGCAATGACGGAGGCCACGGGTAATATTATCGTAAATCTGGAAGCCAAATTGGGTATTAAGAACCGTTGGACCGCCAACCATCCTGACTACCAGACTTACTATGAAGAAAATGTAGTTACGGAATATCAAAGGGCAGTTGACGAATTAGAACGGCTTGTGGTCATGCGGTTGTTTGAACTTACCAAAATGGGGGCCTCAGGAACCGGTATTCCGATTTTTCTCCGCATTGACAACGGCCTAACTGAATCCCTTCAGGGTATAAGCTCCGTCGTTACATTTCCAGGGCCCTTCAATGACGGTCAGCAGCCATCCGAAAAGCAATTAAGCGCTACAATACACAGGCTGCAAAACTTAGGCCAGCAAAACCTCCCTTGTCCTGGAAGAAAATTGTGGAGTATGGCTTCCTAGCAGAATTCGACGTTTTGCGCCTTACGGTATCAGACGAATCTCATGCAGGATGGACGAAACAGGCAAATCGTGAAGCCGCCATCAAATATTTCAAGCTTCTCTGTGCCCAGGAAGAGCTTGAATGGCTGAATCTGGAAATCAATCGACTGGACCATTCGATTAGAACAGAGACGGAAAAAATGAGTCAAGCACTTGAAACACTGGCGACTCAGGATGCGCCATTGGCGTCCGAGCTTGAATATCGGCAGAAACTATGAGCTTCAGTGAACGCAATTCACTGTCAGCGTTTTGCGGAATTGAAATCGAAGACATATTTCACAGGACAAATCTCAGATAATCTACCTACACCTGCTGCTGAAGTAGCCGAATTGGGTGAGGATTTGACAGATGAAGATAGAGAAATTGAAATAGTCACAGATTTCGTAGTCGATCTGTCTGATTAGTTCAGATTTTTGTAGTTTTATCACTGTCGTATTCTCATGTAGTTATATCATCAAATCGTCGTATTTTTTCCATTGACAAGCAAGGAAACAAAATTGAACAACTCTGAGTAGACGGCCGAGCAATCTAAGGCAAAAAAACACTGGAAGTAACAGAATGAACCGGAAAGGTCATAAGTCTGAACAGCGAAGACGCGACGAGCTCGGTGAAGGTAAAATCTATACTATCTTCAAGTCAATAACCAATGCCAGCCTTGGCGTGTCGCTGAAAATAATAAGTCTGAACAGTGAAGAAGCGACGGGCTTGGTGAAGGATGCCGTGTTGCTGAAAAGCCTGATCTGATTTGTACAACTTGAATCCATCTAGTCTGAATGGCAAAGGCACAATAACTTGAAGCTCCATGAAGGACTCGGACTCTGTACTACTGCAACACTGACTCTTCACCTTGACCAATGCCATGTCACGGAACTCTGCCAGTGCTGAGCATACAACAAACTCATTCTCCTGAGGCGCAAAAAACGAACGAACCCTGCCAGATATATATCATATTACTACTGTAGTAGATCAATCCACAGCTTGCTGTCGTATTGCCTCCTCACCTAGGATGCTCTTGATCCCATCCGATTACTATCCGATTGATCAGATGTCTTTATCGATTGAGAGTGAACCAGTTCCAGTACCTTATCTCATAAATATCAAGCAAGTTGCTACTTGTTCTGGTGATATCGACTCGTACCTTACCTGTTTTTGATGTGGAGACAGTGCGGCAGACACGTGTCCAGTGATTCATAATACAGCGCGAGCATTGCGCAGCAACAGCAATCTGTTGCTTCCAAGCGCAAAGACCCTCTGCTTCTCTTTATACATGCAGGAATGCACTCGAGGAGTCTGATCTCCAAGCGTCATATTGGTGCTCTATCATATCTGGATATGATGGACCCTGGCAATTTTACTATATTGGAGCTGTACCTAGGGTGAGAGCAACGTCTTTACTTCAACCGCGTTCTCTTCTTTTCGCTAATCCCGCAAATGTCCATTCCTCTCTACAATCCAGCTGGTGTTGAGGTTTCCATAAACCGTGATAGAAGCTTTTCCTACCCAACGGGCAACTGGGCAGCAGCGCGCTGGGCAATCATCCGATCTGGGGTACACAAAGATCAGATGGACAGAGGCAGGGTTTTACACCCCATGTATCACTCGTTTCATGAATGCCCGGATTTGAAGTTGAAGAAAGAGTTGGCAGATAGTACATTAGAAGATGTGTTTGATGCGGTAAGCGTGATGTCCACATTCACAGAGACTCAGTACTGACAAATTTTTAGCTTACGACTTTGGATCGGATTGATGGTGGTGTATCCGTCTTGTTTCAATGCCCTGGCTACCCAGTTTCGCGGGATGTTGGACCAGAAAACATGTCGGTTGACACGTTCTGTACTCCCTACTTGGTCGACATGGAGGGAATGCAGGAGCGGCTGGCGTATATGATTCAGGGATTCGGAGATCATGTTGCCATTCCTCACCTCCGTCGCTTTGCCATGCGGTATGCATCTGATTCCAAAAAACCTGGGATTTTACCATACTGTAGGTCATCACACGTGTCTTTCTCTCCCTTACTGATTCTTTCGTTAACATAGCTTCTGCGGAACAACTACATATCCAAGGACCTGCTCACTTGCCCTCATTCGAGAGTGCCGGGTCTGGGTATTTGCGCGCTCGTTGCAGACCCAAGCATACTCTCGCGCAAGACATTTCAACCATGAATACCCCATCATGAACGTCAAAGACTCCCACTACTAAGACTCCCACTCCTGGGCCGTTTCACTCAACTCATTCACATTCGCGTAGCAACTCATCTCTTAGCGACATCATGCATTTTGAGCTTGAAGACACTTGCAATGCGGGCGAGAACCTGGACAGCTCCACTTTTCCACACACACCAAAAAGAGAAATGCCACTCGTGAGTTCACACTCACAGCACGAGAACCCTGCAATTGTATACGGTGTGTTGTACCAAAGGGGTAGTGTAAATTCAAATTTCTCAAGTTACATAACAGGTACGGAGACGACCAATTTGCAGGTGGCCGCCATCATCAGCATCGGCGAAAAGACAAATAAGATCTTGGACCATTTTGGTATAGCGGACACAGTCATCCCACGCCTTCGCAAACTAGTTTGTACCATCCGTAGCAGCCGTTGGGAGGAGGTTCTCCACAGCCCCAAATGGGGCTTGACTACCGCGCAGGCAAAATTGATGTCAAAGGCATTGCTGGCTGATATCACGCAGGAAAGTACAAAACAGAAGGTGGGATTTTATTTGCTTCTTTACTACTAGCAAGTACTAAGTGGATACTAGCCCCAGACAAAGTACGGGCTGAGCATAAAGGTCATATTGTTTTCCTTCTTCATGTGTATAATCTCGATTGCCGTCTTTTTTTTCTATCTTGCGTACTACTGATCATCCCTGGTTGTTTATTTTTCTGAATGCCGAGTTGGATTTACGATTTAATTTGTTGGTTTCAGCATCACCCGTTTGCTACTACTGAGGTACATCAATGCCGTACTGCTTTACAAGTTTTAATGTATCCACGCCCTGATCTAGTTTGCAAATCTGGTCAGCCATTTTTCTGAATGCCGAGTTGGATTTACAATTTAATTTGTTGGTTTCAGCATTGCCCGTTTACTACTACTGAGGTACATCAATGCGGTACTGCTTTACAAGTTTTAACGTATCCGCGCCCTGATCTAGTTCGCAGATCTGGTCAGCCATTTAAATAATTATGCATTAAACACCATGCTGAACTTCCTTGGTACTAGTTGCTTCCATGCGCGGCCTTGTGTTCCAGACCGACATCCAGCCAACACAGGAAGATAACCCACAAACGGCCTCAGCAAAACGCCTGCCACGTCCGCCGCTCGGAAAGAGTGCACAAAATGAGGTAAACGAGCGCCGTCGGGTCGCAGCTGCCAACTACAACCACACTGTGGATGAATTATGGTCGAAAATTCGTCAAGAATCGGAAAGAATCGCAGTAGAACACCACAAAAGCTTACAAAAGGTCTCAACTGACATTCACATGAGGCCTACCGTATCGCTGGGGAAGCATTGCAAGATTAGCTCATGGAATGCGTTCATCTGGAAGAAGCGTGAGTTAGAGAAGGAAAATCAGACGAGCAATGGTAACAGCACTATTCTACATGTACCATCCTCTATTCATCTTCATTTCAGGTGCTATTGGTAAGGGAGTACTTCAAGATCTCGTCAAGAAGTGGCAAGACGAATACCACAAATTATCGCCTGTCGAGAAGGCCGCATTAAATAAGGAGTACGAGCAACACAAGGCGCAGGTGGCTAAGGGCACTCGTATTTCTTCAAGGAGTAAAGTAAGAGATGTCGTCACCACTGTGGGTGTCGTCGAAAACATGGTGAGTTAATTCAGCTCGTGTAAACCTTTAACCCAGGCCCTGGCTGAAATATTTGTCTATCTAGCTTGCAGGCCTTCGCTCACGCTCAGGAATGGAAACTCAAGTCTTTGCGGCATGTGGTTCAGTTGATATCCCACTAAAGAGTATTTCAATCTCCACACCGGGAGTACAAGATTTTATGGAGAAAACAATGCATATTGATCAAATTGAGTATCTGGGAAAGATGGAGGGCTATGCGCTTCAAGGAGTGAAAGGTAAGGCCTCTATAATACGGTTACACGGGTCATAGCTAATGTATTCCTATTATGGTAGGTGCAGCGTCAAACCATAACGAGCGCCGCTCCACCTTGCGCGCGCAAGTGTGTGACATCATCAACACCCATCTCCATGAGTCCTTTGTTTCATCCCATTTCATTACCAACTATTAAAGTAGGACGAGTCACTGGAGTTCCCGAGGCAAAGATGGAATGGAAGCTCTATTTCCGTAATGTGGTGAATAGTGTTTCTATTTCCAGTCCTGCAGGACCGAAAAAGACCGGAACCGGACCGGACCAGGACCGATTTGGACCGGACTGCGGTCTCAGGTCTTGGCAGGTCCAAGGGCAGTCCAGTTCCGGTCTTTTTAAAATTTTAAAATCAAAAAAACCGCAAAAGACCGGTCCAGACCAGTCTAGACCGCTCATAGCAAAGGGTGACCAATACAGTTGTATTCTACCATATTTTAGCTTTTTTTTGAGCACTCAAACATCCAAAACGGTTGAGATCTGAGCTTACAATGGTAACTTTTGTTTGAAGCTATATATAATTTGTGAATATTGTTGTTGCAACACTCCAAGTAAGAAATTCTGAACATGGTTAATCCAACTATGTTCTAGTACATCCAAGTTATTTTTTGACCCATCAGCTATAGGAAATGGCTAACATTTGAGGTAGTATGATCTTGGCACTCTCTTTGGGACTCTCTTTGGGACTCTCTTTGGCTATGTTTGGCAGTCTCCTAGTATTGTCAAAAATGGTTCATGTGGCTTCCCTAGAGTGCAGGTGGGTGTGAGAGGGAGTGTGAGAGGGTGCAGTTGGTCCAATGGAGTATAGTTTATCAGTGGGAGGGTGAGGGTCAGCAACAATGGGTTTCATTCTCTCTTTGGTGATCTCTTTGGTGATCTCTTTGGCAATGTTTGGCACTCTCCTGACTTACCTGGAGTGCAGTTGGGTGTGATATATGAGAGGGTGAGGGTTAGCAACACTGGGTTTCACATGTGATGGCATGGCTTATACTATTATATTGATATTTACGTCGTCTTTCGTAGTTTTACATCAATTTCAACATTGCAATTAATTGTATGGGAGCCATAGGGACATGGAAAACAATGTAAGGACTGGTCTAGACTGGTCCAAGACTGGTCCAAGACCGGTCCTGGTCCAGACTGGTCCTAACCGGTCTTTTTTCTGAATTTAGACCGGTCTAGCGGTCTTAAGCGGTCTGGTTCTGGTCTTTTTGATATCAGGGACACCCTGGGACCGGTCCAGTCTCGGTCTTTCCTAAAAAGGCAATAAAGACCGGACCGGACCGGACTTTAAAACACTAGTGGTGAAGAGATACCGTGTAATCATCGAGGGCTGGCCTTCCAAGGTAGAATTTGTTAACTTGAGTGATGCATCCAGCTCTATCGATACACTCGCTGAGAGGTTGCTGTGTAGATGGAAACAGGGAACCACTTATTGGAAGAAGCTAACACAGGAAGAATTTGAACAGCTCGAAGATGAGCGCGATGCTCAAATTGAAAGTGGCAAGATCAATACGCCTGCACGACGCACATGCTCCGACAAAGGGAAGAAGAGGAAAGCCCGCGCTCATGACGAGGACTCTGATCCTGAAGAACACTCCCATTCTAACAAGCGAAAGAAGACGAGTCGGAGGTCCCGCAATTCGGATGACGCCGGAGTTGGTGCCAGCCGTGCCGACTCAGATAATGAAACTGATGGAGAGTACAAGCCCAATTCTACCGACAAGCATCCCACTGTTAGCCAGCATCAACAAGCTAACCGGTGTGCAAAGAGGTAAGTCATTCAGAATCACCAACACCACATCGGATTGATTTGCAAGCAGGGTGTGAGTTCAAGCCGAACGGTGTCAGTCGCGGTGTAGTAAGTAGTAGTAGCAATCCGAATACTTGCCACATCCAAGCCATATTATAATTTACGTGGTCCTTTTCATTTACTACCATTCATCACCCCCTTTTTTCGCAAGTACTTTACATTATTTTCAATACTTGAACTACATATCATAATAGTGTTGGCATTTGTCCTTGATCATGTTGTAAGTGTCGAGAATGCCACCAAGTAATGGTTGGTAGTAGGCCCGGGGAACTGTACAGGTCATATAAACGCGCACAGCAATTCATTGCGGGCTGTCTCACGCCCTTGAGAACTAGTAGCACGCCGTGCTACATTTGTGGATACGCAATCGAGAGACATGGCCGTTCTGGCCCACAATGATGTTGGTGTCGCCATCCGCATTGTTTTCAGGCTCGCATTCGGTTTTTGCCTCAGCACAGGAAGTGTCATCAATGGAAGCAGAGGGGGAAGTGGTGGCGACTCATCGTAACCATGGGAAGTTGGGTCTCCCAGTCGACTCACATCACCATAATCATTCACCCAACTATCCAAATTCTCCTCATTCTAACCCTTCCCCTTCCTGATCTTCTCATCATCACGAGGTTCTTGTCAACTGTCAAAATTTGTTCAAATTGGATTTAATGTTGGTGTGGGTTATTGCAGGTGGTATCCAGAAGGAGGCAGGGTGTCACTCAATTTAGACAAGACTATGAGATTCCGACAACGAGCGATTGAACTTATTAATGTGCTGGCAGGAAGAACGACGAGCTACATTAGCGTGTGAAAGATGCTATCCAAATCAGGCAGGTCCTGAAATCACTGCCACGAGACGTTGTTCAAATGCCTTTCTGACTGCTGCTAGGCTGCTTAATGACATTGGACCTCTTACTTACTGTGCCTAAGCATCTGAGTGAGTGAAATGTGTATGGGAATTGATCAAAATGGCAGTTATTTCACATTCAAGTCTGAATCAAGTGAAATTAGATAAGATAAAGATTGCAATTATACATTTTAAGGCTTCAGATCTGCTAACAAATGCAGATAAGATAGAAATTGCTCACATAATCATGCCCTATGTGTCTATATATGAAAAAAGAGCTTTCTAATGAGCCCCATATCAAACACCTTCCTTTTATGGGCATTAGTGTCTTATTACTATATATATGTGAAAAAAGAGCTTTCTGATAAGGCCCATATCATTGGTATGTCTAGATATCATGTCCACCTTCCATATTTGGACATGTTTACCTTTTATATCATACAGACTTGGATTGTGTGGAAAGAATGGTGTCTGATGAGCCCCATATCAAATACCTTCCTTTTATGGGTATTAATGTCTTATTACTATATATGGTATGTGTGGGTGGTGAGAAAATACTTATAAGTATTACTAAATCATCCCTTTTTGGGGGCTGACATAATGCCGGTAGGCCAATTTTGGAGACTTGAGCCATTTATTAGTGGTGTAAGGTGCATTGAGCCCAGCATTAAATGGCTCAAGTTGCGGGAGATACAGGTGGTCGTGCCACGACTGCAGTCATGGTCGGTCGTGTGACCGGTCGTGACCAGTCATGCAACCTAACTTAGAAAGACTAGTCACTGACAATCGAAAAGGGATGAAAACTCTCGGCAACCCAACGTACAATCTCAGCCCTTCAAGTATCCAAGTTATACACAAGTAATGTGGCTGAAAGCCTGAAACACCAGAGTTCTCACCTCATCTCGGCCTTGGTGAGCTGTACATTGGAGTACATCTCTTTGCCCTGGCCAGTACATTCAAAGTGGGACGTGATGGTCCCATCACAAACCCCCGCTATCACTTCTCAGGCTTCTTTCAATCCATTGGCCTCAAATGCCGCATCAACAACATTTGATTTCCAGCAACATTTAGCACGCTTCCTGAGATTTCCAGTGGCCTTTGCATCACCTTTATCGAGGTAGCGCCATATCCGTTTGTTACAACCTTTATTAGCACAGACGAAATCATGAAATGGGTGCCTGTCAACTCCGCTCCCGTCATAGCCTATTTCAGGCTCAGGTAGGTAGAATGCATATATGTAAGGACGGTGATCCTAATTGGGACAGAGCCCAGGAACTAAGCTGCGGACGGGGATGGACGGAGTATAACAGAGTCCGGGACATAGTGGGGAAAGGCTAGGCTTCAGCGTGCAAGCTGCGCTGTGCTAATGTACGTCTTGCCTAAACTTCTGGAGAACACTCTGGAGTCCAGGATGGAGTCTGTTACGAACTCGTTAATCTCAACCTAAGTTGCAACGGCAACTCTAGTCACGATTACAAGTCTTAAGTCAAACGTTAAGATTATAAGTTCAATACTAAGTCAAAGCGTTGACTTAGGATCTGAGGACGATTGTGGTAGATGAGTTAAGAGGACGGTTATATTGCCAGACGACAATAAACAGCTAAGTCGAACTTAGGGTTCGACTCTAGAATACATGCGGTACTTATACTAGCGAGTACAATGAGACGTACTAATTAGTGAGTAAGAGTAAGTACAAATGTAGGTATAAGGACGGCGTCATATGTGGAATAAGGGGAGTGGTATAGAAGTGAACGAGTTAGTCCGTATGAATCGAGCATAAGGGGTGAGACGGATAAGGTATGCATAAAGAAATGAACATGTCCGACGTGTCATGTAAGCATAATGCGGGAGTCCGTACCGTGTTGTAACACTAGCTCTCCCCTACGTTGTTGACCGCAACAACAAACCGTCTAAGTGTTCATGTTGTGGGTCGCGTCGTCTCCGTAGTCGTAGCCGTAAGTGCCGTAGTCGTAGCAAGCATCGTCGTCAGCTCCATCGCACTGTCGTCCATTGACGCATGCCTGACACTGTGACGCATGGTGTGCTTTCTTCTTTCCCTTCTTCTTTGGCTGGTGAGGGCGGCGGCTAGTGGAAGTGGAGGTATTGGCGGCATCTGTGGTAACTCGAGAACGTCCTTTCTTCTTAGTGGAAGGACCGGGTGTCAGATCGTGTCGGCGCGTGGGAGCGCGTGTAGATACAGTAGACACAGGAGGAATTGCAGTAGCGAGATGGTGATCCTCAGAGGCATGTTTACCTCGGCAGTGGATGCAGCGGTTATAGCGGTGGGGGCGGTTATTGGCGGCATTGGTCATACTGCGGGTCGTAGGTCGTCGAGGAGGCGGAGAGTCGTTTCGTCGAGTAGTGGGGATAGGAATATTCCAGACTCCGTGGCGAATAACGGTGGTGGTGGGGGGTGATGGGGATCGACCAGAAGGAGGAGCCTTCTTATCTCGTTTCGATTCTTCCGTAGTGAGATCGCTTGTTGTACGGATTCGGCGATGAAGATCGAGATCGTTGATCGCATCATTGATCTGCGAAATGTTGTCACTAGTGAGTTCGAAGAGGGAAACTCCATCTGCGAATTCGCTTGTTGTCCATTCGGTGTCTCCTTGGATACTTGACAAGAGTTCTCGGATCTTTCCGGTGAGGCACCAGATTTCTCTTGACTTACGATCCACCTGTTAAGCCGGCTAAATTCGCCTAATTAGCAGTGGACACTGATTGAGTGTCCAGAGCTAATTAGCGAGGTTTAAGGGCCTATGGCACACTTTCAATAACTCTGATAAATATATAGAGAGATTTTGGTTAAGTCTTTTTTCCCACAACTAAATTACCATTTCTGGAAGGTGGGGGATATGTTTGTACATGTTATGAGATGGGAATGTGATCACAACTCAGAAACAAGGGATAATTGCCTTATTTGGCAAGGTAGCCAGATTCTAAATAAGGTAAGCAAGTCAGGATACCATTTTTGGAAGGGTGTGAGGGTGTTTGTACATGTTATGGCACAATTTCCTTTTTTGGAAAAGTGTCAAACTTCCAAATAAGGCACAAAATGGGTCATTCAGGGTCGAATTTCCTGAAAAGGAAATGATTACGTAATCTCAGGGTCAATCAATTGTGTAGCCTTGGTCAGTGGCTTTCTAAATGTGGTTGTATGACAATGTTTGGTGCTGATTTCATTGAGATATTCACTGATTGATTTTCAGGGTCAAATTTCTAAAAAAGGAAATTGATAATGTAATGTGCGCTTTAGGATCCAGTGGCGGGTTTCCAAAAATGGAAATAGCGCACTTCGGACTTGCCATTTTGGGAAATATCTGCTCACTGTTGCTGGTGATGAGCAGAAAGAAATTGCAATAACTCCCTTAATACTGAATGTTTTTGTGGCGCGTTTTTTGGAACATATTCCTTATATGTATATGCACCTATCCACTATGTTAGAATGTAAAAAATGCAAGTGGTTTCTGTCAGAATGCAACATGTCTTGCTCACTGTTGACAACAGTGAGGAGCAACAAATGACAATATCTCCATCAATACTGGTTATTTGTGTGGCGCTTTTTTTGGTATGTCCCCATTAGGGATATAGGAAGGTGTTTGGCATGTCAGAATACAAATAGTACATACTGTTACAACACGGTACGGACTCCCGCATTATGCTTACATGATACGTCGGACATGTTTATTTTCTTTATGCATACCTTACTCGTCACTCCCCTTATGCTCGATTCATACGGACTAACTCGTTCCCTTACTTATACCAATCCTTGTTCCACATATGACGCCGTCCTTATACTTACTTTCGTACTTACCATTATTCACTAATTAGTACGTCCCCTTGTACTTGCTAGTATAAGTACCGCCTGTATTCTAGAGTCGAACCCTAAGTTCGACTTAGCTGTTTATTGTCGTCTGGCAATATAACCGTACTCTTAACTCATCTACCACAATCGTCCTCAGATCCTAAGTCAACGCCTTGACTTAGTATTGAACTTATAATCTTAACGTTTGACTTAAGACTTGTAATCGTGACTAGAGTTGCCGCTGCAACTTAAGTTGAGATTAACGAGTTCGTAACAATTAAGTCGAACTTATCAATAAGCCTGAACATCGATTCATTGGCATTTGATAACATACACTTCGACGAACTTCCGGAAAGCCAGCCCGTAGGTTACTGGCCACATTGTCAAAACGGATTGGAGAGCTCCACCGAATAGAGCTACACGAGATCGTAAAGGGAACTACATTCTTGACGGATACTACGTCAGACTAAACGGTGCAAAACGAATCTGGGAAGATACAGGAGGAAATCCAGTTAAAGAACAAGAATTCTGGATACCACAAAAAGAAACTAGACCTCCGAACGAATCATATTATTATTTCGCAGATCTATATCTTCAGGAACAGCACATCAGATTCGATCACCTCACAGAACGTTGGATAGCATCCGAAACACAAGAATTTGTCCCTAACGAATACTTCAACACCCCCATTTGGATAAAGGGGACTGTTGACGCTCTACCAGAGAACTTAAGACCGAAAACTCTCCTTTCCATACAGACAAAAGGCAAAAAGAAAGCAAAATTTGGCCTAAACGAGAGTGAATCCGAGAAAGAAGGAGAAACAGATCAGAAACCCGATCTATCCCTTGATTTTCTCAGTGATCTTTCAGTTGGAACGACACCAACACCTGCCCAACAACCGACCAATCCCGAACCAGATCCTTCGAACCCTAAAGAAGACGAAGAAGACCCGTTTGACTCTGACAGAATCGAAGTAGATGAACCTAAACCCGACCCAACTCCACCACGAAGAGATCCATCACCCCCACCAAGGATGTCTGGAGGAAGCACAGACCCTATACCTAACCCACGAACCCCTAGTCTCATCGGAGATCTTCCTGAATTCAAAGGGAAGCGAAAGGATGCCAACACATTCATAGAAGATATCGAAATCTTCTTTGATATGAACCCTGAACGGATGAACACAGACCGTTTAAAAATCCTTGCCGCCCTGAATAAAATCTCAGACGGAGCTAGACAATGGAAAAAGAATAAATTAGCAGAACTACGAAAATCTCGTGCCACCACCGAAGGAGGCATCACGAGACCTGCTTTATTCGATGACTGGGAAGCATTTAAACTGTCATTCTTGACAGATTGGGGAGAAGTTGATCCAAGTGGAAATGCATACACGAAAATTCTCAATCTACAGAACAGATCGTCTATGAAAGGAAAGAAACAGATGACCCTACCTAACTACGTTAATCAGTTCAAGGAACAAATCACGAAAGCCGGAATCGAAGGAGAAGCAGCATTCCATATGTTCGGAAAAGGACTTACAGCACCCGAGTTCGAAAAAGCAATGCTCATGAACCCAAAAACACTACAAGATTGGTACGACATTGCTATCAAACTCGACAACATCCGAACCCGTTCATATGCTTATTCCCCTCGATCTGGAAATGGTCATTCATCATCCTCTCATAACGACGAATCATGGGCTATGCAGATCGATCATAAATTTCTGGAACACGAAGAAGACCCAGAATTAGAACTTACGATCAGATCTATGTCCAAAGAAGAAAGAGAACGCTACATCAAAGACGGTTTATGTTTTATCTGCGGAATCAAAGGACACATGTCAGGGCAATGCCCGAAGAAGAAAAGAAACAAAGGGAAAGGCCGATTTAAAGGAGGAAGGAAAAGAGGATTCACGCCCAAACGTCACATTCGAGCCACATCAAATGATGGTGACGGAAATTGGGAAGAAGAAGAAGTCCGAGAGTCTAAACCAAATTACACCAAAAACATCCGAGCGCTGATGAAAGGGATGTCAACCGACGAAAAGAATGATCTATTACTATCTCTTGCCGATGAAAACGAGGATTTTTAACAGTGGGACTCATGACAGTGGATGAAGTCTCAGATACACCAGATTCAACTCTCGATATATCTCATGTAACAGTACAATCTATTTCGAAACGAAGATTATCTGTCCCTATCAAAGTTGAAACTGAAAACAACACTGAAAACCTCGTTGCCCTTGTCGACTGCGGAGCCGAAGGGATATTTATCGACAAAAGGATAGCACACAAATGGAGAAAACGAAAAACTCCACGACCAATTAGAGTTTATAACGTCGATGGCACCATAAACAAAGAAGGAGAAATCGATGAACAATGTCTAATCACCTTCGAAATGAACGGAAAACGCATGACCGAATGGTTTCACGTATCAGCAATAGGAAAACAAACAATTATACTGGGGCTTCCTTGGCTAGAGAAGCATAACCCTGACGTAAATTGGAGAGAAAAGACTCTAGAGTTCCGAGACTCTGAACAGGACAAGATCAAGGCATCACTTCGGAGCATCTGTCAACAGATTGACAGAATAGCTATGCCTGAACAGGAAGAAGATCTCGTCATCGGATATTTGATGTCACACAAAGGATCACAGACGACAGATCACGGATGGAACACGCATACATTTGAGGATATAGGAAGCTGGTCAGAAGACGAATACGACCAAGTAACTATCGCACGATATACACCAGCTCAACAAATGGAACACAAATACCATCAAACAGAGGAGGTTTACACGCTCCCTCCTGAATACTCGGCATGGAAAGACGTATTCGAGAAAAAAGCAAGTGAACGATTCCCAGAAAGCCGATCTTGGGATCACCAGATAGAACTTCGCGATGATTTCATACCAAAAAGAGGAAAAATCTATCCCTTATCTCCGAAACAGCAGAATACACTGGATGAATGGATTAAAGAACACGTCGAAAAAGGCTACATCAGACCGTCGAAATCACCGCAGGTGTCACCTTTCTTCTTTGTAGAAAAGAAAGAAGCACAAAAATTACGACCCTGCCAAGATTATCGATATTTGAACGAATATACTAAACCAAACGCATATCCACTACCTCTTATCTCCGATCTTATGATCAAACTCAAAGATTCGGAATACTTTACAAAATTGGATATCCGATGGGGATATAATAACGTTCAAATCAAGGAATCTGACAGATGGAAAGCCGCCTTTATCACCAATCGAGGTTTATTTGAACCTAACGTCATGTTCTTTGGATTACGAAATTCACCAGCAACGTTTCAAGCTATGATGGACGATTATTTCAGGGATTTTACAGAAAAAGGAGGTCTTTACCCTCCCCCACTCATTCCTTATGGATTCCTTGCATTCCGTGCGGAAGTTCCATGGAATCCACGTGGATTCCTTGCAATTTCAAGATGGTCCAAATGGCCCAGAACACACTAAAAAAAGTGCATGGAATCCGTGTGGAATCCATGTGGAATCCATGCATATTCCACGGAATCTCAGGAATTTGCCTGGAACAGGAGTGACAAGGAATCCACATGGACTCCATGGACTCCGTGGATTCCAGGTACATTTCTGCCTGGTTTGCATAATGCTGACATACAAGGACTTTCAGCACAAGGAGTCCTCAGGAGTCCACATGGACTCCTGATTCCCATGGTCATGTGACAGGCCACTTGGTCTGTGCGCCAGCCCACAGGTATATAAGGAGAGGGCATGTACCACATATCCCCCAGCTTCCCCCCCCTTCCTCGAGGACAGGGGGGGAGGGGAGTGATAAGATTGGATAGATAGATAGTGATTAGATATATGTATGATCTCATAGGTAAGCTTAGGTAAGCTTAAATAGCAGTATGATGATGTAGATAAGATAAGATCACAGATAAGATAATATGATTTCCTTTTATAGAATTTGTGACAACATGAGGTGTGTGACATGTAAATGTGACTGTGACAAAAAAGATGCACCTAGATTGTGTGATTCAGAATATACAAGAATGACAGTGCCAAACAAAGTCAAACATGAGATATTTGCAAAACACTTTTTCAGATGTGACAGAAAATTGAAAAAATCCAAAAAATTGTGAAAAATCCAAAAACATTATGTGATCACATCTCTTCAAGAATTGCAGTGCAAAACACAACCAAACACAAGATATTTTCAAAATACTGTTTTGGTGGGAATGGTGGCTGTTATAGTAATGGACTCCCACATTACACAATCATGCTTAGCAGACAAGCCTCCTCATTCATCCGAATGCCGCCTATCCTTGCTTACTCTACCTTGATTACTTTGCTGACACATGCATTGTTACATTCTGAGGCCGAGTGAAACAAAGGCCTCGGTTTTATTCCGAAACTTGAGACGCGATTATTTCCTTTTTGGTAAGCGCCGGTAATTCCCGAACAATCATGTGCACACTCACTTGATAATTGGCCTCGGACCTGCCGTGTGCAGCAGTGGCCCAGATTTCCAAGTATGTACCTGTGGTCAGCAATCTGATATGTATAATGTAGTGGGGTGTACACAACTTTACTGTATTTATTTCTGCAGCACAATCAGGACCTAGCCTACTCCTTTGCAACTTTGTAGTTGTTTCCCTCATTTGACTGGTGTGTTTGCAAAATGCTGTACCTACTAAGCTTCCACACTAGAACCATCTGGCAAATCAATGGTTTAGTAAACAAGTGATACAATGAGACAGACTAGGGCTATGTAAAACTAGTATGGATACATATATTGAAAGAACTCAAGTTTGCAATAGTGCCCCTTAGACAGTCAGACAATCAGACAACTTATGCAACAGTGTCTCTCAGATAGTCAGATAGTCAGACAATTAGTGTATCAGCATCCATCAGTGTCTCTTAGATGGTCAGGCAGTCAGACACAGTCAGACAATCAGTGTGTCAGACAGAATCAGATGCAATCAGACTTTTGCTGTGTTAGCTGATGGTCATCCAGTAGGTCACTTCTGTACTACTGATAATTGAGATCCTTAAAGTCTGCTTAGATGCCCAGCCTTTTCAGCTAACAGATGTGGTTGCTGGAGGTATGCATAAGCTGGTAGGTTTGAGAGGGAGGTGGCAGGTGGTTGCAAGTGGTTCCTTGTGATGGTAATGAGGTAGACCATATTGATAACTTGAATTGCTGGCATGTCAGCGGCCACCATTGATCACTAGCTGTCAATATTCTGCTAACCACTGCTCACTGATGTATCCATCTCCAAATTTCAAAGACCCCCACACAGTGATTACAGAACCCTCATGACAACCTTCTCACATCTATTCATGACCTCTGACGCTCTGAAATGTTATGTCAGGTCATCAGCAACCACTGCCACACTCCAACTGCTAGTCATAGATGGCAAAATGTCATATAGCAATAGTCTGTGGCTTTTGTATGGTTAGCTGATACTGATCCAAGTGTCCTAAGATAATAAATTTTATATAGGTTTGATCTTATGAATTTTCTATATTTTTTGGAATTTTTTCCATATTTTTTAATGCATATATTGCTACATGGAATCCACAGAGTCCACATGGATTCCAGACAGTCTACCAGGAATTCAGGTGTAAATCATGTTTTTGCCTGTTGCCAGGAATGTGCCTGGACTGAGCATGGAATCCACATGGACTCCATGGAATCCTGGTAGAATTTCCACAGAAATTTCCTTTTTGCAAGGAATCCATGTGGATTCCGTGTGGATTCCATGGAGTCAGCCAGGATCCTGCCAGGAAGCGTGGGGGAGGGTAAAGTACTGGACAAGGCTATGATCAGACTTTTGCTGTGTTAGTTGATGTACTAAGCTTCCACACTAGAAGCATGTGGCAAAGTTAACTCAGCAATGGTTAACTCAAATACTAAGAGAATGATGATATGACGAGTGCTAATACAATAGTAGGATAGAGTCTTTGGATGTTTCAGACAGAAATTGAACAAAGTGTGGACAATGATAGATAACTTGATGAGTAAGTAGAGATACATAAGAGGGCCTGTCACTTCCAAAACTAATCAGGCATGCATAATGTGGGAGTCAATACTATTAGTAACAGAATGGTGGCTCAGTGACATCATGTAATTAGTATCAACTTCCAAAGTTCCAATCACAATGGCAACACTATCTGGCACCTGTGCCCTGCCACACTGAGTGTCCTACTATCATGATCATTATCAGCTACCTCCAATCACAAGTACTATTAGTAATTTGAAGTTAGGTACAGTGCCCTATAGGCCAATATCAGTCAGTCTCACCTTTACTAGTAGTTATACTATAACTTTGTTGTCCATGCTCTGTTCCAGAATTGCCTCAAACCTAAGACTATGATATTCTATTGTTTTACCTAATATGTTTGAAGTTTCCCTGACCCCACACCTCCAGTGGTTTGTCTTATCAATGTGACCAGGGGCCCTTGGACAAAGTCACAAGATGTTTTGGCAACCTATCAAATTTCTCTCCATTATATCTGAAGAATTAATTACAAATATCTTGGGTTTCAAAGGCTCTGTTCTGGAGCATGATTCTTGCACCATCTTGATCACATGATTTTTCCAGATTTTTCAAGATTTTTAGCAGCCTTTCAAATTTTCAACATGAAGTGTTTAAAACAGTATTTTGCAAATATCTTGAGTTTGGCATTGTTTGGCATGTCCATTTCCACACTAATCTGATCACATGATTTTTCCGGATTTTTCCAGATTTTTGGCAGCCATTCAATTTTTCAACACGAAGCGTTTAAAACAGTATTTTGCAAATAACTTGAGTTTGGCATTGTTTGGCATGTTCATTTACAAACTAATCTGATTACATGATTTTTCTGCATTTTTCACAATTTTTTTCCAAAATTTCCCACGGTCACACAGTACTCTTGGCAAATGGTGGTATTACAAATGAGACTACAAAGACTACATTAAAAAGCGGAGTCCTATAGGAATAGTCCTATTAGAGTCCTATGTCCTATTCGAGTCCGTCGGAAGGCTTCCTATTCATCCGATACCAGTCCGATTGAAAAATGTAGTGTCAAAAAATTTGTAATGTTAATGTAATCTCATTTGTAATAAATTCCAATGTGACTCCTATAGGACTCCTAGGACTCCGATCGGACTCCGATCGGAATAGGGGGGGGACAGTAAAGACCTCACTATGACATATATTCAACTCTGGCCATGCTCACAATTCAGCTTCCCTTTCTCAAGAATAGATGTACGTCTGAGTTTTATGACTAAATGATTCATGGTTGAGACATTATCATAGCATTCTATTGGAAACCAATGATGGCTCTGGCTTTAATGATTTTGTGTCCGGACAAATACACGAATAAAGAGAAATGGAAGGGAGAAGACAACTTTGGACATGCAAAGAAAATTGGAAAACACCTACAAAAATCTTTGCTTCTTAATCGATCACCCCCTCGAGATTATCTCTTTTTTGAGACCAGTAATTGGATGGACCCTGGGCCAGTTTTTGACATATACACATGTCTTCAAGGGTTTCGATGATTGAGCTTCATGTAGTACTCATCTAGCATGCTGGACACTTCTATCATAATCCAATTGACCTCATACATGCGGTGTGTGTACAATTGAGAAAACGAAGGAGCAAACTGAAATCTGGAGACCATCCTGTCGTATCGTTCTGGTTTGGGGGCCGAAAACCCCATCATTTCCTGAACCCCAGTCTTGGTTTGCTGGCTGGTGCAGACTTCGGTTCGTCGGCCGCCGTTGTTCCTGCTTGCTTTGGACGCTTCGGCACAGGGGGAGACTCGGCGGCGGAGTGAGTGGAGAGGCAGAGTAGTAACTATATGCGTGTAAGTGCCAGCTCATAGTACCAAACTGTTACATACCGATGTCGGAGGCCATACCGTCCGTGCTGGGAACTTGAATGTGCGAGAAGATGGGCTAAGCGTCGGGCAAGGAAATCATTTGGTACGTACATCTGTGTCGATGCGAAGTGGCCCTTGAACTATCGGTTTTCTCATGATGGTGGTCCGTTGGTGCGGGCATGGTACGATGGGCAAACATAGGCAATGAGCGTGGGGAGGGGAGAAACCAGACTCCTACCCAGACTCCTACCCAGTCTCGCCGGTGCTAGCTTGACGTTATGTAAGCTTGAACGCACCAGGTCTCTGACGCCGGACTCTGATGAGGGCGGATTGCAGATTTCCTTTTATCTTTCATATCGTAATTTTGCGATTAATCGTAGTTCTAAAGCTAGCAACAAGTAACTGTTGCTGTCTTTGCAGAGGTTGCTGCCGTCACAGCGTACGATTGAATCTGGAGTTGCAGTTTCCTGCATTCTCAATTCGTTTGATCGCCGTTCCAGCATACTCAGGAGCGAATTGGCAACTTGGTCGGCCCGCGGTCATAGCGCGCATGTTATCGTCGGAACATTTTCGGCATGAGCTTTGGCGTTCTGGCCGTTCGCTAGAACTCCATCTCCTCGTTATCTGCTCAGACTTTCCAGTCACTACTATGTCCGTTCTGTCACTGCCATTCAATTTAAAGGAGCGTATCCTGTCTTTCTTGAGGATAGAAGACATTTGGTCGCTGCAAATGACTTGTCACTCCAATCGCGCATCGGCACAAGACTACCTGAAGAATAAATTCCATTACTATTTGGCCCAAGTACTGGACAATACTTCCGGTACGGTGTCAATTCAATCTGTTTGCAATATGTTCATGTTTTTTACAAATTGCCAGGTGGTAGCGCTGAGATGCTAAGCCGATTTTTGGAAATCTCAGACGCCATTATTGTTGGCCCATTTTGTTGGGCTATGATGGCTGATGAGGATGATGGGCTAAACTGGTCCTTTGACTCTCTGCAAATCATCGTTCCACGGGATTCTGCTACTCTGCTGGAGGAATGTTTCGACCGTTCAAGCGACGAATGGTCCGACCGCAACCCTTTGATCGACAATGCCCCCTCGGCATCGCTCCCAAAAGTGTTGGACTTCAACACATCAAATTTGAACCTTACAGTCTCCCCGGGGCGCCGAAATAGAGGAGTTTTGATCTTTGTTTGCGACAGAGATAGTGTCATGAAATGTTGTGCGGAAGTGGCACCATCTACTGCCTACGCTTCTTTTGTTATGCCATCAGCCTTGTTCTGCGCTTATCCAGACTTGACCTTCAGACAGCAGGTATCAGCCTTTTCTGTGCATATTGGACTCCAGAGTTGACATTCAGAAAACAGGCTGTTGCTATGAACCGTTTCCCATTCTCAGCGTCTCTCTATTGGCATACGCTATTCCGGTACAGAATGCATCTTACAAATGGCTTTTGGGACCAACCTTGTAACAAGTTTTGCCCTTCATTGTTTCGACGCGTCACGTCTTCTTTCGCTACCATTCCTTTCCAACAGCCCCGGGAAGATTTTATGCGTATGCTGGACATCAATAAGTGGTGGAGGATTAGAGCGGATTGTCACAACCAACATTGCCCCTTTTTTGGTTCTTATCTTGGCTAAGGCACTAGCGTTTGCTCTTACTTGATTTTTGCGCTACATAGTTTACTAGTAAGTCAATGTCATTTTGAAACATCTGACAAACATGTTTACAATCGTTATCGATACGCTGCGATGTTATATACCAACGAATACATAGCTTGAATGTCAAACCGTCGCGAGCCACCATGACCCGAGCGAGCAAGTTAAGGTAGATTTATGTAGATGCATGCTGAAAAAGGGTTGTAGATGAAGACATATTCCCAACTGTAGATCCAACTTTGGCTCTTTCGTTGGTCTACTTCCCGGATCTCATTGTAGGTGGTACTAGATGTGTGCTGTCAGTGGATATCACGGGGCTTGCTCAGCAGAGCCGTTGTGCATCACGTCAAAAAAGACACGGATTTATTGGTCTGAGTATGGGAGACTAGAGCTCTAAGCTCTCACCCCCCTACCATAACTTCCCTTTGTTCAATACGTGTGACGGCGAACTTGGGACAGAGCGCGTGACTCGGCGCGCGACTTCTGCACGCATCACGCATCAGCGGCGGGCTCGGCATCGCCCGCATACTCCAACAGTTATTTCACGTTTGCAGCCAAGCGGTAGGGTACAACGGATCAGGGTCAATGATTACTCATTTTTGACGTCATCCCAAATCACTTTCAACATCTCATTAGTAATATTCTCCCTCGTGCTGTGCGCTGATGCGTAGTAGATTATAAATTTAGATCATCAAAAGTAGGAAAAATCGAGCAGCAGACCCTCAGAAATGTCTGGGCAAAATGAATTACTTAAAGAAATTATTAATTACAAGTTGGCCGTACTAAGATGGCCTCAGTCATGAAGAAGCATCGGATCCGAACTTGCCATGTGAAATGGCGGCGTGCTGATATGATAAGCGGAGGAATGACCACCTTTGGATTTGATAACTGATGGCTGCAAAACTTTTGAGTGAAAAAAAAAAGAATTCTCAAAGGAAAACTTTACTATCGGCCTTTTCCATTTGGGAACAGGAGGCGGAGGTTGTTTGAATTTAGAAGGCGATGATCCAATTGATCCTGCCACTGGTGTAGTTCTTATGGGAAACCCATCTGTTATGCAGCGCCTTGATGGATTGCTATTGGTCGGATACAATGGGACTCGGCCCACTGAGCGCTTGTATTTTTTGGTGGATTCCAACACCATTTTTTTCTTTAGCGACACCAGTGCTGGTGATGGGATACCATCTGTTATGCTATTCACTATCAATTCCAGAACCAGAAATATCAACAGACAACGCTGACATTGCCAAAGGTTGGGTGACCTCCACCAAGTATTCAACTTTCTTGTGTAATTCGTCTATAAGTGCTTCTAAATCTTTCAATCCCTTAGTTTTTTCGACTTTGGACATGGCCACATGAGTAGACAGGATAAAGACTGGACAACACATACGTACTTTGAACTTTAACATTTTCTGTTTGATATACAATCATTTCTCTAACCAAAGCTTCAGTTTTCCGTTCTTCAATCCAACTTCCGACAATCGCCTCCTCTGACAAACCCGTCTCTCTTGACGCGTTATTCACAGCGTTCGACAGGTATGAATGCCATGCTCTCAACTGCACAACGGTGGTCTCTCCAAGGTCCTCCAGGCTCGTTCCTATAGGTATCGTGGCCCTCTGTATTTATATTGCTTGGAATTTGGTGAGAGACGTACCATGACCGGTACCTTTTCCCCTCGGACCACTGTCATGGGAGTATTCATCATTATCGGGGATGCAAGAGAGAAGCTAGAGAATGACGATTGATTTACATTTTCTGAGGCAAACTGTAGGCATACCGTGGTCTGATGCACTGAATCAAGTGAGGAACCCATCTTGAAGTTGGTTGCATCCTACTATGCGCATGCTCTTTTAAACAATCGGAATCCATTCCCTGCGGGGGAGAGGGAGTTCCAATCTTCCAACGTTCTTTTCGATGTGACGTGATAGCGGTGAATCCAGAAAAATATATTCCATCCTACTTTCATGAATTTGAAGATCCAACTGCACTAAGCAATCGACGCCTCGACCTTCGGAACCCCTTTCCGCCGAGGACCTTCTTTTGAAGTATCTGAAGTATAAAGTACATTGGTACGATCAGCATCAGGAAAATCCCGAGTCCAGAAACGACCTATAATTAGAAGTAAATACCGGAAATTTCCCAGAATCAAGATTTCGTTCCCCCCATTTTATCGTACAGGATATTTTCGCCACGTTTTCTGGTAATTACCGTTTTCGGTACCAGGAAATTTCCACCGGTTTTTGGGCAATTATCACTGGACATTACCGGTAAACATCATCCAATAAATTTCCTATTACTTATGCTAAGTACTAGTATTCGTACAATAGTAATAAACAACAAAATCACTTGGCCTGTCACATAGCCTGCCACTTCGTGCAGCATCCCCACGATGTAGCTGATGATACCCCTGTACTTACCTATGTACAGTTTGCGACAATATATCCCCATTCGAAAAAAGGGAAAATACCACACCTGTTTAGATCAGTTTATCTCACTATTAACGTACTTGAATAAATACATCTTGTAGAGGAGTTCTGGTTTGTGACTGTGTGGGCTCCGGCTAGCTGAGAACGTGGGGTTGGATGACTTCCATGCTAGTGCAAATGTAAGCATAGTCTGACGCTGGGTCAAAACTCATACCCTTTAGGGCGGGCGCCGCTGGATCATCGATCATTGTCGTCAGAATTCTTCGCGGTGTTCTCCATTTATGGAAGATCCATGTCCCGCGTGTAGGGCACAAAAGGCATCTCATCTCATCCTGAGGGAGTCACCGTCGGTGTTACTGTTATTATACTCTTACCTCCCACGATGTCAAAAGTCAGACTGAGCGTTAATTAACCCACTACTGAAAATGGGGTTAGAGGACGTCTAACATTCAGCCTAGCGGTGCTGCATAATTGTCATTGTACATTAAGCTCAATTTTCTCTGTACGTAACAATTGTCTTGAGTTCACTGATTTTTTATCAGACAATGCGGAATTTATCTTCTGGGCACGTAGCGGGACTTGCGGCATGTGTACCGCCTTACTTGTTTATTTATCTATGTAAGGAGAAGTGACGAACGTGATTTATCTATATAAGGAAAAGTGATATGTCTGGTGGGGTGTGCCAAGCGGGGGACTGGCGGAGGAGCCTCAGCTGTCCTTATGATATATAGACAGCCTGTAATCAGTAGCATTAGATGATATATCCACAGGGCTGACCTGCTCCATCGGTGGTGATATATCAGTCCCTGTCTGCCCGCCATTTCCCTTTTTGGCGACATCCGTGTGCTAAAAATATATCCCGCCCGACTCCCCGCCCCTCGTTGTGAAACAGATTGATTGTCCACAGCAGCAGCTGCTTGCACTGTGCGGCAAAAACATCGCATTTCTCAAATCCTATCTGTTTAGTGACTTTTGTCATCTGCTAAGTGTGAAAGCACCATCTAACCTCATCTAACCAGTTCAAGCTGTATTAGGTAGTTTAGAAGTCAAAATCTTGATCCTGAGTTCCATGTATTTCCGGAAAATGCGAATGTCACATGATCTCGCCGAAACATCGCCCTGCCTAAATCTTGTGTTTCGCCATGAAATTATGTTCGTTAAGTGTGAAAACAATGTTTATTTAACAGTTAAAATCATCCTAGGCCACAAAAACATCGGTAGATGTTTTCTGAGTAAAAGTGAGACGAAAGTAGCTGATAGTGCTGATATCTACAATAACCATGTCATTCTCTGCTATTCCTCCTTACCCTACCGGTATCACACTTCCTGACATTTCTCAGATCGAAAGATATCACTAGTTGGGTTTTTTTCATGTATGATACATCACATTTGCATGTTTAATCCATTGTTTTCCGTTAAATGAATATTCTAGCTTAATCAAGATGTTCATATGTTTTTCGTGTGTTTTTAGCGATGAACACAGTTGGGGAAGGGCATAATGTCATCTCAATTGATACTAACATCAATCTGTAACCCTGTGGTCGCATAAAATGTGTATTTTACGGCTGCAGGGCATAAGGCATCATATGTGGTGCCATTCACAAGCTCATTTTAAACAAAAGGGATATGCTACAAATGCAGGAAAGTATGAAATAGTTTTGGTCAGAATCTGTGAGGAGTAATGAGCCAATGAAGCTGCCAGAACACCCTTTTCTAACAGAGAGATCTGGAGATCTCCAAACAAACGTATGAATTTTCTATATTTAGGTGCATACCAAATCCAGCTGCCCGCCTTGTGCATAGGCGGGCCATCATACTCGTCTGGGACTACTGTAATTACAACGAAGTGATGTATCAGAGATCACTGTAATTACACCTGTGGATATATCAGTTCTGAGGCCGAAATGAAATGCGGTCTTATAATCGGCGCGTCGCGCGAGTTTCCGAGGCCTGAAAGGACGAGGTATCTTAAGCGAGCGGCTCGTTCCGAGATAGCTGAGCCCAATTAGGAAATTAGCGATCGGCGTACGCTACACGCAGCATCTTCCGACGAAGGCCCCAGCCGTACGCGAGACATCTCCCTTCACCGCGCGAGACAGATTCGCCGTGTGCCGACCACCGGGGGGACAACTAAACATAATTTATAAATTTGCAAAACAGGCTGCTATATATGAGGCTCTGTAAATAATTATGGCCTCGGACCATGCCACGCAAAGCGGTGGCCCACACCTCTAAGTTCTGTAATGCTCCATTAAGATACCGGCATCTTCCGAAGATCAACAAGTACAAATATCCACATCGTCGCTGAGGATGCTCAATGTGCTGCGGGTGCGGACGCTAAGCTGGGGACCGGTTCAAGAAGAGGAGGCGGTGAGTAGGGCCGTTAATGGGCGCAAAATCACAAGTCTGATGTCAACTAGCGCCCTTCACGCGTACTCGCAGCCAAAACCCGTCAACAGCTCTATGCTGTCAGGAAGGGCATGATACGAAGACCCAGCGCCTCACAGTCGTGCGTATCGGCCGTATCACAAGACAGTACTACGCAAAGCCTAGAAGCAGCCCCTATGAGCAAATCGGTGACCGCCCAGTCATAAGCTTCGGATTCGACCCCAACGACAGGACTCCAGAACGTCTCCTCAGGTTCGTATCTGCTGCCCCGAGTCTTTTTCCCTCCTTATCAATCACACAAGGCCCACTTTTACTCGACAACCACACTCGACTACATCCGTACCCTCCTCGCATCAGGATTTGCCTATCTTCATCACCCCAGAGACTGGTCCTTGGCACATGTTCGCTCTCCTTCCATCCGGTAAGCTTCGATCTCCTTCAATCTGTGCTTCTCACTCTTTAGTACCCTCCAGCCGCGAATTCGAATCCATCATAGCTTCCCTCTCGGATGCCCTGGACTTTTAGCCGCACCATCAGCAACCTTCCTATACCAGTCACGAAGGTCTCTTACTCGATTACGAACGTGCCATGACTCG
This sequence comes from Amanita rubescens, assembly GCA_015039365.1. NCBI lineage: Eukaryota > Fungi > Basidiomycota > Agaricomycetes > Agaricales > Amanitaceae > Amanita > Amanita rubescens. The sequence continues at coordinate 252,225 of WION01000025.1, read as the reverse complement.
TTTCCCTCCCCGCTCCAGGCACACCCGATAACTACAATTCCTCCGCTCACTTTTTATGGGTCGGCGATAGAACCAGGCAGTTGGATGGTGAACATGTCCAGTATTTCCGTACCATCTGGATTCATTCAGGACCCATGGATGTCAGAAACGGGTAGAGTGGCCCTCATTACGCCCTATGGTACGTTTCCTCGTCTTAAATTCCTTCTTTCGCTAAACGTCGTTGATCCAGATTGGCAATCATTTACCGGCCCATATCAAAGCTGTATTAAACTCTGGAGATCCCGTTGCCTGGCTTTGCGATCCCATGCATGGAAAGTGCGTCGCGCGATGTTCTTGTGCTCTCCAACTATCTCAAAAAAAATTGATTTCCTTTTTTTCTTCAGCACGCTCACTGGTGCTTTAGCGGGTTTGAAGAAACCTCGACAGAAAAGACATATACGAAAACTCTCGGCTACGTGGAGACTCGCAAATACCTCCTTGTTCAGTGTTTGCCTTCCTTTTTCTTGCGTTCGGACCATCCCCTTCGAAAAACTCGAACCTTGCGAGTGTTGTTGGCCCCCAGTTGTGGAAAAAAAAGAAAACAGATGTTTTAGATTGGGACCGACTTCTATCGATACGGTAAGCATCGCTACCAATTTGCCCGTATTCATATCTATGAACATTCCTTGAAGTTTAGATGATGTTAGGATCCAGCCAGAAGGATGGCAAGGACCGCTTTGGGTGGATGGTTGTAATGCGAGGTGGATGACGTTTTCACCTGCGTGAGTCTGTGGTTGTTGAGCCGCTCTACTTCTCCGAGTGTTCTGCAAGTTGGGTTGTGTTTCTTTGTCCAGAAGCTCTGGACATCTAGTCGTACTTCGGTGCTGGAAAGAAAGGTCATACTCATTGACCTCACGATTCCCTTGACGGTGAGCACAACATCATCACGGATTCACGCGTGGGTTGGGACCTCATTTTTCATACTCGTGACTAGTGGTGGGAGCCTTGTTCGACAATCGTCCTTGGCTTGTTTGTGCAATTGGTGTAATGGTAATCAGTCTACTCATGTCTCGTGCAAATTACCAGTTTTGTCTGTTCTATTGCCACCATTGTCATACTTTATATTACAACAATGTAAACCTTGTCTTTACAAGTATCCATCTTTGCGGAGTAAATTGCAAAAAAAAGGGCCTCGGACCTGCCGTGCAAAGCAGCGGCCCATAGTACCAAGTGTTTGTTAGTCGTTACTGGGGGCTCAGCCAGCCAGCTTTTGGTGTCATTTTCCCGTTCCCTTTTGCAGCTTTTCCTGTGCTATTCACACCTCAGGCCTCAGGCCTCATCGCTGCTTTCGCCTCGTTGACGGGGTTATGTGAAACGGCATTTCGTACCTAGGGAGTGTTGGTGGACATGGTTTATCTATATAAGGAAAAGTGACGAACGTGATTTATCTATATAAGGGAAAGTGACGAACGCATTTTACCTGTGTACGGAAAGTGACGAACGTTATTTATCTATATAAGGAAAGTGATAGGTGTCGGTCCAGGACCCAACCACTGAGCTCGCTTGTGAAACGGCGGACCGCTCTTCGGCACATCAGCTAGAAGTAAGGCCGTGACAGGATCAGACGCCAGCGTCGAGGGTACGGGCATTTGAGGTTGACCTGAGAATACAGCCAGGAAGGACGGGCCACCGGGTGGTGGGCTTGATGACTGGGGATAGCAGAATTCCATATACTGGGGTGTTAGTCTGGCCTCAAGACTCAGACGTGTACATGATGGAGAGGCCACGACTGTTTGCGATGTCTGTGTGAGGGGAGACCACAATGTGACAAAGACATGGGCGCATTGGGTGGCATTCCGGTTATTGTTGGTGATATGAGAGATGACAGGGCAAAGGAAGACGAAGGTGGTAATGGATGGGTCCGTGCGGGTTTAGTTGGTGCTGGGAGGGGACAGAATTAGAGCGGGAGGTGGGGGAAGACAACTTGGGCAGCGATTGAGGGGCTGGATATAACGTTAGAAACGAGGGCTTGAGCGATAAAAGAAAGAAAGAACGCACTAGAACTGGCCGCTCTAAACCATAATTTGTAATTCGCACATGCGTTGTTGTCCCACCATTCACTGCCACTGTCCTCGCCAGAGCCTGGAACGGTGTACCTCACAACTAGCCACATCGTTTTCTGATCTAGATGCTGAGCGTAATCCTCGAGTTTGATTGTAAACGAAAAACGGTCCCATTCGGGCGCCTTGGCTACGAGATCGCCGATGGTGAGACCATAGGCACAACCTGGGGTGGTACAGGGCGATGACGCTGTGACGAGCGGGGAAAATGTTCCGGAAGACGAGCGAGGGAAGCCTGGTGGCGAGCCAAAACCTCGCTGGTGGTCTGCCAATTGTCGAGGGTGAAACGAACCGCGACCGTTTTCTCAAAAGCCACATTGCGGACGAGGATGGAGCATGAGACAACGGGAGAGACCGTTGGAGAGGATTTGAGTTGGAGGCTCTCGAGATGGACATTGGAGTAGCGGTCGAGCTGTTCGTGCTTGTGTGGGACCACAGAACATTTTTCAGCGTCTAGTTGGTAAGATTTTTTGGCAGGTTTTGCAACGGCGAGGGATTTAAAATAGGAAGCAGCGGCTGGCCAAGCTGCAACGCCGTTGTTGTCGGTCTCTGTCTCTGTCTCCGTATCATCTCCAAAAGGCTTTGAGAGGGAAGCCAGTCTTGCAGAACGATTGAAGACGCGGACGGAAACGAGGTCACCTTCTGGGAAATGAACATTTTTCTGAGCTAACAATGGGGTAGTTGGCTCTGAACGTGTTCGAGATGGTTGAATGACGAGTGATGGAGAAGAATTTGAAGATTTTAGAGATGACTTTAGAGGTTTGCCATTAACGAGGAGGACTGGGGTTGAAGTTGTACGAGGTTGAGCAGCACGCCGGCGTGGTAGAGCTGTAGACGATCACGTAGAATCCAATGTAGGGGAGTGATTGTTGAAGGTTCATGAGTTGTACAGGTGAACACGGGTGATGTTGTAGACTTGGGTGAGTTGGGTGTAGGGTTATTTCCGGATTCAGGGAAGGCGAGGTATCAGTCCTAGGGTGAGGGTTAGACGCATGCATGAAAACAAGGGGAAAGATGGGCTTGCGTTGGTATAGTACAACGGCCCTCGAAATCGCATGAACTACTAGTCACTAGTAGTCAATAGTGAGTTCAAATCCGGTCATAAGAATTTTTGCACTGTGGGCCGCATCGCTAAAGACAAGTGGTCAGCTCAGTCTCCCGTATGACGGTCCGTATTGGACAAAATGTGGATACACAGCTATACACGCCCTGATCACCCTTGATCACCGTGAACTGTCGTGAACCATCGTGACCCATTGTGAAACACTGTGAACCGCAGTGAACCATTGTGTCCTATCGTGAACTGTGTTTTACATACTAGTAGCACACCATTATGAAGGTCCGTATCGGACAAAATTCAGTTGCGTGTAAAAATAGAGAGTGATCACGGCGGCTCATCGTGAACCGCCGTGTCCTGGCGTGAATCACAGTGTCCCGGCGTGAATCACCGTGGCCTGGCGTGAATCATCGTTGGCATGCAAAGCGTGAATGTGAACCGTCGTGATCACGATAAGCTGACATAACATTCCCACAACGGAGCTCAAATGAGGATGGCTCTTTCACTCCTCGTTATTGTACGACAAAAGAAGTCCCGGCAATGCATGGGATCATCAGAAGCAATGCAACCATCACCTCCGTAAGACATGGTCCCCCCTCACAGAGCCCCTCACGCCCAGCCACCAACGTCCAACGAGGCAAGCTAGCGTCTTACCAGCCATTGTCCCGAGGTTACTTATATACTCAGATGACGAGGAGTACTATGATGACGAAATGTTCGATGCAACCCAAAACGACGACGACAATAGTAAGTCACCTCGTTTATCGCGACACAGCAACCCTAATTCACGACACTTATGCAGTTTCTGACAATGAGATGGACATGGACGCAGATGGCGACGACTTCAAAGTCGCTCCAAAGACGATGCGTAAAGCCTACGGGATCGATTACCGTTCTTTGAGCCAGACAGAGGTCGAGATTGAAACAGATGCGAGAGGACGTGGAGTATATCTGCAACATTCCTGGCGTTGAGGTAGGTTGTGGCATCTTTCGTGTATCCTGTCAGGTCCAGCGGCTCCTCCACCTCTTCCCGCCGTTCGACGAGATCCACTGCAAGCAAACTATTTGAACTTTCTGGTTCAAAACGGTCCCCTAGTATCACATCTTCCGTCTCGCGTTCTCCATCCTCGTTACATGCTGCGCCGAGGTATACCAAATACACTCCTAAACTGGACGAGCCTTTCACATGCCCCATATGCTATGATGATTTGTCCGACATCACAACCCTTTTGCTTCACTGCGTACACATGTTCTGCTACACCTGCCTGTTGGAACATGTTTTTGGTTTCAAAGATTCACGACGAAGGCGAACACGTCGTTCGCTGCATGGCGGAGGGCTGTCAATTCAATGGTGGCACCAGATCCGTTTGTCCGTGATATTCTGATTCCGACCGACGCATCCACATCCGGGATCGATCCAGAACAACAGAAGGAAAATGTACAGATCTGGGCACGTTTCCAAGAGTTGCTCGCACACAACTTTGTCGGGTCGAAGAAGGAGTTGAAGTATTGCCCCTACCCCGGTTGCACGAACACGGTTTCTTGCCCGTCCGCTGCATCCAAGTTCAGCTTGATGAATTGTTCCCACTGTGTCTTGCGGCCCGCGGGTTCCCGGTCTAGACAGTCCAAAAGAAATAGGGCCTACATTGGGTTTGGCGGCGAAGGAACACAGGTTTTGCTTTGGCTGTACAATTGAAGATGATCACAGGCCAATTGTATGCGCTATCGCGAAGATGTGGCTCAAGAAGTGCCGTGAGACGGCTAATTAGATCAAGAGCAATACGAAAGAGTGCGGCAACTGTCAGAGTACGATTTAGAAGAATGGAGGGCGCAAGTAGGTGCTCCTGTGCTTCTCTACATGGAATAGTTGCTTGACCGAACCTTCCAGTCATATGAAGTGCAAGAAGTGCAAGCATGAATTCTGTTGGGTGTGCATGGGTAAGTAATTTATGTTCGTAGCAGTTATAGCGCATATAGTGGCTAACGAGATGACAGGTCCGTGGAGCGAAATCGCGTGGTACAGCTGTAACCGATATGACGAGAAAGCAGGGGTGGATACCCAAGATACTCAGAGTCGAAGCCGTGCGTCTCTGGAGCGATACTTACATGCAGGTTGTCTTCTTGTCATACATTACAATCGCTGGGCGAATCATGAACAATCTGCCAAGGTCTCGCGAGATCTGTATGCTAAGACACATCATCGCCCAATCTGTTTTGACGTTACATTTCCACCCTCATCTCGCACTGTGCTTGATCGGAGCATCCTCATTCAGCCTGCGATTGAACCGCTGACGTTCACTCGTTTGGTACTTCGCTGCGAAAAGCTTCCTTGGCTTTGAATAAGAGGGTTGTTGTTGTTGGACGTTGTTGGGTCACGGGTGGGATCAAAGGACTAATTCGGGCAGTGAGAGGTCCACGGCGGTTCACGTTCACGCTGGATCACGCCCGCCCACGCTGGATCACGACGGTTCATGCTGGATCACGATGTGCCATGGCGGATCACACTGGATCACGATGGGTTACGGCGGGTCACGGCGGTTCATGATGGATCACGGTGTGAGGGCATATGCAACTGAATTTGTCCGATACGGACCTTCATAGATATTCGACAGAATATGCTAATCGTATCATTGGGTGAAAGAACAACAGAAGGGGCGAAAAACGAGCACTCACATTTCCGGTGCTGGCAAATGATGGACCACATTCCAAAACTCGTGGGTACTATCCAAACTCCACATTCCGAGGCCGACTGAAAGGAGGAATCGGTTTTTTTAACGTCGAGTTTTGTAACACTTTAAGCTGCCGATGATGGCCGAGGCCTTCTAAAAAAAAAAAACTAATTAACATGCTTTTTGCCGATGTTACTTGTATCTGTTTCTCACAAAAGTTATACATATTGGTCTACAGATTTATATAATAAGATCTAGCTATCGTATTCAGAGATCATAAGTCTCCCGAGCCTCATTTCATTCCGAGGCCTGAAAGGATGAGGTATCTTAAGCGAGCGGCTCGTGAGTCCGAGATAGCTGAGCCCAATTAAGAAATTAGCGATCGGCGTACGCTACGCGCGGCATCTTCCGACGAAGGCCCCGGCCGTACGCGAGACATCTCCCCTTCATCGCGCGAGACAGATTCGCCGCGTGCCGACCACCGAAGAGACAACTGAACATAATTTAAATTTGCAAGACTGCAGGAACAGGCTGCTATATATGAGGCTCTGTGGCCTCGGACCACTGTGCCACGCAAAGTGGTGGCCTGGCACACCTCTAAGTTTCATTCTGGAATCGCTTCACTCCGAACTGTAGCGGCAAATACCGACTCGCGACTTGGCAAGCATGATCAAATAGTGTTGTGCGGGCTGACATTTTTATATACATTTACTCTATTATTTCCTCAAAGGTTTGCCTCTGCTGCTATAAAATATCAAATACTACCAAACCAAATGGCCACGGATATGCCATGCAAAGCGGTGGCCCACAGCACCAAGTTAGTTAGGATCTCTCAGAAGAAATGATTAGGACACACTACCAGTACATCTGAATGGACTTTGCAGAATTGATGGTGGACGTACCCTGGTGGACGCCAGGACACTGGGGTACTCCAGGGGCACTCCCCCGATGTACCCTGGTGGACGCCAGGACACTGGGGTACTCCAGGGGCACTCCCCCGATGTACCCTGGTGGACGCCAGGACACTGGGGTACTCCAGGGGCACTCCCCCGATGTACCCTGGTGGACGCCAGGACACTGGGGTACTCCAGGGGCACTCCCCCGATGTACCCTGGTGGACGCCAGGACACTGGGGTACTCCAGGGGCACTCCCCCGATGTACCCTGGTGGACGCCAGGACACTGGGGTACTCCAGGGGCACTCCCCCGATGTACCCTGGTGGACGCCAGGACACTGGGGTACTCCAGGGGCACTCCCCCGATGTACCCTGGTGGACGCCAGGACACTGGGGTACTCCAGGGGCACTCCCCCGATGTACCCTGGTGGACGCCAGGACACTGGGGTACTCCAGGGGCACTCCCCCGATGTACCCTGGTGGACGCCAGGACACTGGGGTACTCCAGGGGCACTCCCCCGATGTACCCTGGTGGACGCCAGGACACTGGGGTACTCCAGGGGCACTCCCCCGATGTACCCTGGTGGACGCCAGGACACTGGGGTACTCCAGGGGCACTCCCCCGATGTACCCTGGTGGACGCCAGGACACTGGGGTACTCCAGGGGCACTCCCCCGATGTACCCTGGTGGACGCCAGGACACTGGGGTACTCCAGGGGCACTCCCCCGATGTACCCTGGTGGACGCCAGGACACTGGGGTACTCCAGGGGCACTCCCCCGATGTACCCTGGTGGACGCCAGGACACTGGGGTACTCCAGGGGCACTCCCCCGATGTACCCTGGTGGACGCCAGGACACTGGGGTACTCCAGGGGCACTCCCCCGATGTACCCTGGTGGACGCCAGGACACTGGGGTACTCCAGGGGCACTCCCCCGATGTACCCTGGTGGACGCCAGGACACTGGGGTACTCCAGGGGCACTCCCCCGATGTACCCTGGTGGACGCCAGGACACTGGGGTACTCCAGGGGCACTCCCCCGATGTACCCTGGTGGACGCCAGGACACTGGGGTACTCCAGGGGCACTCCCCGAGTACCCTGGTGGATGCTTTTTTCCTACCTTCTACCAGATCATTGTTCCCAAAGTTGTATCAAAAAACACAAAGGCAGTGACAATTGACAAGGTTGCTGCACTACAACAACTTGGGCTGGAAATGAGGGAAGTGAGCTCAGGTATGTTTTGCAATACTACTACAAGTACTACTATTCAGTTTGAGGTACATTTTATGGTGTTTTCCCACTACTAGTAATGCAAGCAAGAAGTTTCTCTTTTTGAGATGCAGAGCGATTGACAACCCTGTAGCAATCAGTAATGCGCACACCAGTTATACAAGAATGCCCAATTTCATGCATATTTCGGTCAGGATTCGAATATGCATGAACATTGTAAACAGCGGTACTCCCCCAGTGGTCACCAGGAGGCTGGGGAACAGCAGGGGTACTCCCCCCAGTGGTCCCCAGTGGACACCAGGAAGCTGAGGAACAGCAGGGGTACTCCCCAGTGGTTGCCAGTGGACACCAGGAAGCTGGGGAACAGCAGGGGTACTCCCCCAGTGGTTGCCAGTGGATACCACTGGGAGGCTGGGGAACAGCAACGAGTACCCAGGTGGTCACCAGTGGACAGCAGCTGAGGGGTACTCCCCCCAATGGTCCCCAGTGGGCACCAGGAGGGTGGGGAACAGCAGGGGTACTCCCCCAAGTGGTCCACCAGGAAGCTGGGGAACAGCAGGGGTACTCCTCCAGTGGTTGCCAGTGGATACCACTGGGAGGCTGGGGAACAGCAGGTGTACAAGTCCCCAGGTGGTCACCAGTGGACAGCAGCTGAGGGGTACTCCCCCTAGTGGTCCCCAGTGGACAGCAGCTGAGGGGTACTCCCCAAGTGGACACCAGGAGGCTGGGGAACAGCATGGGTACTCCCCCCAGTGGTCCCCAGTGGACACCAGGAGGCTGAGGAACAGGAGGGGTACTCCCCCCAGTGGTCACCAGTGGATACCAGGAGGCTGCGTGGAACAGCAGGGGTACTCCCCCGGTGGTCACCAGTGGACACCAGGAGGCTGGGGAACAGCAGGGGTACTCCCCCAATGGTCACCAGTGGATACTGGCAGGAAGCTGGGGAACAGCTGGGGTACTCCCCAGTGGTACAGTGGATACCAATGGGAGGCTGGGGAACAGCAAAAAGTACCCAAGTGGTCACCAGTGGACAGCAGCTGAGGGGTACTCCCCCTAGTGGTCCCCAGTGGACACCAGGAGGGGGGGAACAGCAGGGGTACTTGCCCCACTGGTGACCAGTGGACACCAGGAGGCTGGGGAACAGCTGAGGGGTACTCCCCCAGTGGCCCCAGTGGACACCAGGAGGCTGGGGAACAGCAGGAGTACTTCCCCAGTGGTCACTGGCATCCAAAAGGGTACATCCCCTGGAGTTCCCTAGGTAACACAGTCTATTTGATACTAGTATTTACCACAAAACACATGGAGTGATAGTCCTTTAGCAATGGAAGCACTGGATGGACCACCCTTTTCAAAAATTCAAAAATCCACCATAGTTACAGTCCAGCCTGGGGAGACTGTCACTAATCAATAAAGAAAAGGGCTTCTGCACATTACAATGTTTTGATTCGCAGATAATTGTATCACTTATATAGATGAAAATGGTCCGCCGATGCCAGCGTTGGAATAGGCGGACCATTTTCACATGGTTTCAATTGGTAACAATGCTATGTTTGGCTTTAAAGAAAATAATCTTCTGCACATTACAATGTTTTGATTGGCGGATAATTGGATCACTTATATAAATGAAAAATGGTCCGCCGATGGCAGCGTTGTAATAGGCGGACCATTTTCACATGGTTTTGGTTGGTCACAACACTATGTTTGGCTTGACACAAAATAATCTACCGTGAATCGCTATGTCTTTATCGGTGGATGATTGGCACATCATACTCAGTATGTAAACTACTCTGCCCATTGCAGTGTCATCATTGCCGGACTATTTTCATGCCTATATATACATTATCATATGCACAACACACATCTTCCGCCTATTGCAACACTGTTTTAAGCGGATGAAAACAGATACATTCTGCACACTTTGTATGTAAATGACAGACCAACTCATCCGCGCTTCCTGGTGTTCTCATCCGCGGTTGCTTTTGTGCTAAACATATCTTTCATATGTGTTTCACATGTTATACACAACAAACTTCCGCGCATTATTTCTTACTTTTGTGCCATGTTTCTGGCTAAATCAATACAATAACCCCCCCACAGTATACCATATACCCCCTATGCTAACTCCGAAAAGCACCTATAATTATCATATGCACAACACACATCTTCCGCCTATTGCAACACTGTTTTAAGCGGATGAAAACAGATACATTCTGCACACTTTGTATGTAAATGACAGACCAACTCATCCGCGCTTCCTGGTGTTCTCATCCGTGGTTGCTTTTGTGCTAAACATATCTTTCATATGTGTTTCACATGTTATACACAACAAACTTCCGCGCATTATTTCTTACTTTTGTGCCATGTTTCTGGCTAAATCAATACAATAACCCCCCCGCAGTATACCATATACCCCCTATGCTAACTCCGAAAAGCACCTATAATCTATGATATGTTTATAGTACTAGTGTTATAAAAAGGTGTATAATGTGGCAGTGCATTTCCAAATAGAACCAAAGACAAAAGAAGCAGATATTGCAGTTCATTCCTTGTTTCCATAAATGGTTTATGCCTTGGGGAGATTTGGACAGCAGAATATGTTAATCATGCAAGGTAGCAGAGTAAAGCAGGTAGAAGACAAAAGCAAATAAATGGGCACTGCCACATTATTTCCTTGGCCAAGGAAATAATGTGGCAGTGCATTTCCAAGTAGGACCAAACACACAAAAGCACATATTGCAGTTCACTCCTTGTCACCATGAATGGTTTATGCCTTAAGGAGATTTGGACAGCAGGATATGCTTCCTTGTAAGCAATCATGTAAGGTAGCAGAGTAAGGCAGGTAGAAGACAAAAGCAAATAAATGGACACTGCTGCATTATTTCCTTGGCCAAGGAAATAATGTGGCAGTGCATATCCAAATGGAACCAAATACACAAAAGGGCAGACATTGCAATTGGCTGCCTCACGCTGTTTCCATAAGGGTTCATTCTATAGGGAGATTTGGACAGCAGGATACACTTCTTTATAAGCAATCATGCAAGGTGGTAGGGTAAGCCAGGTAGAAGATAAAAGCAAATAAATGGATGTGACTGCCATATCATTTCCTTGTCCAAGGAAATAATGTGGCAGTGCATTTACAAGTAGGGCCAAGCACACAAAAGGGCAGGCATTGCAATTAGCTCCCTGGAACATCATAGCCTTTCTGCAGGAGGACTGCCTTTATGTCACACAAGATGGTGTGGCACAGCATGAAGGCACAGGGTTCTAGAACCAAATAAATGAATACATCAAATTTTGTTTACACAATTCCATATAATTATGAACAGAGCTGTAATGCCATTCAATGACTTAGACAGTGGACATGCCTCTTTAAAGTTATGGTAATCATGTAAGGTAGTGGAGTAAGGCAGGTGCAAGACAAAAGCAAAGAAATGGACACTGCCACATTATTTCCTTGGCCAAGGAAATAATGTGTGCATTTGCAAATACATGAACAGCAGAGATTGCATTTAGTTTCCTGTGTCCATACTGCATGGAATGCAGTAGCAGCAGAGACTTGGATTTGGACACTCCTTGTAGGCAATGCAAGGTAGCAGTGTAGGGCAGGTAGAAAACACCAGAAAGCAAATGAACATTGCAAAAGACAAGTAAGCATCCAAAACCATTAGAAAAAGTTACAGCCAGCTTCACTGGTGCATCGAAAGATGATGCAATTTGAGTCAAGTTAACACCCTTTATGAGATAATCATGCCAAGTTGCCAACAAGTAGCAGATCAGAGTAGGTGTAAGACTCAGACAGGTTCAAAGAAACAGACACTGCAAATAGCACCAAACAAAAAGTGGACATTGCAGTTAGCCTCCTGTGGCCATAAAGGGGTGCATGACATGCAGTAGCAGAGATAGTTTGAAAATCTTTTAATTCATGGTAGATGCAAACAAATAAATATTGCCAAAAACAAAAGTTTCATCAAATTGGATCCATGGAAAGGTGATGCCAAACAAGACATTGAAGGCAAATAGGCTGGCAAGGATACAGATAGCACAGACACCTTCAGCTAGGTCATGATATCTACAAGTTCACATGATAAATTCATCAGAGTATATAGAAAACAATTGCTAGATGCAGGTTGTACTGTGTGACATGATTATCACTGTCACATGCCTCCAAATAAGGAAAGTCTCCATGAAAGCAGATGTACATTGTTTCCTTTATATCTCCAAAACTACACCACCAATTCCTTAGCTATTTTAGGGCTGATATATTAAGCATATAAGCTTTTAATTCATATCTTTACATTCAGGAAAAAATGGTTCTTTATTATACATATATAGGTATAAAATCCACATTAATATGGAAAGTCACCATGCGAGGGCTGTACTTTGTTTCCCTCATATTACAAGAACTACTCCACCAATTACTTAGCTATTCTAGAGTTGATATCCAATGCATATAAGCTTTCATTTGATGTATTTACTCTCAGGAAAAAATGGTTCTTTGTTATACATTTAATTCTTTGTTGTCAGACCACATAGTACAAATGGTGCTCCATGACAAAATGTTGAGAACAGATATACAGTACAGTAGTACAAAAGCAGAAAACTGAATAAGAAAGGCTGAAAGTACTATAGCTAATGAGTTAAACATGAGAAGATACTAGGGGAAAGTTGACATGCCATCATTGAGTGGAGGTTTTACTAGGATGCACTGAAGATACTATATCAGCAATTCCAGCTCAAAGAAGACAGGGACTGAGTTACATAATAAATTGTTAAGAACTATTTTTCTGAATTCAGCACACTCTGTGTCAGATGGCTGATGTTTGATGGTGAACCAATCATTGATGTCCTTTGACCTCAAGTAGTGATCCACTTCTTGTTCAACCAGTGCATGCTGGGTCTTCAGATAAAGTTTCCAGGCCTTGGTGAAGCCATCAGTGGAATTGCAGCCTTGCTGGACAAGCCAGAAGGAATGTTCAAGACAGATGAGGATGGCTGTCCATGTAATAGTAAGAAACTGTAAATATAGGAGAAAGGGTAAAATTAATCAGACCAATAAAACAATGCAAAGAAGGTGCCTATGTAATTGGGAATACTTGAGTGAAGGGGATGAAAAGAATGAAATGTGATCTTACATTGAATTGAGTGTCCATAAGGCCCTGAACATGGTTCACCTGTCAGCAATTCAAATTGAGCTAGGAGGCACACAGTCACTCACTGCCTGGATGGGATTTCATGGCAACATGTCAGCAATTCAAATTGAGCTAGGAGGCACACAGTCACTCACTCCCTGGATGGGATTTCATGGCAACATGTCAGCAATTCAAATTGAACTAGGAGGCACACAGTCACTCACAACCTGATGGGATTTCATGGCAACATGTCAGCAATTCAAATTGAGCTAGGAGGCACACAGTCACTCACTCCCTGGATGGGATTTCATGGCAACATGTCAGCAATTCAAATTGAGCTAGGAGGCACACAGTCACTCACTGGCTGGATGGGATTTCATGGCAACATGTCAGCAATTCAAATTGAGCTAGGAGGCACACAGTCACTCACAACCTGGATGGGATTTCATGGCAACATGTCAGCAATTCAAATTGAGCTAGGAGGCACACAGTCACTCACAAACTGGATGGGATTTCATGGCAACATGTCAGCAATTCAAATTGAGCTAGGAGGCACACAGTCACTCACAAGCTGGATGGGATTTCATGGCAACATGTCAGCAATTCAAATTGAGCTAGGAGGCACACAGTCACTCACTCCCTGGATGGGATTTCATGGCAACATGTCAGCAATTCAAATTGAGCTAGGAGGCACACAGTCACTCACTCCCTGGATGGGATTTCATGGCAACATGTCAGCAATTCAAATTGAGCTAGGAGGCACACAGTCACTCACTCCCTGGATGGGATTTCATGGCAACATGTCAGCAATTCAAATTGAGCTAGGAGGCACACAGTCACTCACAAACTGGATGGGATTTCATGGCAACATGTCAGCAATTCAAATTGAGCTAGGAGGCACACAGTCACTCACAAGCTGGATGGGATTTCATGGCAACATGTCAGCAATTCAAATTGAGCTAGGAGGCACACAGTCACTCACTTCCTGGATGGGATTTCATGGCAACATGTCAGCAATTCAAATTGAGCTAGGAGGCACACAGTCACTCACAAGCTGGATGGGATTTCATGGCAACATGTCAGCAATTCAAATTGAGCTAGGAGGCACACAGTCACTCACTGCCTGGATGGGATTTCATGGCAACATGTCAGCATTCAAATTGAGCTAGGAGGCACACAGTCACTCACTCCCTGGATGGGATTTCATGGCAACATGTCAGCAATTCAAATTGAGCTAGGAGGCACACAGTCACTCACTCCCTGGATGGGATTTCATGGCAACATGTCAGCAATTCAAATTGAGCTAGGAGGCACACAGTCACTCACTCCCTGGATGGGATTTCATGGCAACATGTCAGCAATTCAAATTGAGCTAGGAGGCACACAGTCACTCACTCCCTGGATGGGATTTCATGGCAACATGTCAGCAATTCAAATTGAGCTAGGAGGCACACAGTCACTCACTCCCTGGATGGGATTTCATGGCAACATGTCAGCAATTCAAATTGAGCTAGGAGGCACACAGTCACTCACAAGCTGGATGGGATTTCATGGCAACATGTCAGCAATTCAAATTGAGCTAGGAGGCACACAGTCACTCACAAGCTGGATGGGATTTCATGGCAACATGTCAGCAATTCAAATTGAGCTAGGAGGCACACAGTCACTCACTCCCTGGATGGGATTTCATGGCACCGTGTCAGCAATTCAAATTGAGCTAGGAGGCACACAGTCACTCACTCTCTGGATGGGATTTCATGGCACCGTGTCAGCATTCAAATTGAGCTAGGAGGCACACAGTCACTCACTCTCTGGATGGGATTTCATGGCACCATGTCAACATTCAAATTGAGCTAGGAGGCACACAGTCACTCACTCTCTGGATGGGATTTCATGGCACCATGTCAACATTCAAATTGAGCTAGGAGGCACACAGTCACTCACTCTCTGGATGGGATTTCATGGCAACATGTCAGCAATTCACAAGTTATATTCCTATCACTTTGAAATTCTTACATTTTCCCCCTTATCATTTGCATAATTAGTATGTTGTTGAATTAGCTTAATGTCATACTCACATACTGAACATCCAGGTTAAACTTTGTCATCAATATTTGGTCATGATACTTACATCCTGAAACATCTGTGATCACCATCTTCCCTGGCTCAAGTAGAAGTGAACTCTCACATAATCCTTCTCAATTTCAGTCATGGCTCAAGAAAATGCATTCAATTTGCATGCCTGCCAATAGCAATGTGCAAACCAAGATGCAGCTTTGTAAATCAAGTTATCCTTTGTTCATTTGAGCACTCAAATTTCTACAATTCAAGAAAAAATGTACCACTGTTAAGGTATGCTGAAAGATATACCTGAAATAGAGAGATAAGTTGAAGCAACAGCAGATATGTAAGCAGATAACAGACTTGTTCACTGCATATTCAATGCAGACCTCTAGGTTATTCTGTTGGACAGTGACAAACAACATCTTCAGTGCCAAGTTGTCAATTGATGCCGCCGTCTGTTTGATTAGTTTCCCAACTTGTTCCTGATGATTACCTTCATCCTTCTCAATAGCTGGATGGCACACTATAAGTCCCAAGATTGGTTGCTAAAGGAGAAGAGGCATACATTCAAATTGCACATATGCACAAGGTGAAGACTTATAATGCTTGAGTGGCTCCTCAAACTTCTCCTTCAAGGTAGCACAAGCAACTTCTCTATTCTCCTCTTCTTCTTTATGTATATCATAGACCTGCGTGATGAGATCATCAAATTTCGTGAAGATTGCCACAACTGGAACTGTTCATTGTCAGTCACAATGAAGAGTTTGGAGATTTTAAATGATCTTACCATTCCCGCAATATTTCTCATTGAAGAACCTCTGTTCCAATTCCAATAATGGGCGAGATACATCCGGATAGTGGTGCAGAGTCCTGTCCCGGACCGGTCCGAGACTGATCAAAGACCGGAGTAGGACTGGTCGGGGACAGGACAGCAGGTCAGTCTTTTGAGGTCCTGTCCCGGTCCCAGTCCCGGTCCTCAGGATTCGGGAAAATGGAGGACTGGCCAGGACCGGTCCTGACCGGTCCCGACCGATCTTAGACTACTTAATTCATGTCTATATGAGATGACAAAACAGCCGTTCAATGCCGGGACACTGACAGCCATCTCTGATGTTGAATAACTCAATATAGTATGGCGGAGGTTTGAAACACCAGTCGGTGATGCCAACAAGTTAAGTGGGCGGCGCTCGCTACATGAAACACTCAATGGATGCCAATATGGTACAGCTCAGGTTTGGAGTGTCGAGTAGATCAAGGTAGCACATGGAATATAGTAGATGGTGCGGTGCGGGAAGGCGGCATCTCTTCGGATCATGGTGGGGACTTAGTAGCGCCCCGACGCTAACACTCACACCCAACTCCGACTCAGGTGCACCTAGTGATTAGTAATTAGTCTCTTTTTTTTAGAATAAAAAACAATGACTCGCCTCTAAGTTCATTCGTTCACCCGACATGGAGTCAGCCACGCAGCGCAAATCATCGCGCAAGCATGTTCCATCTCAGAGACTCCTTGAGGCACAAGATTCTTCATCATTGTCATCGAGAACCAATAAACGAAGGCGTGAAGTTGAGGTTGAAGACTTGCCGCCGGCATCAAGACGCCGCTCAGATACCCAGACACCCGAGGATGATGAAGATGAAATAATGGAAGTTGAGGACGGGAGTAGCAGCCATATTGAAGAAGTGGTTGAAGAAGTAAGGGAGCCTGAGGGTAACAAAGATGACGTTGGTGCTGATCAGAGCGAGGCAAGTCTTCTACGTCGACGGTTAGCATTTCAAACTTAGGTAGTAATTGGCATTTACAGACAGAGGACGAATGCGCAAGCCATCATGAGGCGAAGGTTGAAAAAACACGCGACATGGAGACAATCTTCTCTGGCTCCGTAACGGTCAAGTTTAATCGCCCCGATGGGTCTTCGAATATGAAGAAGGGACGGTGGTGCGAAATCTGCAGGTACGTCAGTTATGTGGATCCACCAAGCGGTTTAGATATGTACCTAGTTCAATTTCTTGCAGGGAAGATCCCGTAGTCAAAAAGAAACGTGGAGCAATGGCGGGCTGGCTTAGTGGCAGCAACACAAGCTGCCGCCGCCACATTGCCGCGTTCCACTATCAAGAGTATTCCAAGCGGTGCAAACAGAAGGGGTATGCTGAAAAGCCGAGTGCAGTACCAAAGAGTGTGTTGGCTGAGCGAGAGCGTAATGAAGCAGAGGGAAAGAAAGCGGTCCGCATGCAAAAGACGCTTGACGGCGTCGTACAGAAGGTTGAGGGTCCGACCGCATTCTCCCGAGCTGCCATCCTCGACGTCATTGTCAAGCACGTTGTCTGCAGCGATGAAGTGCGTGCTTAGTAATTTAATATCGATAAGATTGTATCTCCTTACCCCAAAACCTTAGGCCCTTGTCCTCGGCGATGACCTCACCTTCACCAATTGCCTGGTCACGATGCGTCCAAAAACAACTCGCGAAGAACTTCCAGGCCGCTCGGCGATTCGCAGCAAGATAATCAGTGAATTTGATGACTATATTAGCAAACTGAAGCTCACTTTCCGGCAAATCGTCGGAGATGTTTCAGTTAATTGGGATACCTGGACGGCTCCGCACACAAGCACTGCGTTTTTGGGCCTTTGCGCCCAGTGGATTGACGTGAAGGCCAATGGCTGGGTTTTCCGTTCAGAAGTTCTTGCGATGCACAAGATTTCCGGTCCGCACGATGGCGACAACCTTGGCCGCTACGTAATGAAGCTTTTGGATCGCGTCGGAATTACGTCCAAGACATGTAACAATGTGCGTTACCGAGTCTTTTCCTCACCATTGTCTTATCTTCAGCAACTTAGCTTGGCTACGTCACTGCGGACAATGCAAGCAATAACATGACCACCGTAAAGAAGGTGGCATCCGTATTACAGCGGCGTGGGTTTACAAAGTGGTCAGCAGAATCCCGTCAACTTGGGTGAGTTGTTCGTTCTGATTTCATGAATCGCATCTCACTGTGCCGCATACATATTACAGATGTATAGCGCATGTGATCCAGCTGGGGATCTCAGACTTCATGTCTGAGATCACCCAGCTAGCAGTTGTTGAGACGAAGCAAGCAATCTGGGACTTTGATCCCTCTTTGCCCGAAAACCGGTTAGTGATTGGCGAGCTGGATGTCATCGCTACGATCCGGACACTCGTCGTCAAGGTATGTCTTGGCTTCTCATCCTTGACTGATCTCTGATCGATCCTGTGTCAGATTCAAGCTTCAGGTCAGCGCAAGGAGTGGTTCGAAAAGCAGCAACGCGATCATGGCTTCGAAAAACCACTGAAGATACCCCTACATGGTAATACTCGATGGGGCACTGCGTTTGCCATGTGCGAGCGTGCATACAAGCTACGTGAGGTGCGTGGATTGTCAGTAGCATCGCACTTCTGAGCTTATATGTATTTTGGTAGCCTATTGATTCGTTTATTCTGAGCGCAGATAAGAAATTCGGCCCCATAACAACCGTTCGTAAACACGGAAAGGTTGTGAAGAAGATCCCATGGACGGCGTTTTTGCTAGACGAGTCGAAATGGCAACGGGTGGCGTGGTGTGCTGAAATACTAGAGGTACGGATCTCGACTTCTGTGCATTCTTTTCGCGTGTGGTCACTCACATATTCTTGCAGGACGCCAACGAATACCAGCAGAAGTCTTCATCGGACGCCTTCCCCACACTGCACCGTGTTATCCCCGCACTTGAAGGCCTCTTGACCCGGTGGGAACGCAAGCTTGCGAACCCCAAATTCAACATCTTCCGCTCTGCAATCAAGAAGGGATTATCTAAATTGAATAAATACTACATTAACCTCGATAATACGCCAGTATATGTCCTATCAATGTGTATGTTTTTCATCTCCATCCTTGTCTGACGAGTTACTGATCCTTGACAACCAGTATTGCACCCCTACTATCGAATGGAATACATAGAGACGAAATGGGGTGGAAGGAACGAGTGGGAAGAGGAGGGAAGTTGCGATGCGAAGGATTGGCAGGCAGAGGCATGGGTCATTGTCCATGAAGCCGTGAGTTTCTTCTTACCCAGTACTACCTGTGCTAATATATTAGAAGATGGCTGAATACTGGCCGAAACGCTTCCGAGTCGGCGTTCAAGTAATTCAAACAGAGAACGAGGTGATCAATCCGGATACCAACCAGCGTCGTCATCGCCGTGATGATGGCGATGACGACGATGACGATGATGACGACTTTGACCGGGCACGTAAGGGGCGTTTAAAGGCGGCGACGCAAGGATGGGAAGGGGAGCTCAAGCGATATATCGAGGAACCCCTTTGTGACGTGAAGAAGAAGATGGATACCCTAAAATGGTGGTCGGTGAGTGATATATCAATGAGCAGCGTAAGGGTGCTAATCAGCACGATATATTGTGGTAGATGCATACAACGAGGTATCCGACCCTCGCCCGCATAGCACTCGACATCTTGCCCATCCCCGGATCGTCTGTTTCCTGTGAATGACTATTTTCACGTACAAAACAAGTCACTACTGATCGTCGTTCATCTATTGGGCCTGATCTCATTGAGGCACTCGAGTGTCTACAGTACAACTGGAAAGGTAATATAATTGACTGGGCACGAGTAAATTCCCGTTCTATTGAAGAGGTAGATGTAGACTTTAATGATTTTTCGCTAATACTTAAGGACGAGGAGGAGCTATATGCGGGGGACTACAACGATGATGATTTTGGTGTAGATTACACTGCCTTTACTTAGATTTTTACATTACAATACTAATAGTAATTGTGCTTAAGACTGCCCAGGACCGGTTAGGACCGGTTAGGACCGGTTAGGACCGGTTAGGACCGGTTAGGACCGGTTAGGACCGGTTAGGACCGGTTAGGACCGGTTAGGACCGGTCCGAGACTGCATTCAGTCCGAGACTGGTCAGGACCGGTCCGAGACTGATCCAGGACTGCAGTCCTGCCCTACAGCAGTCTTGGTCCTGTCCTCTGGCCTTTTGAGCTTGCAGTCTTCAGTCCTGTCTTCAGTCCTGCCCTCCAGGGCCAAAAGACAGGACAGGACAGGACTCTGCAGCACTACATCCGGAGTGAAACAAAACCTGAACACATTGTCAGTTGCGCTACATAAAGGAAGGATATAACACACCATATCACATGGATTTGGTCCTTTACTTCAGTTGCTTTCGCCTTCTCCTGTATGAAGGAGCGTACTTCCTGAAGTTCCTTCTCGCCTCCTGCCTCGAAACCGGGAGAGTCGTGGAAGATAAATTGTGGGTTGCTATTGAATGAAAACTCGTCATGGACATTATGGATCCCTCGCTACAGAATCAAAGTCAACAACCTGGTTAGAGAAATGCACAAGGATCACATTCGAGGATGGGTTAATCTGTCGGTGAAGGGGTGATGATAGTGCCAGGGTATCAAGGGAAGCGGATATCTTACCTTGCTGTAAACCGGATCCTCCTTTGTATTGCAGACCCGCTTGAGCAGCGTCGTTTTACCAGCATTCGCCCTCCCGATGACAAGGATACGGAAGTGGGTGTACTTGGCCCGGAGTTTTGCAGCT
Source organism: Amanita rubescens (assembly GCA_015039365.1). Taxonomy (NCBI): domain Eukaryota; kingdom Fungi; phylum Basidiomycota; class Agaricomycetes; order Agaricales; family Amanitaceae; genus Amanita; species Amanita rubescens. The sequence goes on along the minus strand of WION01000025.1, from coordinate 231,513 downwards.
TCTACCGGGTCGATCGTCATCGTTGATACAGTGGGTGCTAGATCAGCTGGACTCGGAGGCACAGCAATGGTTGGAGGTGCCGAATTCGAGAGGCTAGGAGGCGTACCGTTCTGCGATCCCCGTCCGAACATCTTCTTCAGGCGATTTCGAAATCCCTTGGATTCTTTGGCAGTCTGCAACCGTTGTTCAGCCATATCGATGAGGGGAGATAAGAAGAGCTTTAGGGTCTATCTAGTCACTTCAGCTTGGAACGCTACTTATGGAAGGCGATCGTTACACGGTTCTCCCACGTCGTCCTTCAAAAATGATAGGCTACCATACCGTCTCACAGACCTTATTCCCTTCCTTCTGCACTGTTCTCGCGCGAGAACTCAGCAACCCGAGAAGACCTCAGCCAGTCTGGAACTCCCTTGCTCATGTCCAATACGACCTCATCTTCCTCGGTTCCCAATCTTGTTCTTCCCACGGAAAACCCACCTCTGCTGTCCTTCTTCCTCTCGTCGTCATCGGCGCCATCGTGATCTGAGACATGGTCGAACGACGGTGTTTCCTTTGCCACCGACCTCGCCCTTCCACAGATTCTCGTCATACAGCAAGCACGTCTTATGCGCCTGTCCCTTCTCTTCTATTATTGAAGCCGACGTCAGCCCTCGTCCGTGGCAAATTGTCTCACTCTCGGTCCAGAAGATATTTGCATCAAGATACGGCATTTTTTCTAGACTCTCAGGCTCTGAGTGACGCAACAATATTACAGACGGGAGCTCGCTTACGATGGTGCTCCATCCCTTCTGAATCCTCGATGACTTATCAATCAAAGGAAGAGGTGTGCGGGCTGTTCAGGCTATACGGCCCACGATGGAGACGAACAGAAGGGTCCACTGGCACTTACGAAGGTGCGTTCATCCCTTTCTGTATCATTCATACCTTGAACGACCCTCTTCCTCAGGCCTCAGATCCTTCATTCAGGCTGCCAACATCCTTGATTCACACCCGGCGCCCATCCATGACCCAGATGCGACCTCGACGTTTATAAACTTCACATCAGTGCCATCTCCCACCCGATTACAGCCCATCGACAAACGTCAGATTCTTATTGGGTGTTTTCGCGAGATTCGTGGTGAAAGACCAATTTTGACGTAACCCAGGATTCCGTACGTCAGAATCCAACCTCTTTCTTCCAACCGCACCGAGTATCGAGTCAGAAACTTGACGGTGTGCCAATCTCTTCGTCAGTTTAACCACCCAACTACCTCACAACACTACCGCGCGTTCATCATACCCGACTGCTTCTCGAGGCCCTCTGCACATGTGAAAGCCGCAGGTGATTCCACGACCTTTCTCGTTTGACAAACTGATGGCTCGGAAACAGAAAACTGGGTCAACCTCATTTAAACGATCAAACTTGTAGATAAAGTTTTTAAAATAATGATTCTCCCCAAATGTTAGACGGATGCGTGAGGCACGACGTACATTACCGCAAATTGTGTACTTGCACATGTACATAGTAAGAATGCTGACGCGATGTCATTTCACGTGACAAATGAGCATACATCGAGTACGCCATCGCTCGAGAACTGACCTGATTCAAACCACCACGATCTTCTCAACATGCAGCGAATACCTCTATTCGCAGAAGAAGGACGCAGAAGAATAAATCTCGGAGGCACCTCATCCGCTGTCTCGCACGCCACCATCATCGATAGCGCTCGACTGAAACGCCTAGAGCGCCTGGAGCAGAAGCGACGTCACGACAGTGCGTGCAAGCTGCAAGAGTGGTGGAGGGGTGTCATCCAGATAAGGCAACTCAAGAAAGAGCTGAGGGCTCGCTTCGAAGCAGACAGTGCTAGGAATCGATGGCATGAGGTGTCTCGTCCTGCTTGAAAACGACGAAGAGGCGTTGGCTATCTGGTCTCGTGCCGTATTAGCATCAGAATCAGGCAAGTGTGCTTGTTAAGTTCTCCATTGTTGCTTTCTGACGTGCTTTCTGTAAGTGACGAACTTGCATCGACCGGTTGAAAGTTGGCTCGTGCTTATGCGAAAGCTAAGCTTGTTCATGCTACGGTCCATTGCAAAAGCACCATAGTATGTTTTTGTCTTTGAATCCACGTCGTCAACGCTCTTAACGATGCTTGCCAGGTCGAGTCATGCACTAAACCACCTTCGCGTATTAAACACCCTATTATCACCGAAACAATTCACGCAACCCTATGACACTCAAATTCCAGAGTACCTTTTCCACAATGGCCTATATTCATTAATATCCAAGGCGATTCGAGCAATCGTGAGCATCGTCTTCGTCTTTGTGGTGCCTGCTTACAAATCGCGTAGCCCGTAGAGTCAAAGTCGTCGCCTGCCCTTCCCATGCTTGTAGAGCTCGTCAAAAACGTTCTATCCGTACCACAAACATCCCACCCTCAGACCGTCTGTCAAGTCGTCACAAACCTCGTCACAATCCCATTGCTTCCATACCGTCTACCTCTCAAATCCTTAGGCTCCTTTTCTGCAAGCATGCTATTCTCGGATCTCAATGTTGTTTCCCCGCATCTCGTTACGCCAATCGTAGAATCCCTCGACGAGTCGTCTAGAATTCACTTGCTTTCCAACCTTGTATCATTTGTTCCTCCTCGCTATCCTTCTCTGTCAAAAGAAGCCATATCTGCGTATCTGCAACTCCTTACGGCACTCCTCAACTCTCTACCAATATCATCAGCCGCCGCTCCGCAGAGAGTATCTCATGCATCAGAAGGCGATGATTCCGATTCAGAGGCCCCCGCTCACGTTCTTGCCATGCCCTCCACTCCTCATCCTGCATTGGACCCTCGCACTTTGAAGCGTCTAAGCACTCTCCCAGAGCCGCCTTTCATACCATCATTACTTGGTCTCACGAAAACATATCCATCGATTCAATTGCACTTGATTACCTTTTTACTGGCACTCAACGCTGTATGGCCGTCGAGGAAGGACCAAGTGCTCGGTGCTGCCAGCATATATGCAACCAGAGGAGGGTTAGTGAGGGAACTGTACCGCGGGTACATTAGGAGTTCGTCCACTTGGCAGGGACGACAGTCCAGGATCCATCCTAGATCAAGCAAACGCAGACGCTTGGCCGCCACTCATCTTCCTCGCCGATTTGTATAACCAAATGCTACTTACTATGGGAGATGACGAATTTTTCGGGTTGGTCGTCATCCTAGTGGGTGCTAGATCAGCCGGAAGCGCAGCAACGGTTGGAGGCGAAGCAACAACGGCAGGCGGAGCAATAACCGCTGCCAGAGGCGAATTCGAGCGGCTAGGAGGCGTGCTCTGCGATTGCCGTCCGAACATCTTCTTCAGGCAATTGCGAAATCCCTTGGCAGTCTGAGACCGTTGGTCAGTCATATTGATGAGGGGAGGAGACAAGAAGAGATTTAGGGTCCATCCACGAGGCTCGTCACTTCAGTTCGGAACGCTACTTATGGAAGGCTCCCACGTCGCCCATTGACGCTTGTCAAAAATAGGCCTTTCTTGCCCGTCCTCACCCTCATCAACACAACCAAGTTGGGCTTCCCGACAGGAGGTCTCGCAGATCTCATTCCCTTCCTTCCGCCTTCCGAATATTGTCCTTCCGCACTGTTCTTGCGCGAGAATTCCGCAACACGAGAAGGACCTCAGTGCGGCCTGCAAACCTTCTCAGACCTCCGCCCTCGTCGAGGCATATGTCCTCACAGCATCTCGTCGTCATCTGGGTGCGAATTTCTACGCGCTTGTAACGCGCCATCGTGATGGACCCAAGGATCATCGATAGTCTGCAATCTGGCACAGTTACACAAAGCACTGGTGCGGTGAAAGCTGATGAGGTTGCATGAGGCTAGTACATCAATATCAATGGTGGACTTGAAGCCTCGGCCTCAGACCCTGCGTTTGTGCCCAACACCGCCGGAGCAAACGACGGCAATGGGAGGGCGCTGTCCTTTTTTCATGTGCTTACGACAAGAATCTCAGGCTCGAGGAAAGGGAATCAGCTGGATAATCTAGGGATCGTGGTGAGTCGCCTTCTCGAATGAGTTATTTGAATGGTTTCAATGTTTAACTAGATTATGCAGCCACACAAGGTGATGGTATACCTACGCCAGTGGAGAGGGCTCATCTCAGCGAGATGTCAATTTCTCTGGATCTGGGAGAAATTTGGATGGCGAAGATTATCAGAGAAAGTTAGATATCCATCCACCGCCTTCTACATAGGTGTCAGCATATGGGAAACCGCTAGAATCTCTTAGTATCAGTTTTTCGACGGCAACTGAACGACAGCGACCTCTTTCAGATCGGGAAAGACGGAGGTGGCATCGATCCCTTTCTTGTTGAACGGCTGCGGTAGGTAGCGGTGTCCAGGGAGGGAGTGTACGGGTCCTTGAGGGGAAGCGCATGTAGATGAAGAGAGTAGAAAGAGGGATGGGCGAGGGAGTGGTGGACTCGTGTTCTGTTACTGTGAGACGATCATAGTGAATACTGGGCACAAGTGCCTTTTGGCGCAGACATGTGTATGAAGTTTGTTGACGATATCGAGTGCGTTGAAAATACGGCATCACACAGTCCGAAAACACCCGGCCGCGTACTCGCTCGCGTTGAAACTTGACCCGCTTCCAAAAATTCATCTTCCATATATTCGCGTCTCCGCCGATTCATCGTAAGCCAACCAGCCAACGAACTACCACACAAAGGATGAGCTGCAAGGGCGGAAAGGAGATTCTAGGTGTGTTCATCCGGCGCCCATCCATCACCTAAATGCAAACTCGACGTTTATGAACTCCACATCAGTGCCATCTCCCACTCGATTACAGCCCATCAATAAACATCAGGTTGGATTTTCTTTCGCCAGATTCGCGATGTCCCGTTTGCCGACTCCTGACGTAGTCCGGGATACCAAAACCATCCGTACCTCACATGCCTCACAATCCAACCTTTTTCTTTGGCAATTGCTCCGTCTCTTCGCTTCTTCGTGTCCAATCTAACCATTCCCCTAACAGTGATCCTCGTGCCGCATGACCATCACTGTACTCTACATCGTACTGCATGCCGCCTAGTTCAACGGGTGCGGCTCCGAAGCGGAAACGGGGAAGAGACAAGATGGATGTGGACGGCGAAACGAATAACGATACCGACTCGAGCCAGTCGAGTGAAGAGGAACGACAACAGAGCAAGAAAGTAAAGTGGTCCCCACCGACGTCGCCTACTGCCTCTGCTGCAAGCCCTTCAGTTCCGACCTCGTCTCCAACAAAGCGTCCACCGCCAGCGCGTCTCACTATGCATCGTGATTTGGGTTGAACGACACCAAGTCAAAGAAGAACTTAGCGCTAGTCGACAACTTACAAGCGCATCTCAACCATATTAGCAGACGCGTCATTCATCACTCTATGGCCGTCAGCGCTCGCAACTCGGCATTTTCATTTGGCGCTATCCATCCCCCTAGCATGATTGCATAGCTAGTAAGTCGTTAACTCCTTTTACTACGTATGATATCTAATCCACTACAGTGACGCACACAGGATCACGCGCCTGGGCAGTCTCGTTGGAATCGGGGGGAACGAAGTAATGGATGGGTCGAGAAGGAAGGGAGGACTAGTCCTTGGTGTGGTTGTCGTCAAGGAGGTCCGTGTTCAACATGCGCTATTTTGATACAGTCATATGCTCTTTCTCTGAATAGCGCGAGTCAGAATCATGAAGTCTTTGATGTGTCATAGCCAGCAATGATCACTATTATTATAAGCATATGTCCTGAATTCATATGGTTCTGTTTGGTCATGTAGGGTCAGGATTATGTTTTTCCGCTCTTTCCCTACCCTTTCGATTTCGAGAAGTTGCCCACCTTCGCAGAGCAAATGCAACAATCGCGATTCCCATTAACTTCTTTTTTGCCGACCTCGAGATGGGACTGGTCCCTCCCCAAAACACGGAGATGTCCGGTAGGGCCTAGTAGCAGCAAGCTGTCGTTGTCAACGCAAGTTTCTCGCGTAGAAACCAGTATGACTAACCTCAACTTGGTAGTGATAGAACAGAAATCGACTGGTGGTAAACAACGTGACAAACTCTCCCGCGCGACACGTCGGTAAGCGAGGGCCCTTTTCATCATTTCTTCCAAAACGAAGTGACTAAATCTGTGCGATGTAGCGAAAGCGCTGAGATCGAAGCAGAGGCATGGAAAGGTCACGCTCAGGAACGTATCAAACTAGTCCAGAAAGGATATCAAATCTTGGCAATCAGTGTAAGTACCGCACGTTTTCGCATGGAAAGTATACCTGACGACCGTTGATGCGGTAAGAGGCAAGGCGACAGAGCTCCTCATCAGAAACATCAGTGGCGCTCCGCTTGAAGAACGTGGCCCAAATGGTCTTGCGCGAGTCGAAATCAAGCTCGGGGTAGTTGACGGAAAAGTGGATACGACCTATATCATGTGTAGTTGACAGAAGGTAGCATGTGATTGACTGGGACTACGCACTTTCAAACGCATGATCACAATTCATCGACATATTTGTGGTAAGGATAAGGATGCCCTAGGTTAAAAGGCTTCATAGGTTGCGGGGACGTAGCGGGAACATTTAAGTGAAACTATTAAGTGATCTTAGGGATTCGAATTATGTTTAATTAGCGAGATACGTTTTTCCTGATGAGTAAACGGAATTGTATCCATATGTAAAATCTATTCGTACAATTTCTGAATTGCGTGGAACGTTGAGACCCATACCTTGATCTCAACAGTTTTCAGGCTGGCTGATCAGCTATGTCTTCCCGCCAGCGGGTCAATCTCACCGCACGCTCCTTCTGCATCTGTTCTTTCTCCTTCTCCTCTTCTTGCAAGTGTCTTTTAAGCTCTTCCATCCACATCGGATCGTTGCGCGCCAGCATGATGAGCTCGTCTCGCATGGTAGCATCGGCGTCCTGCGCATCCTCATCGACATCTTCGAGAGCTAGGAGACCGTCGGTCGACTTGAAGAAAAATTGCTCTAGTCCCGCCCCAGCTGCCATCTCCCCCCCATCACCGATGACGGCTGGGGAGCTGGTTACCGACGTTATTCCGAAAGCCGCCTGCCCTCCCCTGTCTCCAGTTTGTCCGTGTGGAGGGTTAGAGCCCCCTTGTTCACCTCCGCTCCCGCCATTGGGAGGGGGATGGGATTGGTCGTCATAATTCTGGGTGCTTGTTGTCGAGAGCAAGTGCTCTCGGTAAGCATCAATGCGGAACAACACCTCGAGAGGCATGATAAGGGGAGGGTTCATTCATTTAAACTGGATTCAATAGCAACTTTAAAAAACTGCTAATGATCAAACGAAAGACTCGCCGCTCTCCTCGTAGTCATAGGAAAGGACAGGGTAGACCTCAAGCACGCAAGACCTATCCTGCCGGATGACCACGTTACGGATGAATGCGAAGTGCTGAGGGCCTGCTCCATTTGAAAGGGGTGGGAGATCTGTTCCAACGACGCTCGCTTCGTTGTCAATATGATATCCCTCTACCTGAATCTCTTCGGGAATCCTGACAAGAACGTACTCGCCGACGGCAAAGAGAGAAGCTCCGCGATCCAGCGAAACAGAGGGTCCCAGTTGGTATTGGCCCGCCATGTTGAAAGAAAGAGAAATGTGACGTGATTACTAACAGCAATCGGATATCACTGGCAACTCAAGCACAAGAATATTCTGTAAATAATTATGCCTCCTATGGTTGGCTGTTGTATGATGTCACGGTTCAACAGGTCCCCTCCCGAAATGCTGTTGGCATAGTGACTCCTACTCCTTCAATGCTCAACGCTCAACGCGTACGCCGCATCCCAACGCAGGTGTCATAGAACGAACTTTTTCCCGGTTGGCTTCATCGTCTTGATGAGGCAACTTGTAAAATGAAAAAAACTAGATCGGGCGCTTTCGACTCCTGCTCTGGGTCGGCCTTGTTCGAACGCATATACCATAACATTACCAGCACGATGGTTAGTACGTAAGTTAAAATCAACTTGAAGCCCCCGACAGTTTTCCTAGGACCCATTCTTTCTCTTGCTTGCCGAGTTCGCGTACGAGAAATTTGCCCGCGACTAATATAATCCCGATAAACTTGGAATTCGGCTGCAAAAAAAAAGGGTGAGATACGTGAAGAGTCCGAATTGCGTATTATGCTACTAACCCCAGGCGTTTTGTCGTTACACCAATAGCCAACGAGACGACTTGCATATCGCGGCACAAGCAGATCAACTCGCCAATTTTGCCAACTTTCCGCGCTAGAGGGATACGCTTTTAACACCTCCGGGTGTTGGAGATTAGGTTCGGTCCGGTAGGGGCCCCGAGAATGACCATGATGCCAAACGAATTGGCCCTCCCTGTGTCCAAACATGACCCAATCGTCGGGGACTGCAGATTTAGCATTGGGCTATAAATGTGTGAGATTTGTACACATTTGAAAGAAACAATATTCACTGGCAGACCGGGCTGAAAAAGGACGTGAGAAACGTATACAGTGAATATCGTCAAAGAATGCAGACCAGATTGTTTGGGTGGGGCGTCCCAAACCAGGCACCCGTTAGCAAGTTTGGGCTTTGGACAAGCGGCTTGCCAGAAGTGTCACGGGGAGGTTCATGGATGGCTTCCTCTCGAGCAGATAAAGTCGGAGCCGCCAAAACAGAAGTAATACCGATAAGAGCGATCAAAAGTAGTGCGCGCATACTAGAAAACATGATAGATTTACTGGATGGGCCATGTCGCTTAACGAAGGGCCAGGATAGATTCGGATTTATTTACTCACTGAGTAAGAGGGGAGTCGTCAAAGTGGGTGGAGGCCTGCTCTAGGGAACGGTACAAGGGCAGGCTGCCACAGATTTATACCCTTCACGCGCAGTATGAAACTTCGTGATGGTCTCGAAGATTGCATCCTGAAATTTGATGTCGCTTGCAAAGTTCCGAGTGCAATCGATTGATTCAAGAAATAATTTGACGCCAGTTGCCTGCTCGTTAGAATCTCGATGTTTGGGATCTTTCCGAGCGGCAACCATCCATAGCTTGGCGGGAAGACTCCTTATGAAAGTTGAAACTGTGGAGAAACAGCAGCCGAACGAGCCTGATCCGGTCCCGTCCTAGATGCGACATCTTTCCAGGCTCGTTCACCACGTGGCATGTAGCAACTCGCAGTGGATGACTAAGTTTCTGGATGACAAGCAAAGACCTCACTATAGCGACCAACATCAGTCACAGTTTCTCAGCCGCTCTTTTACTTCCTTCATGATGCGTTCCGCTCACTCGCAAGTTCGTCGTGCCCACGCAAGACGTGCTCAAGCCGCCGCTTGCTCGAGCGGTGGTTTTATTGCCCCCACTCTAGGCCAGACGATTAACTCTCTTCAACCTCTCAACATTTCATGGGATACTTCTTGCCTCACGAATGTCCAGTCCATCGACATCGTTCTATCTGCACCAGGAGCTAACAATCCCCTCTTACAAGGCTGGAAAAATGTACCCTTTTCTTCTGGTTCCCGCGTTGTAGAACTTTTTCCCCGACTATGGAATGATTCTGCCTCTCAAGTACTCCAACTCAATCTCTACAAGTCTGGAACTCCTTCCTTCATGTCTCCCCTCCCTGCCGGTCCCGTCATTACTGCCACCTACTCCGCTCCATCAGGCTCGGTCCCTGCTGCTGCGGACATGTCTCTCAACAACGCCTCATCCTCATCCTCTGCCTCTCAATCTTCTTCCCATGGAAAAACAGCCGCTGCCGTCCTATTTCCTCTCCTCCTCGTCATCGGCGCCATCCTTGATCTGGATCAGGGTCAAGCGACGTCAAGGCAGAGAAAAACGGAAGCGCTGGTCCGAGATGGTCGACAAACGCATGTCAACCATATCAACAGACTGGAAAAGCATGTCCGCAGCAGGCGCCCAGGCTGCCATCCGACACTCCATGGCTGTCAGCACTCGCAATTCTGCTTTTTCATTTGGCGCTATTCGTCCCCCAAGCATGGTTGCAGACCCTACTTCACCCCCACCCGATATGGCCCAGATTCGCCGGCCTGGTACCGGTCTGCGAAACGCCGCCCTTGCTGAGGCTATTGCTTCCGGTGAACGCGTATCTCGCGTTTCGTTTGCAGATACTGCTACACGTGTCTCCCGTGTTTCGTTTGCTACCGACCCCCGCCCTTCCACCGATTCTCGTCGTACAGCTGGCACTTCTCGTGCTTCTCGCGCCTTCCATTCTGCTTATGCCCCGCCTGTCCCTTCTCTTCCCGCCGTGTACAGTCCCAAAGAAAAAGTAAAACAAAACCCGGATGAAGTCGACGTTAACCTTAGTCCTCGCCAAACTGCTGGTCCTCTCACTCTCAGCCCGGAAGATATTCGCGTCAGGATACAAAGCGGAAAAGATGACGATGATGTTCTGCCCGCTCTAGCGAGTAAGTCGCTCATTCCTTCTCTTACAATGCATGATTCTAATCCATCACATCAGTGATGCGCACCGGTTCACGTGCCTCTACCAACAACCCCTTCAGCCCAGTCTATCAACCTTCTTCCGTGGCCCAAATCGACGAAGAACAAGCCGACGACTACCTCCTTTCTCCAGGTCCCATCACCATGCCTGAACCTACACACTATTCCCCTGCCGACGTTTCCTCTCTCGTTCCTTCCTTCCCCGTTCCTATGATCCCTGCACAAATTGAGGTCCCTCCTCCTAGCGCTGCACCCGTCAGCCCTACCAATCTTTTGACACCTTTACACCCTTCCTCCACAACATCTTCTGTTCCTGTCATGACTCCCGATGACATGATTCGTGTATACGCCGAACGTCAAGCTGCTACTCCCACTCCTACCCTGAGCCGGTCCAATACTGCCTCTCCATTCAACGCTGCAAGCGCCACCGCCAGTAGTGGCAGTTACAACCCAGATGACTTGCTCCGCGCCTACGCTGAGCGTAGGACGTCTGCTGGCCTCAAGCGCTCCTCCTCTCTTTTCACCGCTACCCCGTCTACCGACGGCATCAACCCAGACGATATGCTCCGCGCCTACGCCGAGCGTAGGTCATCAACCCAAGCTACATCTGCTTCTCTCTTCACCTCTGCCCCCAGCAACGACGGTACCACACCCGACGACATGCTCCGAGCATACGCAGTACGTCGAGCTGCAGCTCGCACTTCTGGTTCCGGTTCCGGCCCCACTCCTACAACGCCCAAACTGGAAAAACGACCTTCGTTCAGCGGGAACGCGTTCGTAGGCGGGTTTGCCATGGCTCTCGCTGGGAAAAAGGGAAAGAAGAGTAGGGAGAGCAGGCAGGTTACTCCACCTTCGGCTTATGTCGCTCCAACTGCGACTCCCCATCTGAGGTCGGCTTCTTCCTCTTCCTCGTTGACAGGGTCGACGGGAACGGGAGTGGGAAACGTAGGGGTTGTACCAGCTTCCGCCTGTGGCGGTTAGCTATACGGTTACAGAAACGCAGACGGTGGAATGGCGATCCATTCGCTCATGTGCCTAGTAGTAGGCCTACGACTTGGGTGAACACGAGGGATAGAACGGATAGCGTGGGCGTGGGGTCTTACGGAGGCGCAAAGTACGCGATTGGGGATGCTCCAGAGGATGAACATCAGGTGTACGGTGAGGCCGCTTAGTGCCTCAACTCGCGTCTTGGGTTTTTTTCTTGGATCATGGTAGCCTCAGTGAGGTTTGTATTACATTCATTTTCTAAGCTCCCTCGAATTCTTTATTCCGTATCTATGGCCAGCCAGTGTGCACTTACTATTTGCTATATACTACTGACCAGGTTGTACATCTAACTATATACCTCTCTTTCTTCGGACTCGTCCTCCTTGTTACTTGGCGTTTTACTATTGGTGTCGTTGGAGCTGGTGCTGGTATTATGGTCTGGCTACCTAGGTCTCGTCGCGTCTCGTCATCTACCAACTGACCAACGACTGGAAAATTATATATACAGTAATACTTACTGACACGTCACACCACTATTTATGTTTTTATGAAATTGTTGCCGATGCGAAATTCAAATGTCGGGTACAGCTCAAAAAGGATGCTTCCTTTGAACTCCGTAGTGGGTTAGTTGAACAGGGTCGTTGAACGAACAGTTATGACAAGGACGCTAAAATCTCTCACCATCAACTAATGCCATTCAAAAATCAGGTGATAAGTTCTTGGGACTTGTCGACGAGCGACAGGCATACAACAGAAATTTGGTGCCACGTTGCCTCGTACTTGAATCGGTTGAAAATTTCCCCGCGCTGCTCATTGTCGTGGTTTGAGTGGTATTACGACCCTGTGATTTGTATCACAGTGTGAGTAGTACATATTGAATCGACCCTTGTTCCTAGTCTGTAGTCAGGTACGCCCCGCAAGAGGGTAGAAATAGGTAAAAATTCTCGGACTCGCGACGGTCCGATCCGACCGAGTTCAGAACTTCGACTTTGTTCTCTCCATCGTATTTCCTATGCAAAGATTTGTTTTTGAAAGGTCAGTAACTGAAAATGTGACGAATGTGAGTCGTGACGGTAAGAAGTCTACTAGCAATTGGATCCACCATGCCTTCAAGTTGGCTGGACAAAATTTCGCAAAGGTCCCCGCTGCTGCCTCACTGAGAGGCTGACTTCCACAGGTCCTATAACAAAGCTTTTGTACTTATCTCTTCGACCATGACACTGATTTCATCCACGAAACTTGCTTGCCAGCCGCCTTCAAGTTCACCCGAGTACGAGGTCCTATACGAAGGGAAACCAGTTCTCGTACTACAGCTAAAGGTTCCTGGGGACCTTCGATATCATTCTACGCGTGAGGCGCCGGTCCTGTAGAATCGAACTCGCCTGTCTGGTCGGTATCCAACTGTCATTGCGTGCCTTAAACCTAACTAATTTTACATGTAGTTGATGTCCACTGCCTGTTGTACACCGTGGTATCAGCGCAATGGGAATTCGACTTTTGTTTCGCCCCGGTAAACTGCAACAGTATAATTGATGGCCAATCGAGATAAAAGCCGACGCAACGAATGCGTCGATGAAGGAATAAAAATGTACTGGCTCAATAGTCAGTAAAGTGCCCGTATATAGGGGCCATATGGAGATGAAGCAGGCTTAACCCCTTGACTCTCACCCACAACATGATATATCGTATCCCGACTCAGAATACTACTCCTGTCACAAATATGGCGTTGCCGTCCCACTCAGGTTTCAATCGCATCCACCATGCCTTGGCCGGCCTACGTCCTTCGCCAGTTCGCAAACGTCCGACCCGCTTCTGCCTCACAAGTTGACTTTCGTGGGCCATACGACACGCTTCTACACTCGCTCTTCCGAGTCCCTGCTAACACTTCTGATTTCCTTGTTGCACCGCGTTGGCCGCGCCTCGGATTAAGCTCACCCGAATCAGTGGACTTGATGTTTCTGTACGAGGTCCTATACGACTCAAACAAACCAGTTCTCGTACTACAGGTGAAGGCTCTTAGGGACCTTCGATATCGTTCTATGCGTGAAGCATCGGACCTCGAGATTCGAACTCACATGAGGAATTTGTCACGGTATCAGCGCAATGGGAACTCGACTCTGTTTCTACACGATGGCCCGCGATGAGGCTATCATCCTTCCGGAACAAATTCCACTGCCACTGGGATGATGACAGACACAGCCCCTGCGGAGCGATAGAATTGTGATATTCTGGAGTGTGAGGGAGAACGAAAGTTTCGACGTGTGGTGGACAAGTAAACGGGCGTGTTGTCGCTGATGGTCCTTCCTGGGGTTGCATTGCACTCTTTAATGTCTCGATCCATGAAATAGATGACAAGTCAGAATGATATTATAATTGATGCACGTAAAACTGATCTTACTACTACTGTAACTGCAATAAATACAGACATGGGCCACGAAAAGAAAAAGAATGCATAAACGAACTGCCGAAGAAGAAACCGAAAGACGGCGCGATTAAGAAAATTTCCATCTATTACCGCAGACGGTACAGCTGATGGGGAGTTAGCGGGCGATGATGACAAGAAAGGAAGGATACGCACGTAACGAAAGTCTGGAACGCGTCGATCAGAGACGATAGGGAGGAGAGGTATATTGGTCACTCACCGTCATAGGCTCATCAGCACTACGAGTCTGCGCTTGTCTATAACGGCATTTTCTCTAAAAGAGGGATAAACGATGAGCGCTTCGAAGACCGTGACGAAAACACCAACTTGTTTGCATCGCGAACATTGGAAGGCATCCGTTTCGGCTTGTTGCTCCTCCGCTCCGAGGGAATTGAAGAAATTGGCATCTTTTATCTTAAGATCTGCCGCTTTTCGTTCTTCCGACGCCATGTCTTCGCTCGTCATGGTTGGGAGTTTTTCACTGGGTATTTCTCCGCTGACGACGCCCTCTCTTAGACCGGGATTGTTCTTGTCCTTCAAGTTGACAAATAGAGAACGAATTTTGGCCTTGTATGCGGCTGTCGTGCCATCAAAATGCGAATAGGCGGCTGATTCGATGCCTTGGGCTCTCTTTGCGATGATCTCCACGGCTGGTCACTCGTCAATAAACAAGGTTAGATTGAAGGCGAGAATGCGACTCACGAGCGCCCGAGTCAAACGCCAAAGCGTCGTAAATGAGTTCCATGCACTTGTCTCTGGTGTTGTCCCCTGTCGTACCCTTGACATTGTCACTTTTAGCCGTGCGAGTTGTCGATGTGCCAGTTGGCGTTGCCGGTGTTACTGATCTTTTGCCTAAGCCATCGTCAGTCGCACGGTCAACAAGAAAATCGAATGGTATACAGACCTGCATCTGTCAATACCGTGATCTTTCCGTTCGTCGTCGCCTTGGTGGGCGCTGACTGTTTCTCTTTATCTACGGCGTGCTTCCATTTCTTGACGATTTCCTTTGCCAAATCGGCGACGTCCTTTGCGGTATGAGTCCTGAGTTTGCCAACGGCGAGACCGATTTTGCTTTCCTGCGTTGCGATCAGTTCCCACAGTAAAAGAGCAAGGAGAAAAATGAAATGGCCACCCTTAGTAGAGACTCTGTAACTTGATAATCTTTCTTTAGAATGCTCAAAATCCCAATCAGTTCCTGAAAAAAAAGTCGCGTGAGCAACGAGAAAAGGGTTAGAAAGGACGAACTTCTCACCGAGTGGTTTGGAGCGGTTTGCAGCTGTTTCGCGAGTTTCTTTAACTCGACTGCATCCGGTAGTGTCATCTCGTTCTACTGGACTATCGCTCTCTAGCTACTATCTACAGAGTACAGCCGGGGAATGTAACGACACTTAGTAGAGATCAATTCCCCACAGACCTGAATGCCGACACAACAACACACAACACTACCAAACATCATGACTACTTCAGCACTCCCGCCATTGGAAGACTTGCGAACGCTCAGCGCAAAGCGAACTTATGCCATATTCGCATCAGATAGAGATAATTCTTTCCGGGAAGACGAAAAAAGGTATTTTATTCCTTCTCTATTCCATTTTCCTTCATTAATCGTTCCTCAGTGCACGTGTTCGACTTTCTGTAAAAATCCGAGATGAATACAGTCATTGCAAGGAACTACCTTCAGCGTTACTTGCACAGCAGGGTCCTGTTGGCCCAGCACGGCCAAGAGAGCAGACGAGAAAAATGATTACCGCAGGGCGTGAGTCTCTCTCTCACACTACTTCTTGACATTTATTGACCCGGACGTATTGCAGCTGCAGATAGCAACACCTCGCGCATAATTGCTACAATAGACAAACAACCACCCCCCCAACCTTCTACGTTCACCTCAAACACCAAGTTATCCCAAGCCCTCATGTTACACAAAACCACTCGGGTCGTCAAACCCACCTACCACCCTCCATGGAAACTTGTGCGCGTCATTTCGGGACATTTGGGATGGGTACGGAGCGTAGCGGTTGAACCGGGGAACAAGTGGTTCGCAACCGGTGCAGGCGACCGCGTTATAAAAATTTGGGATTTAGCCTCGGGAGAACTCAAACTTTCCTTGACCGGTCACATATCGACCGTTCGAGGGCTGGCCGTTTCACCACGACATCCGTACCTCTTTTCGTGCGGTGAGGACAAGGTACGTTATCCATCCACTTTCTGCAGCTCATTCTTTTCACTGAAAACGACATCCAGATGGTGAAATGTTGGGACCTAGAAGCCAACAAAGTGATACGTCATTATCATGGTCACCTGTCGGGCGTATATTCGCTCTCCCTCCACCCAACCCTTGATGTGTTAGTCACCGCCGGCCGCGATGCCTCCGCGCGAGTTTGGGACATGCGGACGAAAGCTCAGATTCACGTTCTCAGTGGCCATACCGCAACCGTTGCAGACGTCAAATGTCAGGATTCCGATCCACAAGTCATCACCGGAAGTATGGACACTACCGTCAGGCTGTGGGATCTCGCAGCTGGGAAATCATCCATGACCCTGACGCACCACAAAAAGTCGGTTCGAGCCTTGGCCATTCATCCAACCGAGTACTCGTTCGCTTCCGGCTCCGCTGGAGGAAACAATATCAAGAAATGGAAATGTCCCGAAGGCGCTTTTGTTTTCAACTTTAGCGGCCATAACGCTATCATCAACACCATGTCCGTCAATTCGGAAGGCGTCTTCTTTTCCGGCGGTTCGTATTGTCCTTTTGTTAGGTTTTTCGACCTTTACTGACGACTGTTTTTACATCTAGCCGACAATGGTACCTTGACTTTTTGGGATTACGATACTGGAACGCCGTTCCAAAACATGGACGATATACCGCAACCTGGGTCGCTCGAGGCAGAGGCCGGCGTGTTCTGTTCAACGTTTGATCACACAGGGAACTCGCCTCATCACAGGAGGCGCCGACAAGACTATCAAGGTGCGTACTGCGTTTTCCACACCATCTCTATCTGCTAACTGTCAATTGCAGATTTACGCAGAACAGTCGCAATGATCTATTTATTTTGTACCATACGCAACATGCTGTATCACTTAGCCGGGTTTACTTAATAACATACCGTTTGTCAGATTGCGAACATGCATTGAAATTAATATTATTATTGCGCATACACGTCACTTTCATACCAAAGTACATCAAGGCAGCCGAGTCCCCTTTTTTTCTTTAAGTAAAAAGTATCAGCACAGCAGCCAACAAACAGACCAAAAGGGAATGAATGATGAATGAATGAATGGATATGATTTAGGGTTCATGATGAATGATGATGATGATGATGATGATGATCCAGATGATTAAGCGAGAAAAAAGTGTGTACCGAAAAGCAACACGACCGATAATAAAAAAACCCCCGTTAGGACAAGAAAAACGAGAGTGCGAGTTTATCCCGCCCACCCTGTCAACGACGAACTTCCCGAAGAATATGTGGGTAGGTGAGAATGAAGAGGCTGAGGATACTCCAACGTCATCGTCATCGTCGACGAGACCGACGGAAGACCCACATTGTTCGTCTCCATTCCAAGTTGTCTCTGTTGTTGAAAGTGATGGTGATGATGATGATGATGATGACTCCGAGTCATCACGTTATACTTCATCGCGTACAATTGACCAGCCTTGTTCGGCGATAAATAAGGCAACGTCGACGACGATGACGTCCCATCGCCGCTTCCCATTCCCAATCCCAGGGGGTACGACGTACTTGGGTCCGCTGCTGCTGCTGTTGCTGTTGCTTTGGATATGATCGAGTTGGATGAGAGTTGTTCAGTGTATTCGGGGTAGGCTGGTAAAACTTCTTGTCGGAACATGGCAGCGGTGGCTGCTATGTATTCAGGATCAAACGTGAACGGTTCGTCGTCCTTTGAGTTAGTGGTGGACGTGCTGGATGAAGATGACGACGCTTGTGGGGACATATTGATGGGATCACGATGCGATTGCGATGAGACTACGGAATTGATCGTTGTTGTTGATGTACCGTTAAGGGGTGCTCGTGATGCCGGAGAACTGTCCCGGCTAGTGGTGTGCTTGTTGTACACGTTCGGAGAACTCGATGTGTAGCTGACGGGATAGTACCCACTCTGTGCGTTATACGAGTCCACATCCGGATCATACATATTGTGACTGTACGCAAACGGCTGGTCAGCTTGCGGGAACGGTCTGTATGTCGTCTCGGTGACTGGTAGAGCTGGTGTAACGATAGGAAGTTCATAGTTCGCGGTCCCGTGCATCGCTTTAGCGGCGTTTGATGATGATGTTGCCTCGTTTTCGGGAGATGATAGGGGAGATGATAGGGGAGATGCAGGTTGATTCTGATGCCAATGCCGCGAGGACGTATCAGTGGGGCTCCTACGGCTTAAGCGAGCCGCACGGTCTAGCCTCGACAGGGGTGCACATCGACCACCCGGGGTCAGGGTAATCGGAGAAGACAAAGAAAGGTCCGTTAACGCCGCTGGAAACGGAAGAGCGGCCTTCCTATAAGGATCAAGCGGAGGGTCATCCCGTTCTCGGAAGAACGGCATTCGAGGTGGCTTGAGGCCATACACTTTCTTTTTGGTGAGACCGTGCCGCTGTTGTAGTTGCGTAACTAGGCTCGGTAGTTCCGACTGTGATTGTGATGATGTTCCATCGTAACCGTCACACGGTTTTGCGGCGCCTGAATCTAGAGGATACGTGCTGTTACGCCGAAGGGAGGGTCTCGTATGAACCTTTTTCACGAAATTGAGTACCATCATGCGAATTCTGGATCTGGATAATAACGTACGGTAGGATGAGAAACTATCGTAAGATGAGTTAGTAGTAAGAATAACAACGAGGATTCCACGAACCTTCTTGGCATGGTGAATCACCTTGCGTTTCAGTAAGCCGTACAATCGCCTCAGCAGGATTGATACTCAAGGGCGGCGAAGCCTCATAACGACTTCTCAGCCTTAGCTGTAAATTGGGTTACGGGAATGCCCTGGATGATAACGTTTGAGTTGGCTCACTGTTTCCTCAAACAAAACCCTCAAAGGCCACATATCCTCCTCGCCTTTCAATACCAAATGACAATTAATATCTTCCTGTTGATGGGTCAACGACGATCGGAGAAGTCAATCGATACAACTTACTTGCGCCATCCTTTCAGAAATGCGAAGCCAGGATGAGCGACTCACATGGTCAGAACTTGTGGGTGGTGTTGAAGCCGCGACAATGACAAGGTGCAATGCGACCAGAGGAGTTCGGGTCGCGATGGAAATGAGCAACTAGTTTTTATAATAAGATGGCTGGCGTACGCTCAAAAAAAGCGCAGCCACCTACATCGATGCTGTTATGGATCTTTTCAACACCTAGTTTGTTCCGTGGCCCATGCTCAAAGTTCAGTCCCTCAACATTGCCCTGGTATATTTTCAATGGTGGAGGCGGTATTGTGAGGCTCTGCGAAAGCGAACTGGTTTCGATGTAAAACGTGGAATGCTACGAGGATTTTACAAAGGTCGTCAACAAGTCAAGAGTTCAACGTTCAAGACTCACCGTTTCTATCTTTCTTAGAACGTTAGGTAGATACCGATCACGGAGTAAAGTCCAAACTGTAGACATGGATGATGAATTCTCGATGAGAAGGAGTGTTACTACAGCCTGGTACGGGGAAGAAAGCTTGGACGGAGAGGTACAAGTTGGCATCATGGTATCCCTAGCGATGGCAGGATCGTAGCGGCGGCGTTACGGATACGAGAAAAGCCGAGGGATGTTGAAGAACGGGGCGGATAGAATCGACGGAAGATGTGGATCCTTATGAGACCTTTCAGTCGGACTTTCTAATTTGTAAACGTTGATTTGGGAAGTCCTCGTGCCGATACAACGTTGATGCTATAACGGACCCAGTTAAATGTGCGTTTCCCACTGTTACAGAGCCCTGTTAGACGATCGCACATGAGGTTGGTTTCGCTCGTACAATCAAGTATGATGCCACAGCCGTCCGACTGAGCGTTTGATTTAGTTATTAGATCACCGTTGCTCCTTCTTTTTTTTCTCACCCTGTGCCTTAGCACTAACGGAGATAACCTCCGGAACTCACCTGAATGTTTTGTTCAACTAATCGTTGTCTGAGCCGTTCAGAGGGGTCTATCTCAAGGGAGACGGAAGAACGGCATTACTAACCACACGCGGTGGGCACGTGGGTCTCACAAGGATAGCAAGGTGGCCTGAGTAGTGTCACGTTCTGCTCGTTGATAATCATATGAGCCCTTAAAGGGCGCTAGACCGCAGCAAACGGACGCCGCCGAATTTTTTGAGATGTGCAACTGAACATGGGAGACCTGGATCTTGAGTAGATCTGAAGCGAACCTGAGTGCCGTGGACGGTGCTAATCACGGAATACCGCGTTGCTCGGGCTCGATGGACGGTTAATGATAAGAACGCGGCGAATTATCGGTAAACTGATACCATTCATGGCGTGCGCAGCATCACATTTTGTTAAATGTGTTGCAGATATAAGCACAAAAATGGAAAAGATAGTCGCGCTATACGGCCCGCCGAGTTCACCCTGAAGTAGTAAATTTGGACAAATAAACCAGAGATTCTGCTGTTCGCCTTCATCTCGGTGCCTCCTAGACCTGCATAAATCTTCGCTTTCTTTCACCTGAATCATCATTGCCAACGACAGGTGTTGGGCATTATAGGTATGTGGTCCGTTTAAAATGCTCGCGTTATCCATGTATTTTTGACTCGACCTTCCGGATAGGACAGATCTGCGTTAATTATAAGCGATGTTTCCATATCGTTCAAGCTAAGACGCTCAACACGGCATGAGAACCATGACTTTATTTAAGCCTGCCTCTGCCAAGCTTTCAAATCTCGCGACGTCTCCTTGAAACCGTCGCGTTATTACATCGAACTCGTCCTGGAGCTGAATGTTGTATGCTCTGAATCGCAACCGGGCCTATATCCTACGACCGCATGCGCTAGTGTCAGCAGACTTTCCAAGGCGGGTCGTGTGAGACTATATGGCATGCTGTGGGAACATGTCAGACGCAAACGTTCAAGGGACTTCCCGAGAAACCGAAGCTTACCCTGCTATTGTCATCTATGGCGATGTCGTACACGCCATCAGATTTAGATAAGACGGCTTTCCACATTATCGACGCCAGATTGGTGGGTGAACCTCGACTAATGTATTAATTACTTAAATAGCATTCGAAAGGGCCATAGGTTATTCGAAACATGTTTGACGAGAGTCCTATTTCTCAAGATAACGTCAGAATAGATAATCCATTCTTGGCGAGGACGCCGAGGAGGGCTTCTCCTGCACGGAAGGTTCAGGGTCCTTCATGAAGCGTGTTTGGTTTCGTGCACGGGCGCTATCTTCAAAAGGTCTGCCAGTGACTGTCACGAACCTCAACATAACTTCCGCAGCGTATATTCTGACAAAGTTCCCGAAAACAGTCCCATAAAGCTATCATAGTAAGTGGGTGTGTGTACACTTTTTGCACAAATATCAAAGAGCGAAACTGACGGTATGAATAGGTATCAACAGCTTCGCGACCCTCTCGACGTTGGCGCCCGGAAATTCGGCGAGGTCCCCCACAGCACAAGATATCGAATATAACATCGATCGTCGTCGAAACAATCAATGTTGAATGTCAGTTATCTCGTCAGCGAGGCCTGTTTGGTTCGAAACCTATACATCCGACGCCATCGATGACGGCCCTGATCAACGGGAAAAGACGGTGTTTACAGCGCTGCACATTGCTGAGATTACGGAGCTCTGTGGAATCATCGTCAGCCCGCACATTTATATTTTGGATTGGCGAAAAGCTGAAAGCGCTGCCACCCTGCGTCAAATATAGCGTTATTACTGGGACGGTCGTTTCTGGCACTCCAGGGAGTCTAGGGTGCTGCTATGACGTCACAGGAGTGCAGTCGCACACATTGCGGCCAGAACGATTGTTGATACGGACTCATCCGAGAACCGTACGACATCAATTACTGTTCGTACTCGAAATCTGCCGTGTACGTCCATCATCCTAGTGCCTTTCACTTTCTCATGAATACGTTAGCCAGGGATCCATGCAGGGAGGTTTTTGCCAACGTTCATGTATACGACTATCTCCCGCATGGGCCGTTCCAAACCTTAGACGACTACCTCCGCTTTCTCAGTTTCACCATCAACAAAGAGCGGTCCTATTTGCAATTTATAACAAGAGCAAAGATAGCGGTTGAAGCTGTATTACGTTGGGATCGAATTTCGCTCTCGGGAAAGGATATTACAGGCAACAAGAAGGGAGAAAGAAGCGATAACATAAAAAGTCCTATAAAACGACAATCTTAAAAGCATAGTAAGCGGTCTCGTGTATGAACCTCTCTACAGATATTGGGATCGAAACTGACGATATTAGAAGGTATGAGCGGCAGTACGACGTCGTCCCCAACGTCGGCGCCCGGATGTTCGGGAAATTCGGGAAGTTCCCCCGCAACAGCGGCAGCACAGGATGTCGATTATAAGATCAACCGTCGTTGCAACGATCTGTGACGGGTGTCAGTTATATTGTCGACGGATTTTAGTCCATAACATACGCATATGACTCCATCGACGACCGCCATGATCAAATCGGCGACTCCCCAAACGATAGACTCTAGAACGCCTCCAATTGCTGAGATTACGCCACCCTATCGAATTAGCCGCCGTTAGGGTGATAACCAATGTGTCAAAGAAAGTGCTCACCATCTTGTGTTCAAGTGCGAGGGTTGTCTTTCGCCAGGGCTTTTATACGCCTGGACGTGGCTGTGAAGTGTCACGGCCAGTCACAGGAGTGTGGAGATGATGCCAAACAATCGCACACATTCAGATTAGAATGAGTCATGATGCGTTCACCACCTCAATCGAAGTTAAAATGACTGTCGATATGGATCCCATCCCAGAACCGTATGACGTCAATTACTGTTTTGCTGTACCCAGTGTCCTGGAAAACGACCGTGTAAAACTGGTCCCTTTCATTGTACGTCACTCCATCATCTCGCTGGCAGGCCTTTCACTTTCTCACATGGACCAATGTTAGCCAAGGATCCATGCAGAGGAATTCCTTGCCAAAGTTCAGCCAAGTCCTCATGTATACGACTATCTCCCATACGGTCCATTCCAAACATTAGACAACTATCTCCACTTTCTCAGTTCGACCATTAACAAAGACCCAGGAACGGTCCTATTCGCGGTCTACAACAAGGGGAATGACGGCGGCGATACCCTCGCAGGCCACATAGCATACCTAAACTCCACCGCTCGAAATTTGGCAGTAGAAATAGGCCACATCATAACTCTACCCGCTTTTCAGCGTACCTACGTCACCTCCAACGCCGTAGGCTTGTTGTTGCATTACGCTCTTGATCCCCCCTCCGCGGGTGGACTTGGCCTTCGCCGTGTCTTTTGGCAGGCAAATGCGCTCAACGAGAAGAGCGTGCGGGCAGCACAACGGATGGGTTTCCACTTTGAGGCTACATTACGGTGGGATCGAGTTTTACCCTTGGGAAAGGATATCGATATCGCGGGCAACAAGAAGGGAGAGAGAAGTGAAGATCCTAGACCTGGCTGCATAGCTCGGGATACGGCCATGTTAAGCCTCTGCTGGGACGATTGGGAAGGCGGTGGAAGACAGCGCGTTGACGAGATTATGGCACGTATTACATGACCAATAGAGTATATAGATAGCTAGCGCCGTTGTCGTCGCGTCGTTCCTAACTCAGGTCGAGCTGTCATTTTTAAAATATCTCATCATCAAATCTCGGAACTCGAGATGGTAACCTGCCCTCCCCACAGTGACGCGATCTCTGACTAGATGACATCAGAGTTGAACGTTGAACAATGATCTGTAGATCGGTTCCATTATTTAAGTGGAGTGAGAGATTACGACAAAATAAACGCCAGGAACGATGATATAAAAGGGAACGCCGCTATGACCACCTGTATGAAAGACGAGGTTATTAATGAGGATCATAGACACGATAGAATAACTTACATATCCATAAACATCTTCCATAGAACAGAAAACATCAAGCCTTGCAATCCGTTCGCCAAAATCCTTGTCTTCAAACCGCGTCCGAGAAGTCCAGCCCATCCATCGACGAATATGACTGCCCGCGCCGCGTCAAGATACCCGATTCGCGTGTCATTCACTTGTCTATAGGTTTTCAAAACACGTAACGAGTTGGACACGGAGTCTGAAAAGACGGATGCAACGAAACCGATGAAAGCGCGCCGAGACAGCTTTTCCAGAGTTGTATGTGGTAGCGGAAGGTTAGCGTCGAGGTAATTGTAGGTCCCAAACCACTGTCGTTATGAAGCCCGTCAGAAAATGCGTGTAATGACATTGGAGGTACGACGAACCGGATAATGTCCTACAAAAGTCGCGGCAGCCGTTGCGATTGCACCATACCACAGTGTACCCATGCCGTACCGCTTGATCTACACCGCGTAAAACCACAATTAGTCAATATTCCTCGGCGAGCGCCCGTCAAGCTTACCCGCCTTCTAAGAATCGGTATACCCTCCCTGCCCTGCGCCTGCAAGGTCGTCTTGATCGTATCAATGGGCGTCAAAATCATCCTGAACGCTGCAGCAGCAAGGGACGCAAAAAGAGTTTTAATCAACGTCGGAAGTTTGCTCATAAACGGGTTTGACTGAAGCAGGGCGAGAATTCCGACATTCGCCGCGGTATCTCCGAAACGGGCGACAGGGCCTTGCACGAGTGCGGCGGAGATTCCTTGGTAATAACGTGTCCAGCCTCCGTCTGCGTATAGTGTCCGTATGGCTTCGGTGGTTGTCGCTCCGTATCGATATTGATAGTTCATCACGGTTCTTAAAGGCTAAGGTCATATTCAATGAACGAATGGTTCTCGCGAGCAAGGACCAAACCATCAGAGTAAGAACCTGTAACACCATAGCTACAGTTGTTTAGCACCAAGATACATTAGAGTCGCTCTAGACGCACCTGCGGCACCGCTAATTCCACCTCCGATTGCATTCTTTAAAGCGCCCTTCCAATCAAACTAGCACGAAGCAAAGATTAGTGGAGCTTCCACGATCCCTTGGAATAAACTCACATGAACGTTACCAGAGTCAATGAACGCCTTGATGAACAGCCCAAGCGTGACGGACAGGAGCGTAATCGGTATGCCGTAAGATAAAAACCAAGTCCAACGAGAGACGGATTTTTGCTCGAGGTCTTCAAGAATTGGTAAGTCGTCTTCTTCTTCAACGTCGGATAAGACGACGTGGGTTAGTAAGGGCTGTCGCTCGTCTACATTGGGGGGAGGGAGAATGGTAGACATGAGGAAAGAAGGCGAGGCTTAGTAAGTAACCCAATCGCTTGGGTAAATCATGCTAACGGTCCAGGCGCACAGGGCCCGCCCTTATATATAAACTTTATCACTGTGAGAAGCTTGGCACTAGTAGTAGTATGTAGCCTATGTAGTTGACTCATGCCGTCAATGAAGTTAACTATACACCATCCATTCCCTGGCGTGCCCCGTGCCGTCCTTCTCAGGCCAGTCTCGACTGTTGAGCGCATCTTCGAAGACACGAAGCACTCCATACCAGGCTCCAACAAACGGATAAATTGGTACAACAGCTGTGTGAGCGGCTCGTTTCTCCCACATCCACCTTTCACCTGCCTGAAGTCTAATCCAACCCATTTTACACCACCTAGATGACTCGACGCTGGTGTTTTCAAGCCAAACTATTTTAATGGACCTTGCACTGTAGACCTCGCGGGCATCGAGTGCCATTTTCACCTCATCCGTGGCCCCGTTATGGTTCACATGACGAAAGGGAGACCCACATAAGCGACCAGAAAAAGATGTTTGGGAAGGTGCGATGTACCGTTCAAAATATCTGAATTAAAAAGTGCCCTAAATTGTCGTGTGTGACTTGGTTGACAAATTCCAACGACTAGTAATCAGCTTACCGTCCTGGGGATTCTGGAAGAGAGGGTGCTCTGCTCTCGCCCATATAGACTGTGATCCAAGTCGTGAAGAGTCCCCTTGAACTGTCCAGAAGCGGTCAGCAAAACATTTATATCTCGGTCCGTGGAGCCATGGGCACCTGAACAACATACCTTTGATGGCGTCCCGAATAGCTGCTTTGCGGATATAGATCTTATGACCGACTAACCGACGTGGTGTAATAAGATCGCCCTAGTATGGCTTCGATTGCCGTTGATAACCCCTGGCTTGTGAATATGAGTATGTAGCAAATGATGGAAAGGGAAAAATCTACTATACCACAACGACATAGTCTTCCATCGACTCATGGTCCGCCGACTCCTGAGGAAAGGCTGAAAGTGAACTTTGGCCAGGATGACCTACTACTTCCAATTTTGGTGGTCGATCCGGATTCCGCATCGACATCGCCGCCTTCTTCGTCACGGGACGGCCCGTGGCTTTATAAAGCTGACGTGGCCTTCCGGCCCTGGTGCCTGCATCAATAAAAAGCACTCCAGGAACACACTTCAAGATGATGTGATTCTGTCTTTTAATACCGAAGTGAAGACTCCAGTCTTTGAAGTTGTTCTTGGCCAACCGTAGCGGCATCGGCGCTGGTAACTCCGGCGACAAATATGCCATAATAAGTGCCAACTCTTGGAATTGAAGTCCAGTTAGACATGATTTCAGCATCAAACGACTTCTCCGCCACAACCGTTTATTTCCAGAGCCTCCGTCAACCGCTATCAACAGGTCATTTGCTCCGAGTCAGCGGAGCTCCGCTTCTTGCTCGTCTGAAGCTTTTGCTAGGAGTGCAAACTCCGGTATTAAATTTACCACCACCACTACCACCGCTTCGTATGTCATATCTCTGGCGTTTCCACCTGTTCATTCGCTCATGCTGGTCTATCTAATCCACCCAACAAAAACCCGATGTTCTGGAGTGACGACTGCTTTATATCGTTCCACCTATCTGCCGCTTACCTTTATTGCTGCGAAGCCCGCCTTTGACTCCTCAGCACTTTTAGCGTGGGGAACTCCGTCGTCCCGCTAGATAACATTCTTCAATAGAGATGAAGCCGAACAAATTGCTTTTCGCCTGCGTCGCTTCTGACAACGACATAATCACCAATACATCTACCGTCCAATCCATTATCAAACATCATTAAGACGCATGATAAGATCACGAAACCGTCATCTTATCCTTCTATTTATTGCCACGACGGAGAATATTAGTACTCCAACCACGGTCAACTTATACCATACGCGAACCTCGCCAATTGGGCGAAGGGCCTCTTCAACCGTCTCCTACCAACAACGTCGTTGTATCTCGACTACCATCCTTCGCTGTTCCCATGACGAGTCAGGACAGTAGCCTGGAATGCTGCTTTCCTCCTCCACACGCTTCCTGATGCCGACCCTAGCACCCCCTTCGGATGCATCTTTAGGAAGACGTCATTCTCAGTCCCAGAGACTTGTCGGCATCGAAGATTCGACGCAGAGAGAGAGATGGGCTGATGAATGTTGAACTCGGGGATGAAGAACAGGATAATACCCTCGTAAAGTGGCCACGTTATCATTGACCGGTCTGGAGGGGCAAATGTGGAGACATGGGGCATGGTTACTGTGTACTACAATGGCCGGTCGCGGTCCATGACACGGATCGAAGTCAATGTCAACGAACTTGAAGGAAGTAAACGCCGGCAGGAACAGGGAGAAGGAGGAAGGTTTAGGACCGTGGTGGTACCGTAGAGTCTCCGCCGTCTCAACTCCAGGTTCCGGTTGTTGGCGCCTGTTTCCGTTTCCGTTGTTCTAGAGCCAACAAGAAGAGATGATGAGCCATGAAGATCCGTATGCTCCTGTTTCCGCGATATGAGGAGCGGGAGGACCGCGGTTCGTGGCGCGCTGGGAGTCCTGTTACTAGTCCCACCAAGTACACTTTGTTGTCCACATTTGTGTCGTGGATGCGAAGCTGCTGATCGTGATGACGCCATTGATGCAGAGCGCGTCATTTATGGTGGGGTCAAGTGCGAGGATGGAAGGCGGTCCATGTCGGGAATGGATTGATTCTGCGGAGTTGGGGGCAGATAGCGTGGAAGCAGGTCAACTTCGCAAGAATGCTAGTGCTCGGCGATTATTAAATAATCTTCATATCTATATATCGAACCAGTGAGGGCCAGAACTAATTGAAGTTTCTGATTATAATCTTTCGTTCGTTCAATATTCAGTATGAGATCAAAGGCCCGAATTCACCTTCCATCGTTATCCAGATAGCTCCAAGGCCTAGTATGCACCCTAAAAGATATGCGAGCACCTCATGTTATTCAATAACGATTCATTAATACAAGTACAATCTTCCTGTTTCGTCACATCTCGTAGTGTACTCGTAGACTGTCGTCCACTTCACAAACGATCCTGTCCAGATCAAAACTTGAACCCTCCAGTCAAACCCATAACATCGTGCGGATCGACCCTCTCCCTCAACATGTGCAGTTTATCCACATTCGCGCCATACATATCTCTCAAAGGAGTGTCGAAGATGGCGTAGTTAGGGTACAGTGGTGCATGAGCAATATCCTGACCGTCTTCGATCGCAACAGCGCGGATGCATTCAGCACTCTGGCGAATGGCGTCATAAAAGCAATCGTCGTATGCTGCGTCCAGCCACGAAAAAATGATACCGAGAGGGAGGTAGACATGGTCACGAGTTGGAGGGTAAGCCGTTGGTGTAGTGTTGTGACTCAGGATGGAGGGCAGGAATGGCTCAACGGTATACATCACAGACCCACCCTTGTCAGATAGAGCTTGGCCCCAGAACTTGAAAGAAATGTCACCAAAACGCTACCCTTCAATAGGATAAGGGCGTACACTCGTCTCGTTTTGGATCGCAGCCATGACCTTTGGGGAGTTTCTCAGCAGTGGTACGGTGTGGGATACCCCACTAAGAGTCATGATTTAATCACAATTGAATATCATAAAGGTGAACAAAGCTCACCGATAACCAGTGAGAAAATTGAGGCTGTTAGAATTAACAAAATTGGCAAAGCTCCTGGTATGGACATCGCACGCCACTTCGGGAATGACGAAAAACTCAGTAAAGACTCCTGAGGGCGGGCTGGGTCCATCATAGTACAATATTGGCGTGTTGAGGGTCTAGGAGGATGACAACGTTAATCTGTATGTCAATGACCCGGTGGATTTAAACAATATACCGAGCCGTTGACGAAGCTGAATACAGAGACAACATTTGCCTTGGTATCCTTATTATTAGCACTGAACTTGACGACAGCAGCTGTCACATCCGGCACCGAAGATGGGGAGTAGGTAATTGTACCGGCCTAAAATAGTATCGTATCAATATCCCGCTCCTCACTAAGCTGATGAGACAGATACCCAGACCGCAGGTTGGCATAATGCCTTCAACGTGAAGTGAGTAACGACTCCCTAACATTAGGTTAGCTAGTCTTCATCTCGGTATTTGGACGTCTTACGAAGTTGTTCAGACCACCCTAAACAAAAGTGAACACGAGCTTAGTTGCCGAAAGGATAGGGGAGGAAAATCACCTTGAGCCCGAAGAAGAGTTCGGAGTCTGATTCTTCTGTTACTTCGATCATTTTCCCATCCGGCTTCACCAGCTCATAAGCAACAATGTTATCAATTGCAAGTCCAACTTGATTTGTTTGCCAGGCATATCCTTTGAGAGTAACATTGAGATTAAATGGGATGACAATGTCAGGATACGTTCTACTCACCACCTCCGAGCAGCAATCCTCCAACACCTATTCCAGATATTCTACCGCCAGTGATGCTGCGGTTGTAGGGTGCCAAAGCATCATAAACATCTTCAAAACGAAGGCCAGGTCCAATTTTCACCATTTCTGTCGAAGAGTCGTATATAACTTCATTGAAACGGGTCATGGAAATTTGAATGCCCGGAGTGGATGAGAATCCAATGTTCGTGCTGTGACCCCCGCTCTTAACCTATACAACACAGTTAATTTGCTCCTGGCCGTTGAAGAGGACGCATTCGAAACTCACGGCGAAAGGGGTACGGGATTCGCCTAGTATTTGTAGCTGTATCGTGACCGTTAGCATGACACTCGATGAGAACAGCGACAGGGTTTACAATCACTCCTACGTCCTGCGCACACCCAGGTTCAACCGTGCAAGCTGATTGTTGCGAGCTAGAGGAAAACCAGTGAGATATATCATTTTCATAGTTTTTGCTTCCTGGGATAAGGGAGTGAGGAACTGGGCGCTGGAGAACTGACGAATACCCACCGGGATAGAAAACCACGCTTTTGGATGAAATTGCAGCAGATATAGCTTCACATACTTGTTTGCAGTCGTTAGAATTGCGCTTGACATTGGATGGATTACCAAAGACGAGGGGTAAAAGAGCCGGAACAAGGTATAAGCTTGCTAACATCCCTGTGGATTTTAGATGGCATCTGAGCTGTACCGCTTTTTCTTTTATACCTCTCGTAAACGGTACCTTAATTCCGCTTATAGCGTGCATTGGCAGTGACCATCGGAAATTACTAATGAGTGACTTCGAAAGATAATGCGTGAACGTCGGAGCATGCGCACGATGCTGATGCGATACTTCGTTTAGCGAAACCGAGGTCACCCTAGATCAAAGTCATTTGGCCATCAGAAAAACGTTAGAGAGTACCATAACCACTGCGCAGCCATCTGTCAAGTTATCATAACTGAAGCTTATATCCCTGGGAATGCTCACTGTCAACGATCCTCAACTGAGGTGGCGGCGGGGAGGTGGAGCCAAAATCCTCTGTGAGGTGCTTCTTGATGTCCGGGTCCGCTTTCACAATCGGTTCCTCTGCGTCACGCAAATGTAGTACGGAACGCGAATATTCTGACGCCAAAATCGTCTCACGAATCACGAGCTTCGGTCTACTAGTACTTGTGATGATGAAGAACTTGATGGGTAGTCAAATGCATCCATCACGCTTGAGAACTATGGTCGATGAAGGATGTGTATTGAGCAAGGCGACGAAGTTCTGGCTCGAGACTCACGCGCACGTCCCAGCCAAGATAAATCGCACAAGATGCAAATTCCGAGGCCTGAAAGGACTCGGTCTCTTGCTGGAGCGGGATCTTCCGGCATTCGACACGGCGAAACCCGATTTTATGCTAGGCGCGGCATTTTCCGACGCCTGATGCCTGCGCGGCATTTTTTCCCGCCCCTTGAGTTGGTCCCTGGCCCGATGCCAATGACCAGCTGCAGACTACTACACCACCTCATGGAGCCACAAAAATATATACTCTATCATCCTGCTCAGCTACGCGAAGCGCACAGACCACGACGCACTATCCGGCGTTACCCGAGACTTCCCTACGTAACGCGCACTGACCACGGCGTAACGGCGTTCCTCGAGACATACCACGCGCTCAAAACGGCGTTCGACGCGTTCAGACCACGTACACCTCACCTTCGCCAGATCACTGCCATTGGTCTTGAAGATAATTGAATAACTTCAAGCGCCTCACTTTATCTATGACAAGATGTACGTTTAAGGACGGATGTAGCTGGAATCTGTTCGCGATACTCCGAGGCATGGTACGACTGTGTCCGATGCGCCACGCACGGCGTTTTCCCGTGTTCGTACTGGCAATACTCCGGTCATCAATGCACGAGCTTCAAAGTGCTCTTCTGTGATGTCCGATGTGACGACATTTCATGCCGCGGCAGTGGCAAACGGCCCATGCCAATTGACCTGCCTATCATCCCGACGAGAGGCGAGACTCGTTCACGCCGTTAACGTCCTGGCGAAACCCGAGACACTCACGCACGACACGCTCGACATGATCCAAGGCTCCAAGCCCGGCGTCCAGCTAAACCACGCACGCACTGGTCATCTTGCCGACTGTCGAAATCATGCGCAGCTTACATATGCTCTTGTCATCCTGCCAACACCCAGCTCGTAGCGCACGCTGCGCCCGTAGATTTACTAGAGTCACTTTTTGACTCGTCACATCGTGCAGCGTATACATCATTGATGCTTCAACAACCGATCTGATGTTGCCTAGTATTGCACATCTCGTCCTCTTCCCTTTTTGTGCATCTCTCGATGACGATGTCGGCCGATTGTCGACTTCGGCATACGATGACGTCTGCATCACTCCTCTCTTGTCTACGGTCTTTCGCTCATCTTTCCTCTTTTCTCCTCACCGCTAACCGCCAATAGTAGCCATGGACGAATGTGCTTTAAGGGCTTGCCTGATATGGCCAGTACGAAATCGTACTTACCTTCGCTAAGACAAGCTAACGCTTGGAAAAAGTATTGACGATGTGGTGAGCATTGTATTTTTGCATCGTTACGTATTCTAATCGACGGTCGCTGTTACAGACCTTAGCTGTGCAACTAGTATGGATGGACAACTTTGATGGTTCATTTCACATGATGGTATGAACAGGTGACATGAAGATGGAGGGGTCATTGCTAGACAGTAACATAGCCTACTGGAGTGTAGTAGCATGAGTACTTGTGCTGCAATATACGAGGCTTTGTAGGTGGGTATGGCCTCGGACCCTGCCACGCAAAGCGGTGGCCCACACCTCTAGTAACTTAAAACAAGCCTTTCCCAACTGGCAGACGTGGACATTATATAAGCTGTCGTGTAGTCTTACATAACCATCATCAAGACGTCAAACCTCCAGACGAGAGAAGGAGTCTGGTTAACCGGCATCAACGCAACATGACTTCGAATTCCTCTCCTCGGAGAGATCATAGATGACACTGAAACTTCACTGCTTCAAGGCACTGCAGCAGATGATCAGATTAAATATCACGTCCGGATTGCGAACGCTGTTGTGCACATGAGAACCGCAAAACAAATCATGGCATCAGTGGAACTTTGTCGATTAGATCAACTCCCATACATGGTGACTCGAAATCTGACTGCGAAACAATGGTACGAATAAACTTCTCGCTCCTTTGAAGCTCTCGCTAGGAGCGTAGGCTCGGGTAATTCGCCCCCTTCACCACCTCCGCTTCGTAAGTCAAGCCCTTGACCTTGACCCACCATCGTGCCATCGTTTCTTGCCTCACTGTCTTCGACTCTTCGCCCCCCCCAAATTCAGGTACATTGTATCTTCCAAGCCTCCATCTCATCTCAGGCTGTACTCGAGTCTTCCGAATCGACTGCTAGATCTTCTCCGTGCACACGTCAGTCCTGAACGACTGCTAGAACTGCATTGTCGTTGCTTCTTCCCTAACAAGGCAGGTGAATCTCTCGTATTCTCATACCACTACACACATAACAACAGTCAACAAAGCGGCAAACTAGTTATTTGGCGCGTTCCAAGATGGGACCTTTTATGGCATGACCAACGGAAGTGACTGCGCCGTTAACAACATTTACATCTCCGGCGAGCGTAGTCTCGAATTTTCCGTCGACCTCCCCATAGATGCGTAGTACGTCACTAGAAGGCTGCAAAAGTGCATCACATGTAAATTGTCTGGGTTTCAAATCGCGGTAAACCACTGACATGCTTTAAATTCTCGAAGCCACCTGTTTTAACGGAGTTTGCGATGTAGGCATCGGTGGAATTGAGTGCCTTTTTCACCTTATCCATAGTCTCACCATGATCGACGCGACGAAAAAGAGATCCAAGAGAGCAACATTGAAGAAAAAAGATTCGAGACCATGCTTCAACGGAAGGTGCGACTCCCCGTTCAGAATATCTCTGGCCGAGAATTGAAACGTTCCCTGAATTGTCGCATAAGACTCATATGGCACGTTCCAATACCTATATATCAGCTTACCGTCTTGGGGATGCCATATGAGAGTGTACCTAGTTGACAATCGTCGTATTGGCCCCGCTCCCACGCACAATTTATAAATACTGTAATCCAAGTCCTGAAGAAATTCCTTGAACTGCCCAGACTTAGTTAGGGAAACGCTGTTTGCATTAATATCTTGGAGCAGGCCCGGAAGCATTCTGTGTCCTATGTTTATTCGTTGGTATATAAGCCGGTCAAACATCCTTCAACATACCGGTACCATTGATGGCGTCCCGAATGGCTTCTACAAGCTGCGTTGTAGATGTAAACTTCGCGATCGGCTGAGAGATGTAGCATAATGTCGCTACTAGGCTAGTACGACGTTGATTGCCGTTGATAACGCCTGTCTTTTGGATATCTTCCAATTCCAACCCTTCAGACTCGGGACGGATGCCCTGAGTGCTAACAATGTCGGGTCATGTATGGTGCTCAGACAGTGAGAAGATGGCGCCGTTGTTATGGACCGGTCAGCAGAATTTGCTCAGTAAAATGATTAACGTACCATGTTAACACAGTCTTCGTTAGAACCGCCTGGTTTGAAGTCATTAAATAATATTCTAGCTGGACACTCGATGGGCTCTGGGAACGAAATCATTTGGCATGCTTGACTATTGTCGAATGCCCCAGTCGCCCGGAAGCTGGTATAGTTCTTATCAATTATACGCATCATCTCCGACGAGGAATATGCTGAAATGAATTTACTGCTATACAAATTCACAGGAGAGGTGGGTAACACTGCAATCACCAATAACCGATCGTCCTTCCACAACTGACGCATATGGTAATGTTATTCGTCCCCGGTGTGTCGTGGGCCTTAGCCATCCAGTTGAAAGGCATAATAATAGTAATTGGGCCGGGAATCGAGATCTCAATGGGAGAGATAAGTGTCGTCCTCAGGCCAGCCTTGATTATCGAGTGCATCCTCAAGGACACGAAGCATACGGGTGTGGTCCACATTGGGCTCCAGTAACAAACAGGGAAGTTGATCCAAGAGTTGCATGAGGGGCTTGTTACTCATATTTTCCTTGCCTAGCGTAGTAACAAGCCATGAGGTTTTGCGCGCCCTTGCCAACTCTGGGCTCCGGAGGACTCTGTTACAGTTAAGTATGCTCCTCGGGTAGTTCGGAGTCCGACCATGATTCAAATGGCAAATGGTAATCAACATGAGCAACCAAAAAAAAGATTCGAGATCATGCTTCGGAAGATACGGGCTGCCGTGCCGAATAGCTCTGGCCATGAATTCATGAGTTCCCTGAATTGTCGCATAAGACTCGTGGCACGTTCCAATGCCTATATATCAGCTTACCTTCCTAGGGATGCCATATGAGAGCGTGCCTAGTTGACAATCATCGTGTTGGCCCCGTTCCCGCGCATAGATAGTATAATCCAAGTCGTGAAGAAACCCCCTGAACTGCCCGGACTTGGTTAGCGAAACGTTGTTTGCACTTATATCTTGATGGAGTAGGCCACATTCCGCAAGCGCTTTGTGTCCTATGTTCATTCGTCGGCATATAAGCCACCGAGAAAATCGACCGCCGACAACGTACCTTTGATGGCGTCCCGAATGGCCTCTACACACTGCTTCGTGGGTGTAAACGTTGAGATTGGCTCGGAGATGTCGCATAACGTTGTCTTGAAGCTAGTACGACTTCGATTAAGGTTGACAACGTGAGCGACAGCTCCTAGAACACGTCCGTTTTTTTCCTCGCTGCCGTTGAGTTCGATATCGATGGGTCGCAAGTTGCGATTCCAACCATTTAAAAGGGAGGCAGGCCGTCCCCGGTCAGTGCGAGCGATGACTGGCGGTGCATGGTCCTTAGATGAAAGAAAAAAGTTATCCGAGTCCAGCGATCCGGAGGAACCAGTGCCATGAGTTGCCAGCATACCGAGGTAGTACTAGGAAGCGGACAAACGGAGCCAAAGAGTAAACGAGAAATAGGAGGCTATTGGCACGTGATAAATGTATAGCATTTCCGACTCTGCGGGCGCGCTCGTCTCTTCAGGTCTAAAACCATGGCTACCTTCATTTCATCCCATATCACACCCGGGAAATGCAAAAACGCATGTTCGATCGTGAAAATGTTGATGTCCCAAACAACTCCTTTGCTTCCCTAAATACTTCGCCAAGTCCGTCCTACTTCATATATTCGTCCCCCAGATCCGGCAAAGCTGAGGGTGATGGCAGCCCAGTGCGCTAGGAAGCGAGCAAAGTTGACGTCTTTGAGATTGCTAATGTAATCAACAATCTCTCGATACGCCCCTTTGTAACCTGTGTGACGGCGGCGGAAGCCTTCGATCCTGACATGCATATCATGATAATGTGTGGTAGTTTGGCCCATGGCGAGGTTATAATGTCCTGATCAGAAACAAGGATACATCGAACCAGTCTGGGTCGCATTTCGGAGAAAGACGAGGCTGAGCATATCTTTTCCCTAGTGACACGGCAATAGATGTTGTGGAGCAGTTCTGAAATGACGCGTTAAATGCTACTTAGCGAGATTTTTAGATTAACTGACCACCATAGGAACAGAACCGTTGAACAATGACAAACATAGGCTTGTGCAATGTCAACCACAATGCACGAACGAGCGACGTGGATGCATACGTCGCAGAGCACCAAAGGTAGCGATAGCACCAATCCCTGGGACAAACTAAATGAACGTTTGAATATCGACTACTCGATCCATTCCAACATGCCACATACCTCTGGAAAAAGTCGGAAAGTCCCAGTCTGAGAGCCGCCTTCCTCACCCAACCAGGGAAAGGTTCGCGCATTCACCTTCACCTTGCCGTCGCAATTCTCTTTGCTCCTCTGTGACGTAACAGACCAAGAACTTCAAGCTCTTGCTCAATTTCCGCGTACATGAGTTGAAGGTCGACGCGAACTATTACGCGGATAGGCGGACCAGGTTCTATGTTAGCTATCGACAGAAGAGAAAGCGTCAAAAAACGCACGATGATGAAAAGGTGATTGATGTCTCAC
Source organism: Amanita rubescens (assembly GCA_015039365.1). NCBI lineage: Eukaryota > Fungi > Basidiomycota > Agaricomycetes > Agaricales > Amanitaceae > Amanita > Amanita rubescens. Next base: position 194,901 of record WION01000025.1, on the reverse strand, counting down.
TGTGCTTCAACTGTGATTCGTCGATGTTTACGGTTTGAGGAATGGATTTGTTGGCCTTGAAATGAGCATTTAGCAAATTATGATCCATTCTTCTGATTAATAACTTACGATCAATACAATCAGGTTCACCTTCAGCGGTTTTGGGACAGCGGCGGGTTGGTCGATGGCCCATAAAAAGGTCTAGAAATCGCATGAACCCAATGCGCTTCCATACGTTCCCCAGTGCGTCGAGCTCAGGAATACGTGCGTTGCCCCCACTTTTCTCAATATCCTGCGGAAGCGCTGCGGCGTGGATTATGATTTCCTGCAGCGTCGCGACTGCGCGCTTGCGGGGGGTTTTGGTTCTCAGGTATGTTGTAAAAGTGGATTAGCTCCCAGAGCATCTGTGCTCGCGTTTGGCACGCGCAATCGCTAACGTGCGCGTCGAAGGCGGATAAAAACCGAGTCGATGATACAGCCTATGTCGTTAAGGGTTCTAGTTCCCCAGCTGACAGAGCGGATTGGACGATAGAGAGTGCTTTCCACATCGAGTGGACTCCGTGGAGGAATTGGAGGGCTGCTCTTTGTAGCGTAGGAGTTTGTTGGCGTCAGAAAGGAGGAGTGCGACAACCATCGATTTTGAAGCCCTGTTTCCTGTTTCCTTGGAATAAACGTTGCTTCTTAAACATTGGAGAAGCCTGAGAACGCATGGGCCAATTCCCATCAATTACGAGAGAGCGAAAGCATTGGATGCGAAGAACGTGTCAGGGTGATGTCGTGGATAGAGCAGAGGCCATGCCATATGGTGATGGGATAACTCGTCTGGCAGGTATCAGCAGGATCCGCTATGACGAAGCCGGTGAAAGAGGGAGAGCGAGACGATAGTGAAGGGAAAAGCAAAGCGAGGACGTAGAGGAGGTCAATTTCGGGTAGCTCGGCTCGGAGAAGTCGCCGGGCCGAGAGCAACCCGGTTCCTCCCGCACACGCATTCCGCTAAGAGGCAACGTTACCCCTACTCGGAGTGGACGACTCCGCTGATGTAGCTGCCCACAGTTATCAAATCCATTAAGGAACGCCAACGCCATTTCACCGAAGCTCCGCAAAATGGACTGCCCGCTTCTTGAAATTTGGAGGCCCTCACCGGCATACATCACGCAACTTCCTTCGTGTTCCTTCGAATCCTTATGGTTGTGGCCGATTAAAGTTGATTCGTCCGGTGTCGCTCCAGTACGTCTTTTTCTCTCGCAATGCCATCTAACGCTGACAGATGCTAGTATGATCCTAGATCCTGCCCCCTTCTACGTACACTGCTGTGGGTAAGAAACAGGAACCAGAGTCGGAGTACGGCATTGGACGATATCGAATTCAACTTCCTTCACTGGTATTCCGAATCACTTCTTCGTTTCATTTACTGGCAGCGCCTACAACTATAGCTAAACGGATGTATCCATATAATCTATGTTGATCACTGTTGCTAATTCTCATTGTCGATTCATATCATGACTCCGTCTGAAAACACCCATCAGCTTCTCATTCGGAACGCACGAAACAGAATCTCACGCTATGGGGATAGAATGACTATTGGTAGTTCGTCTGCATGCCTCGGTCCGGTGCAGTTCATTCAGTGTTGACTTGGGTGTCGCCACGTAGGAGACTGTTGATAGTCAGTCACCGCCCCGTTACATTCGGTAATGGCGCGGACTCGCCATGCATTGCATCACTCTAGACACGAATCCAACTGTTGAAGCCCCTTTTGCTGCTCAATACACCATGAACGTCCAGTGGACGCGGCGAACCGCTGGAAGCTATAGACATTTGGCGAGAAACCGTCCACGTTCCACCTGTCTAGCAGGCATCTGTTCCGACTCGTAAAGAAGATCAAAACTGCAGATATCCGTGCATCGTACCTGCGTTATCATCTCATCTCATATCGATCGATCACCTCCCCGTTCAGCGCATTTCCATGGCGGCCATATCCGTTGAGACATAAATGTACGATTTGATGATCTTGGGGCGGTTCTGTCGAGAGGATTAAGAAACGGGTACGGGGAAGAAAAAGATGGTTGCACTTTGCTGAGCATGATATATGATGCGTGAAGGGTGGATCAGAGTGTGTCTGCCCATCTTGATTAAATATACACCGAGTTCTTCTGGCTGCCAGTTCAAGCCTCCATTCGAAAGCTCACACCACCCCATAGACTGCCGCATACAAATTTCTCATTTCTGTGAACAGCACCACGCAAACATAAGACTGGCCGACAATCAGCGCGGCCACCATCCGGTCATGGAGCATTACTCACCTTGCATTGCGTGGCCTTCGCGAATCGCCACCAATGCAACTTTGAGGCCTCCAACTCCCTTCTCCGCTAAATATACCGTAATTTCCTTATCCGATCAAGCAGATGAAGGTAAGATAAAGAGTTGAAGACGGTTTATAAACCGAGTTCCAATGAGTTATAAGCGAAAACCAACCGTTGTGGAGGCAAGGCGAGCGCTCCCATCAGAACCAATGCGTGAAGTGGCTGCCGGCGCACACAGTTGAGGGACTGATCCCAGTACAACAGTTGCATAATGTCAACCGCCAAAAGGTACACTGGATCGAAAGCAGGCGCGCGCATCGCACTTCCTGCTTCGGGTTGAGTCAGGTCAGGTCAAAAAACGGGGTATTCCAGTATCGCACCTAGGTTATCGTCTCCTCAGCTTCTCATCGCGAAATCGGACATATTCCTATCCAGTGCCTGCTCTATCACGATGAATGAGAAGAAGTGGGATAGAAACGATGGGAATACTCAACCAAAATTCGGAAGCAAGATACGCGTGAAGTACACCAGCGCGTCTGCCATGCCCAGCTCAAGGTCACGGCGCCGAGATGATTTCGTGCCTATCTGTCATTAAGGTTTGTATGGGATGCTTCTGGGCGAGCTTCCAATTCATCACGTTCGTTACACAGGTGCGTTGCTGAACAATCACGTTGAATGGTAAGGCATTAGGATTTCGTAGGTGAACCTTTTGGTTTTATACTTGTAAAAGGACGGATAACGGTAGGATTATGGGATGATGCGAAATGACGAATGCGTTACTGTTACAACATTCTGTGGTTAGAGCAGGCGGAAAACGTAGAAGATCATGACCGTACCGTTGAGGCGCTGCTCAAAACGCTGCGCTCAGTGCGCTGGCAATCTACAAGCCTATCCTCGCGTTCATAATCCCTTCGATAGTGCAATTTTTGGTTGCTTTTGACATGAAAGGAGGTACCGGGACCCAGCATAGTCTTCTTCTTGATATAGCTTGCCAGGCTGGAATGGAGAAGTAAAGCCGTAGTCACGAATCCGGCGAGGCGTGAGAATCAATGAAGTGACCCAGATTGCCAAGTTTAGTAATTGTCCAAATATGTAGCCACAAACCACGGGGGCCCAGGTTATCATCAAACCATCGCGCGCTCTCGACTCTTTATCATCAACCGCACTGCTCAGGCTCACCATTTACATTCCATTCGATAAGCTCAACCGTTTGGCCAAACAAACGTGTTAGTGTGATTTTGTGGGTCAATTACACCAAATTATTGATCTTTTGTCCACCAGCCATCTGGACAAATCGATTGAAAATCTCTTATCTTAACTACTACCACATACCAGCAACGCAGTTGACTCGTCACATTGGCGGCGACCCATCCATCGCGCTGTAGCTTGCTGATCTCCTGATCGGTGATCCAGATTCCAGACACACAATTATTGCCTCCTTTCCTTTGCACGAGGCCATAGCCTTCTCCCTTTTGTGTTTGAACATCCCCATTCTAGCTGCTAGCACAATTAACAATGGCAGATGCACCTAATGCAAAATCATTGAGCAGTAAGCCAATATAGTCATCTAATATCCAATTTCTGGTTATATGTATAGTGTCAGATGCAGATAAGAGAGGTGTTGAAACCCTCAGGAAGCGATACCTATGCCCACATTTTCGTATCCTTGTCATTGGAAGGGCTAATGCAGGAAAGACAACCATCCTTGAGAAGGTTTGTGGTGTAGCAAGGGGAACCAAGCCCATCATATATGACAAGGATGGTAAGTCAGGATGAACCATGTAGTGTGACCCTCTTTAACTATTTAATTCCTTGTAGGTAAAGAACTTGTCACGAGCCTTAGACAGGCTACACAACACAAGACTCAATCACTCGTAGATACTACCGACAACGTCAGGTAGCGAGGGCGAATACAAGAACCGTCTAGGTTCAGGGCAAGGCTAAGAAGGAGGGCTCCGAGCTGTCCAAGGAAAGACTAGCTTGTTGCTTAGGGTATGTACTACAATATACGCTACTTTATATACTACCTAGGGTGTAGGGTATGAGTCATTGGGTACAGGGTATGAGTCATACTATGTCATAGGGCGTAGGGTACATGAGTCAGTACATGCACGAAGCATGCGGCGTATCAAGGAGTAAAACAGGGGCTTGACATAGCCTCCGTTTCAAGGTTCGGATTCCAGACGAACTGGAAGGGGATCCAAAAATTCGATGGTATGACAATTGGCACTCACGTTCTTCCTGATGCTCCTTCGTCTTTACCCGTTACCAGACCTGCGTCCAATGCCGACGGGAGGTTACTATCGAGTGCTAAGGTTAGGCCTTTCGACTTTCCACATAGGGGTCCGTCTCCAGGGTTCACCGAATACCCTATTGACATCTCGCGATTCCTCGTTTGAGGCGTCACCCATGATCTTGCCTAGGTGCGTCCTCTCCCGATTCCTCGTTGTTTCTTTCTTTTTCTCTCCCTGTTCGTATTGGATCTTGTTGCTACAGGCATCAGTCACTTTAAACTGGTGTGGGTCCTTGCGACGAATTCGCTTCTTCGCGTGCGCTCTTCCAGCGTTGCCAGTTCCCTTCGAGTTTTCGTTGATATTCTTCGTCGAAGGCCTTGTCATCCCACCCATAAAGGCGCGGATGTGGAACATAAAGAGGGAGGAGGTGCGGAGGTGTCGGCGTCGGCGGTCCAGAGGGGGTTGGAGACAGGGATGATGGGGGGAGGAGAGGAAGGGGTTTGTTTTGTCGTAACGCTGAAGGGTTTTTCTTATAGTATTCCTTTATCGCCTTCTTCGCGTTTTCCATGTGTTCCTCGGGTTCCCATGTATTTTCTTCTTCGGGTAACCCTTTCCATTTCACCAGGAAACGTTTCCCTTGTCTCGTTTTTCTTACCCCTTTCACCGCTTCTACTTCGTATTCTTCACGTCCATTAATAATTTCCGGTGGTGGCCGTGGTTCGTTTTCTTGCTGCGCCGGGAATTGTGGTTCATAAACTGGTTTAAGTTTCGACTCGTGGAAGACGTCGTGTATCCCCCACGTCGGTGGTAATTCCAGTTTATATGCTGATTTCCCTACCTCGGAAATTACTTTAAAGGGTCCGTGGAACTTTGCGTCGAGTTTTTTCGATGTCCTTGTTGTTTTAATTTTGGACGCATCTAGATATACTCGATCTCCTGGTTGATATCGCCGGGATGGTTTGACGTGTTTATCGTGTTGTCTTTTCATCCTTTCCGCGGCTTGTTCCAAGTTCGCCTTCACCGTTTTCCATGTCTCTTTGAATTTTTCGATATATTCCGCGGCTGAGTGGTTTGTCGTTTCCGTTTTACCTTCCGTTCCTTTGAATGGATTTCTTCCTGTTGTAATCATGAAGGGGGAGAACCCTGTCGCCGAATGTCGCCGATCGTTGTGGCAGAATTGGGCTATGGGGAGCCAATCTGTCCAATCGTCTTGTTTTTCGTTTACATACATCCGTAGGTATTCTTCCAGTTCTTGATTTACTCGTTCCGTTTGTCCGTCCGTTTGGGGATGGTACGCCGTTGAAGGGTTTGCTTCTATTCCTAGTATTTGGTATAGTCCTTTCATAAATCCGGATACGAATTGTGTTCCTCGATCCGATATGACCTTTTTTGGTAGTCCTTGTTCCTTGAATATATGTTCCCGATAAAGGTTTGCTACTCCTTGTGATGTTATCGTTGTATTGCATGGAATGAAGTAAGCCTTTTTCGAGAATCGATCGACAATTACCAAGATCATATCTTTCCCTTTTGATGGTACTAACGGTCCGATGAGATCTACGCTGATTACTGCCCATGGTTCTGACGGGATTTCGTTTGGTTGTAATGGCGCCGCCCGTGGTTGTCTATCGGGTTTATTGATCTGGCATTGATGACATGCCTTGATGTACGTTTCAATGTCCCGTTTCATGTTAGGCCACCAGAATCCTCTTGTCGTTAATTCCAGGGTTTTTGCGACTCCTGGATGTCCTGCCGTTTTTACATCATGGTTTGAGCTAATTACCCTTTCTCGGATTTCTGGTTTTGCTGGTACGTATATTCGTCCTTTCCATTCCCAGCATTGATCGAGGGTATCGTATTTGAAATCCGGGTCCTTTTCTTTTATTCCCTTGGTTACTTGTTTATCGAAATATCGACGATGTGTGTTACGAATTTCTTGTCGAATACTTAGCCACTCGTAACTTTCGTCGTCTATTCTGATTTCGATTTTTCCGAATATATCTTCTTTTAGGAGAATGATTCCTTCGTTATCGTTTTCTCCTTTCGGATGTCCGGCTCTTCTAGATAATATATCGGCTTTGGTATTCGTTTTCCCGGATCGATGTTTTATAACAAAGTTATATTCTTGTAGATCCATGATCCATCGGGCTTGTCTCCTATTCAGGTTTTGTGGTTTTCGGAAATATGTAAGATTTTGATGATCTGTTAATACTTCCGTTACCGTTTCTGTTCCTTTTAGGTAGTGAGCCCAGTCGTAAAATCCTTGCATTACCGCTAGCATTTCTTTGTCATATACTTCGTAGTTTCTTTCTGCGTCGTTTAATGCTTTCGATATGAATGCTACGGGTTTCCAAATTCCGTCATCATCGAGTTGAGAAAGTATCGCCGCGATTGCGAAATCTGATGCGTCTGTTTCCATTCGGAAGGGTCTTCCTGGTTTAGGGATGATGAGGACTCTTTCGGAGGCGATTTCCTTTTTTAATCCTTCGAATGCTTCTTGTTGTAATTCCGTCCATAACCATTCAATTTTTCCCGTAAGTTTTGTTAATGCTTTCGCTATTTTCGCAAAGCCTTTAATGAATCTTCGGTAGAAATTGACAAATCCGAGGAATTGTTGAAGTTCCCTTTTCGTTGTTGGCGTTGGCCATTCGGCTATCGCCTTCACTTTATTAGGGTCCATTCGTATTCCTTTATTTGAAATGATTAATCCTAGGAATTCAATCTCCTCTTGTTCGAAGTAACATTTCTCTGCTTTTAAGGAAAGTTGGTGTTGTCGTAGTTTTTCGAGGATTCTCTTGACTTGTCCTTGATGTTCTTTCTTGTCTTTTGAGAATACTAGGATGTCATCCATGTAGATTACGACCCATCCTTCGGCAATTTCCTCTCTAAAGATATCATTCATCATTGTTTGGAATGTCGCCGGTGAATTGGTTAATCCGAAGAACATTACCAGCGGTTCGAATAATCCACGATTCGTTCGGAACGCGGCTTTCCATTCGTCTCCTTCTTTGATCCTAATGTTATTGTATCCCCATCTTACGTCCATCTTCGAGAAGTATTTTGCTTCGGATAATTTGTCGATTAATTCTGAGATTAACGGTAATGGATATCTGTTTTTGATAGTCATTTCATTTAATTTCCGATAATCTTGGACTGGTCGTAGTTTTCCGTCTTTCTTTTTTACGAAGAAGAATGGCGATGCCATGGGTGATTTACTTGGTTTGATCCTTCCCGTTTCCAATTGTTCTTTCAGGAATTCGTCCAATTGTTTTTGTTCTTCTGGGTTTAACGGTGAAACGATCAGAAGAAGGCCGATGCGGAAGTGCGTTCGGCCAAAGGGGCTTCGGAGGTCAGTCCTGGGGGTGCCTCGGGTGCAGAGAGGGTGCCGAAGACGAAGGTGAACGAGTGGAAGGTGTCCGAAGCACCGAGGAACGAAGGGAACGAAAGGAATCGAACTCGGAGCAGTAATGGGGTGATAATTCGCTAAGTACAACTACGTACACAATGGTATATATACTACGGAGGCACGAGGTGACCATGTGACAAATCCTGCACCAAGTCCGAGGCCTGTACATGCGTCCGAACACAAACGATCATCCTCCGGGATCGAGCATAGGCTCGGAGTGCTTCGGGGAGCTTCGGAAGGCTTCGGAGATCGGTTCCAACGTAGCCGGAATCGGCTCGTTACACCTCCTGGGTACTTTTAATACTGACCTCCTGGTCAGGTCTGGGAGATCGGATGGTGATAGGAAGTAGAAGGGAAGTGGTGGGTGGGTTCTTCTCATCTCGCTTTCTTCAATTGTGCAGGCGGTCAGGGCGGCGGTCGGAATTTCGGCGGAATCAGGTCTCGGAATGGCAGCTGTTGGGATGCCAGATGGCTCGGAAATGATAAAGACTTCGGCGATGGGGTCGCCGAGGGTTTCCGGGGTGGCAGAAATTGGCGTAGCAGTGGTGGGGTCATCAGGAGCCTCGGAGGTCTCGGCAGTATCATGCGTTGTAGTGGTAGGAGCGTCGGAGGGTCTGGAGGGTTCAGAGGGTTCGGAGGGGGTGGTATTAGGGAGCGTGGATTGATTAGGGATCGTGGTGCTAATGTGTATGTGCGTCGGAGTCGTATGTACGTTTTGCAGTGCTTCAGTATTGACAGGCTCGGTGGTATGCGTTCCGGAGTGGTCTAGAGCTTCCAGGAAGTAGTTGGAGGACACAAATGGCTTCGGAGCGGTCGGCTGTGTGTACCTCAGCAGCCATACATCGATGCGTTCTTTGAACCATTGTCCGAAGTGGCGGTATTGGAATGCATTCGGTTCGTTGCCGTCCAAAAATTGAATCCGTCCGTCGACTATTTTGATCTTCCCTTGCCTTGCATATTCATCCCTGATATGGCACCAGGCTGTCCGATGATTGATATCTCCGCAGAAAATGCATCCGCTAAGGAGATGGGTGGAAGCTGTGCTCGGAGCGAAGGCAGTGCTCGGAGGGGGAGTAGGGATAGGTGTCGGAGGCGTTGGAAGCGTCGGAGCTTGTGGGGTGGTCGCGGCGAGCAAGGCTATAGCAGACCTTGAGCTGATAATGAATTGTGCGGCACTATTCATGTCCTTTAGATCATAGCCGTCATCGGGGTGGACGTCCGGGTACTTGATTGTGAGCCGAGTAGTGATATCGGGTCGGAGATCCGGAGGGAATGCGGACATGTACATGATGCTTGCCTCACGGCGTGTCATGCGGCGCTTTCCGATGAGGTATTGAGCTGTTCCGGAAAATTCCCTGTGATACTCAGCGAGGGCTGTCTCCGATGCAACATTTTGCACTGAGAAGCGGCCGGAAATGGCGTGTAGTGCTGCAATAGTGTGGCGGCGATCGGGCTGTGCCTCGGGGTAGATCTCGGAAATCGCTTTCTTAAACGCATCCCAGGTTTTCGGATCCGATAGGGTGTCTCGAGCGGCTCTCCAGATCTCGGAAGATTTCTCATCAGTATAGTAGACGGCCCATTTGATCAGTTCGGCATCTCCGGAGCGTTGTCTATCCTCACAGATCATCTCGATATCTTCGAGGTATCTCTCAAGGCCAGCGGCAGTGCCTCGGAAGCAGGGTGCCTCCTTGTTCGTTCGGATGGGCATGCGGCGGTTTGGTTCGGTCATGATGTTACTGGTAGGCCGAAGCGAAGCGAGCTATTCTGATGGAAGGGAGGCTAAGGGATCCAGGGGCAAAAGCTATTGATCGATCGGAGCTGGATCGGGAGTGGCGGCACGTGTGGGTGTTATTCGGCTGATGCTGTGCTGGTGCTGTGGGGCCAAGTGGTGAAGGCTACTGCAGTGTAAAGAGCGGGGAGGGTATAATTGAAGAAAGGTCGGCGGGGTATGGTCTCTGAGCTATGGGGAGGCCGGCAGAGTGCTTGGAGTGGCTCGGAGGAGATTCCAAGTGACACCGGAACTTGTCCGATGCTTTCTGTGCAGCGGTTGGGTGAAAGGAATGACCGACGGACTGACCTAAGAGCCCCTCGCGGTGGGCTCCAGTTGAAACGATCAGAAGAAGGCCGATGCGGAAGTGCGTTCGGCCAAAGGGGCTTCGGAGGTCAGTCCTGGGGGTGCCTCGGGTGCAGAGAGGGTGCCGAAGACGAAGGTGAACGAGTGGAAGGTGTCCGAAGCACCGAGGAACGAAGGGAACGAAAGGAATCGAACTCGGAGCAGTAATGGGGTGATAATTCGCTAAGTACAACTACGTACACAATGGTATATATACTACGGAGGCACGAGGTGACCATGTGACAAATCCTGCACCAAGTCCGAGGCCTGTACATGCGTCCGAACACAAACGATCATCCTCCGGGATCGAGCATAGGCTCGGAGTGCTTCGGGGAGCTTCGGAAGGCTTCGGAGATCGGTTCCAACGTAGCCGGAATCGGCTCGTTACAACGGGTATATTTTGCAATCCACCATTTTTGCTCCTGGTGTTAATTCAATTGCGTGGTCCCATGCCCTTCTTGGCGGTAATTGGTCGAATGTCTGTTTTTCAAACACTTCTTTGTAGTCGCGATAGACTTCCGGTACTATTTCCTTCCAGGTTCTTTCGATCTGGTTGGCTCCTGCGATATCAGTTGCAAAGTTTGATTTTGCTCGTATTTTTATCCAGGGGAGATCGACGTGTCGTATGAATTCGGGTCGATCAATATCAATGGCCAGTATTTTATCTTCTGCTGGATTATATTGCTCGATTTCATCTTCTGGTTCTCTGACCCATGACTCGTCGTAACATTCTCCTGGACATTTTGAGAATTTTATTTGGGCCTTTCTCCATTCGATCTCTGGGTTATGATGTTCTAACCAGTCATGTCCGAGGAATACGTCTTTCTTTCCAATATTTACCACCGCCAGTTCTAGTGTTTCTTCATGGTCGTAAATTCTCATTTTGATCGTGACCATGTCCGTTATCTTTCCTCCGACGTTTAACGTTCCATCGGCGTTAGTAGCGGTTATCGCTCGTGGTAGTTTGGTTGTATTGATTTTATGTTCCTCGACAAACTGTTTGGATATCGCAGACATCATGCATCCGCTGTCGATCAATGCTATGGTGTCGAAGTTTTCTTCTGTGTCCAAAGTGGTGAGGATGATTCGTATGTCCATTTCCCTGTGTCCTGATGCTCCGATCCATTGCGGTTCTCTGAGTTTTCGCAGGTACCAGATTGCTTCTTCTTCTCCGAGATCATTGATTTTATTGATTAACTCTTCATCAATTTGTTCTCTAAAGGTTTGGTGGGCGAATGTTCGTAATTGCGTAACTCCTTGTTCCGGGTATTTCCATAATTGTCTTATCATCCATGCGGCTGATGAATTTTTGAGTTTGCTTGTTTTGTCCCTTATCGATGTGTTCCGAATCTTTCCTTCCTTTTGTTTCACCTCGTATATTATTGATTCAAGGGATACATATTCGGAAGGTACTAGAGATTCATAAATACATCGATCGGAGATCAACGAAGAGGGACTATCCTTCATTGATCTTTCACAAAACCCAACCTTTCTTTCATTTCCGTCTTTTCTGTTTCGGTCATTGATCCGAAATAGTCTCCTACGGCTTGTCTTCTAATCACGGTTTTTCCTTTACAATATTTTGCGATGTGACCGATCTTTCCGCAGTTGTAACATTTGGGCGGAGGTCTTGTTGTTGGAGTTTGGTCTACATCCATCGCGTTTTCGTCTTTAACTTTGACCGTGATTGTTTCCTTTTTCGGTTGGCTAGGGCCAGCTTGGGCGTTGGTCCTTGTTACCTTAAATTCTCTTTTTCCATAGTATTTTTCGGCTTCTCTGAATTGCCTTTCTATTTCAGTTGCCCTGTTGTACCATGCTTGTAATTGTCCTGGTTCGCTTCCGTCTCCGGGATTCCCTAATTCTATTACTCTTCGGCCTACTCCGACTTTAACACCTTTCTTGAATTGATCAATTAGAGCGATTTCGTCGAAGCCTGAGAGTTGGGCCCATCCTTTGAATTCGATAATATATTCCTCGATGGTTTTGTCTCCTTGTTTTAGTTCCCGAAGTTTCTTTATGGCTTCGTCGCGTGTTTCCGTTGTTAGGAAGTATTGCCTTGCTTCCTGTGCAAATGCGTTCCAATTCATGAAGGGTGGTTTATGAATGAATTCGTATTCCTCCCATGCCGGGTGTTCTGGGGTCGCCTCTTCTGCTGGTACCGTTGTGCATGCCTGGTGGTGGGTACAGACTCGTCCTGGATAGGTGTTTGCGAATCTGACCCTTTCTTCGTCGTTCTGGGCGATTTCTCCTATTTTGCCATTTGCCCAGTTTGATGCTCGGTTTCCTTTTCCTTTCCTGATCCGTTGGATCGCGTACGTGACTCGTGCAATGTCGTCTGTTAACCTTACTTGGACGAAGTAATAATTCATCCTTCTGAGCCATGAGTCAATTTCCGCTGGTTCGCCTTCGTAATGTTCCGGTGGTTCAATTTTTAGCTCCGGTGGTCGTGTCCTAAGTCTGTCGGCGTCCCTATCTGCTCTTTCGGCGGCCCGTCGTTCTCGTCCGAGTTGTCTTTCAAACTCTTGTTGTTGTTGGGCTAGTTGCCGTTGGAAATTTTCATTCTGTATCCGTAATTGTTCTACAACGGTTGCAATGCTTGCTCCCATTGCTGCTGCAGCAATAGTTGCATCTTCCGTTTCTGTTGCAATAGTTTCCATTGTAGGTACGGCCGTAATTGTGGTTGCTCCAATGATATTTCCGGTTTCGTCAAAGGTTGGTTGGACAATTTGTATCCTGTTTCGGCGCATGATGTAAGTGAAACCTGCCAGCGCGATGGCGGTGAGCGCAGCTGGTAGGGCCATGGTTTAGCGGGTATTTGGGGTTGTGTATAGTTGTTGATGTACTTGTGCAATATAAACTGCTACAAGGTAGAGGTATGTGAGGTGTGCTATCAGGGCGATAGCAAGGAAGATCCGTAGGAAATTCGTGGTGAGTGGTGTGAAGAAAAGCAACAAGCTTATGTCACGAGCCTTAGACAGGCTACACAACACAAGACTCAATCACTCGTAGATACTACCGACAACGTCAGGTAGCGAGGGCGAATACAAGAACCGTCTAGGTTCAGGGCAAGGCTAAGAAGGAGGGCTCCGAGCTGTCCAAGGAAAGACTAGCTTGTTGCTTAGGGTATGTACTACAATATACGCTACTTTATATACTACCTAGGGCGTAGGGTATGAGTCATTGGGTACAGGGTATGAGTCATACTATGTCATAGGGCGTAGGGTACATGAGTCAGTACATGCACGAAGCATGCGGCGTATCAAGGAGTAAAACAGGGGCTTGACAGAACTGATAGCATCTGGGACTCATTTGATTCCATCAATTGAGGTGTGTTGAATCATAACATTTGAATACATTTTTTTTCATATGCCATGATTATCAGAGAGGCCTTCATGACATTGAGCATCAAATTACATACAATGGAAGCAACTTCATCTTCCATGACTCTCAAGGTTTTGAATCTGGTGCAACTGAGGAATTGGTCATTGCCTGGGAATTCATTGAAAAGAGGTCTGCTGAAACTGAGCTGAAAGACCAATTGCATGCCATTTGGTATCTTGCTTCAGCTTTTAACATTACTGCCTGATCATCTTTGCTATAGGTACTGCATTCCTATGGATAGTCCTCGTCCCATTCTACCTGCAGAGCTTGAATTCTTTGACAAAGGGACAGGCAAAGGTAAACATTCATCTTTAAGATTAGCCTCCATCTTCCCTGGGGTCTATGAAACAGAAAAACATACTTACTGACTGAATTTCCAGTTCCTTTGGTGGTTGTATTCACCAAATTTGATGGTCAAATGATCAATGAATATGTCAACTTGACTGATCAAAATATTGAAGATAAGTGGGAAAGGGCCAGGAACAATGCTAAACACACTTTCCAAGGGGTTTATCTTCCTAGAGTCTTGGATACCAAATATCCTCCCAAGGGATTTGTGCGATTGGAAGGTGAGAATGGTTAGCATTTGTCCTTTATAGCAGAAATAATATTGTTTGAAATACAGATATGGATTTACCAGAGAAGAACTGTTCTGAATTAACTCAACAGACTGCTGATGCAATTGATGATGAAAGCTTACATGACCTCTTTGTCTCAACACAGGCAAATAACCTCAATCTCTGCATCAAAACTGCACTTCAGTAAGGGTTATTTATCTCTAAGGCATTTTTTCAAGCATTGACTATGCTCAGAAGAGTCATGGATGAAAGTGATTTGTCATGGCATGGAGCTTTTATTATTATTCTCAGCAAATTTCCACATTTCTGGGTATGCATATTTTACTGATTATATAGTGTCTATCTGTGAACAAATAATTGGGGGGCAGCATAAGAGGCAGGCAGGTGTCTTTACAATGAAGTGACAAATGCTTGATAATACATATATGCAACAGCATGCAAGTGACACTATGATTTCTTTGCATGGTGCCTTGAATAGCCATCTTTCAGACATCTGTCATACAAAGGGATGAAATACAGGTGTGTTGCATCATTGTATTGCTTATTGAAATCTGATGATATGAATGACAGTGGGTAAGCAAATTACATCAGTCATGGATCTGATCCCCTTATCATATAACTTGAATAGTTTGTGAGTGATGCCTCATTTAATTTCTCACAAACCCTGTCCTATGATCAACAGGAAGTAAGTCAAACTACTCAATCTCACTCATTCAGTCCCATACCATGATGTGACCTACAGCAAGTGGGTGAATGCATCTTTATTGTTGCATTCATCTTATCTTCAACAGGCTGTAAGTGTTACAATGTCAATGGGCATTGTACTCACATATCACCTGGATCAAGATAGTGAGTGATGCTGTCATTTCTTCCATTATACAATTTGATCCAACAAATGACAGAATGTTTGTGACATTATCCTTATATCTGCCATAAATGTTTCATAACATGACTGGAATAAATCACAATAGGGGGTGGGCAACAGTGTCTTCCCTTCAGCTGATATTTACTTTGTTATACAAAATGAACAGGCAGTGAGTGAAAGCATGTCATTCCTATCAGCAACCCATGTCACACTTTATTACATGACCAATAGAGAGTAAGTGACCCTGACCATTCCTGCTTTGAGCAATTACATTTTATGTCCCACAGCAAGTACTTAATTACACAATGTGAAGCTGTGGCAAACACCTTATCACATCATGTACAGTATGTGAGTGAAAATGCATATTTTTTAAAAGAATATACTAATGACATATTTCTCTATCACCAAAAGACAGTGAGTGACATCACATGCTTTCTCAGAAGACAGTCTCATACACCTTTCTATATGACCAACAGACAGTGAGTGGCATTAATCAATTTTTGACAGCTGCCTCAACACATTTTTTTCCTTGATCAAAAGAAAGTCAGTGACACTTTATATATTTGTGAAAGGCATTTTCATCACAGACATATTAGAGTGTGAGTGACATTTGGGATTTTGCAAAGGTTGACCTCATTATATCATTTCCTATAACCTACAGCATGTGTGTGATATTTGCAGATTTTTATTGATATCTTTCTAATAATCAATAGCATGTGTGTGAAGTTTCAAAATCTTGCAAAACAGTTTTACAACATCTTTTCCTATGATGACTAACAGTTTGTGAGTTATATTGAACAATGTCTTAAATCCTCTCTCATCAGTGATCACATCTTTGCTTATCACTGCCAGGCAGTAAGTGAAGAGTGCATACATTTCCAACAGGCAATGACATGATGACATTTCCAAAGGGAGTGAGTAACACATTATATCAAAATACATCCCCGGGATTCCTTGTCTTATCACCATTGAACAGGGAGTGAGTAATATTGAACAGTTTTTCTGAAAGTCCCATTGTTTCCTATCACCAACAGTATGTGAGTGATAGTGCATCTTTTGCTGTGACATGGTCTTATTAGATCTTCCCCTTTAACCAACAGTTTGTGTGTGACAATGCACAAGTGATTGAAAGACATCTCATCACCTCTTGCCTTGTGTGAAATAGCAAGTGAGCAGCAGTAAACATTCTTGAGATCTACTCTCATAACATTTTTTCTGGGGCCAAAAGGGAGTCAGTGTCATAAAACAATTGTCTTGAGGGTATCTCATTATCTTTTTTCCATTAGTATGTAAGATAGCATTTTCTTTCTTTCTTTCAAGGCAGTTTCATAATGCTTTCTCCACAACAAACAGCATGTGGGTGGCATTTCATATTTTCTAAAAGGCAATCCCTTCCTATGATCAACAGCTTGTAAGTGACACCACACTTTTTTCTCAAAAGTAATCTCATTACATCTTTTTTTATGAACAAAAGACAGTAAGTGACCTTGTATATTTTCTTTTACAATAAGGAAAGCTTGTTGCTGGTTTTGTGATGATCAACAGGAAGTGAGTTATATTACACATTTACCTGAAATTCAGTCTCATCATTATATTCAGTATGTGAGTGTTAGTGGTCTTGTACAGTATATCTTCTTTTAAATAAGGAAATCTTGCCACTTGTTTTTCAATGACCAATAGGGAGTGAGTTATATTGCACATTTGCCTGAAATCCAATCTCATTTCTATCTTCAGGATGTGAGTGTTATTACAATTTTCTTGGGAGACCATCTCATCCCAACATTTCCTAAAATCAACAGGAAGTGAGTGACTTGCACATTTTTCTGAAAGCCAACATCACCACCTCTTCCCTGTGAAACAGGATGTGAGTGACAAATTACAATAAACATATTTGTCCTTAAATAATATCTTTTCTTATGGCAAACAGGTGAGCTGCATCACACTGTTCTCATAGAAGCTTCATCAAATGCTTTTCCTATTGCTGATAGAGAGCGAGTGACAGTCACATTACTCCAAAATACATCCTCATTAATTTTTTTCTGTAACTAACAGAAAGTGGGTAACATTTTGCATCTTCATAAAGGCAGTCCTATGACACATTTTATCATATCAACAGAAAGTGAGTAATGTTGCACATCTTTCCAAAAAGGAGTCTGAGTCTGATCAATGAACAATAGATAGTAAGTGTCATTATGCATTATTGAGATACACACTGATTAATCACATCATTCCTATGACCAATAGCTAGTGAGTGACACTGCACTTATTCTTCCAAGTCTCTCCAATTCAAACTTTTTTCACCAACAGCAAGTGAGTTGATTTTTGACAAGAAATCTCATTAAATCTCTTCTATCATCAACAGCAAGTGAGTGATACAGCATCATTTTCAGGGAAATTTCATGTCTTACTATGATCAACAGTTTGTGAGTGATTACAGAATGTTAAAAAATCCAGGTTCATCAAACCTTTCCCTATAACCAATAGGGAGTAAGTGGCACTGCATTTTTTCTTAGTGCTGCAGAGTCCGGTCCTGTCCAGTCTTTTGGCCCTGGAGGCAGGACCAAAGACAGGACCGAAGACCGTGAGCACAAAAGAGCACAGGACAGGACCGAGACCGATGTAGGACTGGACTGCAGTCCTGGATCGGTCTTGGACCGGTCCTGACCAGTCTCGGACTGAATGCGGTCTCAGACCGGTCCAGACTGGTCCTGACCGGTCTTCAGCAGTCTTGGCAACTTGAAGACCAAGTCTGGTGCTTACTTATACCATACTCAGTCATATATAATGTTTAAACAAAGCTGGAGGCACTAAGGAGTCAAACCGCTCATAGGGGATGTTGAGACATGTAATCAGGTGAGACTCGTCGAAGAGCGAAGCCTTGCGATGGGCACATCAGCGGGAAACACGAAAACGATGAAAAGCGTCGAAAAAGCGTCAAAATCATTGGCATTGAGCTAGAACTGTCGTAAATGCTTTGATATTGTCTCATAATCATCAGGAGTACGTTGGGAATGTGTCAGGAATATGTTGAAGGTGTGGGGACCAGTGCTGGACGTCGTACAAGGCTGCTAGAGCCATGCCAAAGAGATAGTAAAGAGAGCATAACAGATCACCAAAGAGAGGTCACGTCACACATCACATATCTGAAGCGAGGCTCAATAGGCTCAGAATGCTACAAATAGCTTGTTTCTTTGGTCAGCGCGATGTAGATCTCATCGCTGCCCGATACTAAGTGAAAATGCAGTGATACGTGACTGTGTGGAGAGCTGAGCACGAGGGAGAGACTTGCATGATAAGATCAGTCGGGACCGGTCCTGACCGGTCTCGGCCAGTCCTCAGGATCTTGAGAAAGTGAAAGACCAGGACCGGGACTGAGACAGGACCGAAAAAGACTGAGCTGCGGTCCAGTCTTTTATCAGTCCTACTCTGGTCTTTAACCAGTCCCGGACCGGTCCTGGACCGGACTCTGCAGCACTATTTTTTCTGCAAGGCAATTCCATCACATTTCTTTAATGACTAACAGAAAGTGAGTGACATAAAAGCTTCTTGAACATTGATGTCATTTCAATTCACCAATGCTTGATGTATCATTCTGAATTTAACAGGAAGTGAGCATACAACTCTTTTCTGTACCTTTTCTTTTCTTTACTGCCACTCATAGATCGTAAGGTTGCACTCAGTTAATAAAATCTCTTAACCCTTGTCTTTCCTGTCTTCCCAGGTGAGTGATTTCAGCAAGGGATTTATCCATTGTAACATTTATTTATGGATTAGTTTGTAAGTCCATTGCTGCATTGGAAATTTTGCTATTCCTCAAAATCAAAGGATGAACTTTTCTCTTTATTTGGAGATTGTCCAGATAAAGTCTCCATAACTGTATGAGTTTCCCCCTTTCCAATCATAGATAACTAACAGTATTGCACTAAGGCCACAGCCTGCCAAATCCTAACTTGTAAAATTTGTTCTGCTTCCTCAACCATGTCAACACTAATACTTTCAAGCAATCACCATCATTGTTAAGCTATCCTTTTGGATAGGCAAACAATTTCAGTCATCAATCAGGGAGGCTTTGGACAAATTTAAGAGGGAAAGTTATGTGCAGAAAGTGAAGACTGCCATTACCTCTCAGTCCATAACTTCCAATCAACAAGACTTGGTCACATTTTTGTGCAACCAGGTTACCCACATTTGATGGTACATATGTCCTTCAGCTCCAATTGAATTCATCCAATTTTATGCACATTTAGGGCCAGCTGTAATACATGCCACATTTCTCCAATTTTCACTGAGGCTGGCACACACATTTAACTCATTTATGTACATATCTTCTGCCATATGCTGCTCCTTTCCTTTCTCCTAGCTAAAAATTTGCTGGATAAACTTGAAAGTATCTTTTGTAAGCAGTATTCTACAACTTTGATCATTCATGAAAATGGAAAGTTTATGTAACCACTGGTAATGACCCATGCATGTGTGTGTATGTAAAGCTGCCATTTGAGCAGGCAGCAGTCTGAGTGCATCCCACACATGCACAATGAACTTGCATGTCATACATGATGGGATAAAAAAGAGCAGCTTAGAAATTGAGATTGATGAGGGTGTTATGGTTAGTAGCACGTCCTTGGCTTGCACGAGCTGGAGCCGAAACACATCAACTCGAGGTCTTTTTCCACCACAGCAAAGTCAATGGGAAAAAAATGTAGTGCACATCGGACGGAAGCTCTCAGTCTGCATCATGCTTCATGCATGACACCTCCAGCAATACTGCTCCCAATGCTCCTTATTGATTGGCAGGTTCCATAAAAAATTGCTGACACCATCATTTATATAAATTTGATCATGCAGATGCCAAATTGCATAGCTTCATCTCGAGATTCAGCCCTTTGAACGAGAAAGGACAAAGAATGTGAAATTCCTCAAACATGTAGATAGATTCACTCGTGGTGGCATTGAGGACAGCCAGCAATGATGAACGCACAGCATTTCTGTGAGCATCACTGTTAATGGATCATAGTCAGATTAGACACGAAAAAGCGAAGAAATTGGTGTTGCCGCCAAGTTGTCCGATTTTCAGACTCGCGGCTCGGAGCGGTGGGAGTAGAGGTTTGATTGCAAGTACGAATGATGTCAGACTCCCGGGCTCCGTCAGAAGGCAAAACTGGCGGTTTCGTCCTGAATCTTCAATGATAGCGCTAACAGGTGGAGGGTGGTGCTGATGTAGAGTTAAAATATCGTAGTTATGTGGTCCGTATCCAGCGTTTTCTAATCTTCCTTGCATTGTATAGCCCGCTCGACCAGCGTACTTCATTGTTTGGTAATAAATTGTCTCCCTGGCCCGCTGCCCGATACATTCGTCAATGAGGCGTTCCATCCGCGCAGAGGTCACAGCACCAACGAGATGGTTTCTCGCTCAACCCTACCTCCGCATGTGGTCCACTCATGGGATATTACATCATGCCCCAAAAGGCAAAGCTGGCTGTTCGCGATTCGCCCATCCACCTCGAGAGAAGGATGGACGAAGATTGGTCTGGAAAATGTGAGTTTAGAAAGGTTAAGGTTCACGGTTTGGGTGATGGTGGGCAAAGGGTGCCATGGACAGTTGATGTTAGCAGGGACGCGGATGGAGCAGTGAGGTCTGCGGAAGTTGATCAATTGACGCATATAGGAATGGATGGCCAAGCCTTGGTACCATGTGAGACCTACCTATCCTCGTTTGACTGTATCAAGGTGAAATAGCCGTGATTTCCGAGGCCGAAATTTCAGGGCGTCAAACGGTCGGAGATAGTTAGGTTGAGTGAGGAAGAGTGTGTTTGAACTTGCCATGGGTTCTAACTTCTTGTACAGAGGCCACAACGTCGACCGTGGTGTAGGTGATGTACACGATTATGGTATTACGTGTTGTATTACCGGGCACGGCGAGAAGACACCGGTACTATGCCGGTGCCGGGCCCAAGAGTAACCCGGTTCCTCCCGCACGTTCTCAACCCATCCGTGGACCGTGGCACAGTACACAGTTTGCTCGCCTCGCTCCGCACGCATTATCAAGGCAGAATAGTATTCCGCCGCGTCTTCTGATTGATAAATGCTTCAAACAGGCAGCGTTACCCCCTACTCGGGTCGGACGACTCCGCTGCAACTCAGCTGGTCGTTTCATGCACGCCTTGCTGCTTTACAAGGTTATCAAATCCATTAAGGAAGAATTTCCACCGTCATTCGCCATCCTCGTTACTTGAGCGGGAGGAAGTGAAAACATTGTGGAAGCTCCGCAGAATGTGGCACCCCCTTCTTGAAATCTGGAGGCCCTCACCACTGCACTGTACATCCTTCGTGTCCCTTCAAATCTTTATGCTTGTGGCCGATTAAAGTGATTCGTCCAGTGCTGCTTCCATCGGTCAGGGATATACACGGTACGTCTTTTGTTCTTGTCATGCCGTCTAACGCTGATGTTTGAATGAATGCGACGGCTCAAATCTGAAGAATCTCAAGCATATGACAATTGCTATAATCCTGGGTCCTGCCCCCTTCAACTATACTGCTGTGGACAATAAGAAGTAGAAACTGGAGTCAGATACGGGTGACCACACATTGGACGATATCAAATTCAGCTTATCCTGAATTACTTCGTTTCATATCGCGTATACTAGCAGCGCCGGGAGATTGCCCTACAACTATAGCTAAACACATGTATCCATATAATCTATATTAATCACTGCTGTTACATAGTTCTCGTTGTAGATTCGTATCGTGACTTCGTCTGAAAACATCCATTAGCTTTTCATTCGGAACCCACAAAACAGAATCTCACGCTGCGGGGATAGAATGACTATCGGCAATTTATCTGCATGCATCGATCCATGTTCAGTGCTGACTTGGATGTCGCCACGTAGAAGACTGTTGACAGACAGTCACCGCCCCGTTACATTCGGTAGTGGCGCGGACTCGCCATGCGTTGCAATACTCTAGGCACAAATCCAACTGCTGAAGCCCCTTGTGCTGCTCAATACGCCAACTTTGCTATGAACGTCCAGTGAACGCGCGGTGAAACGCTAGCAGCTATACACATTTGGGGAGAAACCGTCCGCGTTCCGCCTGTCTAGCGAATCCTAAGGCATAAATGTACAATTGGATGATCTTGAGTTCTGTCGAGAGGGTTAAGAGATGGGTACGGGGAAGAAAAGGATGGCGGTACTTTGCTGAGCGTGGTATAGGATGTATGAAGCGTGGATCAGAGTGTGTCTGCCCACCCTGATTAAAAAAGCTCTTCTGGCTGCCAGTTTAAGCCTCCATTCGAAAGCACGACCACCCCATAGGCTGCCGCATACAATTTTCTCGCTTCTGTGAACAACACCACGCAAACATAAGACTGGCCGATAATCAGCGCGGCCACGTCGCAACCGGTCATGGAGCATGACTTACCTTGCCTTCGCGGATCGCCACCGATGCAACTTTGTAACCTCCAATTCCCTTTTCCGCTAATATTTCCTTATCCGATCAAGTAGATGAAGGTAAGATAAAAAGTTGACGGCGGGTTATAAACCGAGTTCCAATGTGTCATAAGCGAAAACCAACTGTTGTGGAGGCAAGGCGAGCGCTCCCAACATGGACTGATCCCTGTCCGGCACAATAGTTGCATAATGTCAACCGCCAAAAGGTGCACTGGATCGAAAGCAGGTGCGCGCATCGGATGCACTTCCTGCTTCAAGTTGAGTCAGGTCAGGTCAAAAACGGGTATTCCGATATCGCACCTAAATCATCGTTTCCTCAGTTTCTTATCGCGAAATCGAACATATTCCTATCCAGCGCATGCTCTATCACAATGAATGAGAAGAAGTGGGACAGAAACGATGGGAATACTCGACCAAGATTCCGGAAGCAAGATACGCATGAAGTACACCAGCGCGTTTGCCATGCCAAGCTCAAGCAGAGATCATTTCGTGCCTATATTCATCTCATTGGGGTTTGTATGGGATGATTCTGGGCGAGCTTTCAATTCATCACGTTCGTTACACAGGTGCGTTGCTGAACAATCACGTTGAATGGTAAGGCACTAGGATCTCGTAGGTGAACCTTTTGGTTTGATACTTGTAAAAGGACGGATAAAGGTAGAATTAAGGAATTATGCGAAATGACGAACTTCGTGCGTGGTGGTGGTTACTGTTACAACATTCTGTGGTTAGAGCTGGCGGAAAACGTAGAAGATCATGACCGTACCGTTGAGGCGCTGCTCAAAACGCTGCGCTGGCAATCCACAAGCCTGTCTACCCCCGCGTTCATAATCCCTTCGATAGTGCAATTTTTGGTTGCTTTCGACATGAAAGGAGGCACCAGGACATCGGAATGTAAATCGGCAAACAATCGTCCCAACCTGACGTTTAAAGGCGGGAAAGGCTACAATTTGAGCGGTAGATGGGCGGAGCGTGAACGCTGCAACTAGGTATTAAGTAGCGTGGGCTATGGAGTGGATTGAAGGATGAATAGGCGGCACCTTCGGAGGCCGTAGTCTTCTTCTTGATATAGTAGCTTGCCACCCGACTCGCATATTGGATGTGTTAGTACACCCTTCGGCTGGAATGGAAAAATAAAGACGTAGAATCCGGCAAGGCGTGAGAATCAATGAAGTGACCCAGATTGCCAGGTTTAGTAATTGTCCAAATATGTAGCCGCAGAGCCGCGGGTTCCAGGGGGCCCAGGTTATCATCAAACCCATCGTGTGCTTTCGACTCTTTATCATCAACCACACTGCTCAGGCTCACCGTTTACATTCCATTCAATAAGCTCAACCGTTCGGCCAAACAAACGTGTTAGTGTGATTTTTGGGTCAATTACACCAAATTATTGATCTTTTGTCCACCAGCCATCTGGAGTCCGGACGAATCGATTGAAATCTCTTATCTTAACTACTACCACATACCAGCAACGCAGTTGACTCATCACATTGGCAGTGAACCATCCATTGCGCTGTAGCTTGCTGATCTCTTGATCGGTGATCCAGATTCCAGACACACAATTATTGCCTCCTTTCCTTTGCACACCAATTTCGGGGCCATTTCAACATCCCCATTCTAGTTGCTAGCACAATTAACAATGGTAGATGCATCTAATGCAAATTCATTGAGCAGTAAGCCAATATGGTCATCTATATAATATCCAATTTCTGGTTACATATATAGTGTCCGAAGATGCAGATAAGACAGGTGTTGAAACCCTCAGAAAGCAATACCTATGCCCACATTTTCGTATCCTTGTCATTGGAAGGGCTAATGCAGGAAAGACAACCATCCTTGAGAAGGTTTGTGGTGTAGCAAGGGGAACCAAGCCCATCATATATGACAAGGATGGTAAGTCAGGATGAACCATGTAGTGTGACCCTCTTTAACTATTTAATTTCTTGTAGGTAAAGAACTGATAGCATCTGGGACTCATTTGATTCCATCAATTGAGGTGTGTTAAATTATAACATTTGAATACATTTTTTTCATATACAATGGTTATCAGAGAGGCCTGCATGACATTGAGCATCAAATTACATACAATGGAAGCAACTTCATCTTCCATGACTCTCAAGGTTTTGAATCTGGTGCAACTGAGGAATTGGTCATTGCCTGGGAGTTCATTGAAAAGAGGTCTGCTGAAACTGAGCTGAAAGACCAATTGCATGCCATTTGGTATCTTGTTTCAGCTTTTAACATTACTGCCTGATCATGTTTGTTATAGGTATTGCATTCCCATGGATAGTCCTCGTCCCATTCTACCCACAGAGCTTGAATTCTTTGACAAAGGGACAGGCAAAGGTAAACATTCATCTCTAAGATTAGCCTCCATCTTCCCTGGGGCCTATGAAACAGAAAAAAAAACATACTTACTGACTGACTTTCCAGTTCCTTTGGTGGTTGTATTCACCAAATTTGATGGTCAAATGATCAATGAATATGTCAACTTGACTGATCAAAATATCGAAGATAAGTGGGGAAGGGCCAGGAACAATGCTGAACACACTTTCCAGGGGGTTTATCTTCCTAGAGTCTTGGATGCCAAATATCCTCCCAAGGCATTTGTGCGATTGGAAGGTGAGAATGGTTAGCATTTGTCCTTTATAGCAGAAATAATATTGTTTGAAATACAGATATGGATTTGCCAGAGAAGAACTGTCCTGAATTAACTCAACAAACTGCTGATGCAATTGATGATGAAAGCTTACATGACCTATTTGTCTCAACACAGAAGAATAACCTTAATCTCTGCATCAAAACTGCACTTCAGTAAGCATTATTTATATTTAAGGTATTATTTTTCAAGCATTGATTATGTGCTCAGAAGAGTCAGGAATGAAAGTGATTTGTTATGGCATGAAGCTTTTTTGATTATCCTCAGCAAATTTCCACATTTCTGGGTATGCATATTTTACTGATTATATAGTGTCTATCTGAGATCAAATAATTGGGGGGCAGCATAAGAGGCAGGCAGGTGTCTTTACAATGAAATGACAAATGCTTGATAATATGTGCAACAGCATGCAAGTGACACTATGATTTCTTTGCATGGTGTTTTGAATAGCCATGATTCAGACATCTGTCATACAAATGGATGAAATACAGGTGTGTTGTATCAGCATATTGCTTATTGAAAATCTGATGATATGAATGACAGTGGGTAAGCAAATTACATCAGTCATGGATGTAATGCCTTTATCATATAATGAATAGTTTGTGAGTGATGCCTCACTTAGTTTCCAAACCTTGTCCTATGATCAACAGGAAGTAAGTCAAACCACTTGGTCTCACTCATGCAGTCTTGTCATGGTGTGGCCTACAGCAAGTGGGTGAATGTATATTTATTGTTGCATTCATCTTATCTTCAACAGGCTGTGAGTGTTACAATGTCAGTGGGCATTGTACTCACATACCACCTGGATCAAGACAGTGAGTGATGCTGTCATTTCTTCTGTTAGTATACAATTTGATCCAACAAATGACAGAATGTTTGTGACTTTATCCTTACATCTGCCATAAATGTTTTATAACATGACTGGAATAAATCACAATAGGAAGTGAGCAACAGTGTCTTTCCTTCAGCTGATATTTATGTACTTTTTTATACAAAATGCACAGGCAGTGAGTGAAAGCATGACATTCCTCTTAGCAACCCATGTCACACTTTATTACATGACCAATAGAGAGTGAGTGACCATTCCTGCCCTGAGCAATTATATTTTTATGTCCCACAGCAAGTACTTAATTATGCAATGTGTTG
Source organism: Amanita rubescens (assembly GCA_015039365.1). Lineage (NCBI taxonomy): Eukaryota > Fungi > Basidiomycota > Agaricomycetes > Agaricales > Amanitaceae > Amanita > Amanita rubescens. The sequence goes on along the minus strand of WION01000025.1, from coordinate 168,798 downwards.
TGGCAGACACCTTATCACATAATTACAGTATGTGAGTGAAAATGCACATTTCTTACAAGAATATAGTCTAATGACATATTTCTCTATTCACCAACAGACAGTGAGTGACATGACATACTTTTTCAGAAGACTGTCTCACACACCTTTCTATATGACCAACAGACAGTGAGTGGCACTAATTAATTTTTGACAGCAGCCTCAACACATTTTTTTTCCTTGATCAAAAGGAAGTTGGTGGCACTTTATATATTCTAAGGCATTTTTATCACATAAATATTAGAGTGTGAGTGACATTTTGTATTTCACAAAGGTTGACCTCATTATATCATTTCCTACAACCTACAGCATGTGTGTGATATTTGCAGATTTTTATTTATACCTTTCTCATAATCAATAGCATGTGTGTGAAATCTCAAAATCTTGCAAAACAGTCTTACAACATCTTTTCCTATGACTAACAGTTTGTGAGTTATATTGAACAATGTCTTAAATCCACTCTCATCAGTGATCACATCTTTGCTTATCAATGCCAGGCAGTAAGTGAATAGTGCATACATTTCCAACAGGCAATGACATGACATTTCCAAAGGGAGTGAGTAGCACATTATAGCATCCTTGGGATTCCTTGTCTTATCACCATTGAACAGGGAGTGAGTAATATTGCACAGTTTTTATGAAAGGTAGTCTCATTACATTCTTTCCTATTACCAACAGTATGTGAGTGATCCTGTATCTTTTGCTGTGACATGGTCTTATTAGATCTTTCCCTTTAACCAACAGTTTGTGAGTGACAATGCACAAGTGAAAGACAGCTCATCACCTCTTGCCTTGGGTGAAATAGCAAGTGAGCAGCAGTAAACATCTTGAGATCTACTCTCATAACATCTTTTTTCTGGGGGAAAAAGGGAGTCAGTGTCATAAAACAATTGTCTTGAGGGTATCTCATTATCTTTTTTTCCATTAGTATGTAAGTTACCATTTTCTTTCTGTTTTTCAAGGCAGTTTCACCACGCCTTTCTCCACAACAAACAGCATGTGGGTGGCATTTCATACTTTCTAAAAGGCAATCCCTTCCTATGATCAACAGCTTGTAAGTGACACCACACTTTGTTCTCAAAAGTAATCTCATTACATCTTTTTTATGAACAACAGACAGTACGTGTCCTTGAATATTTTCTTTTACAATAAGGAAATCTTGTTGCTTGTTTTGTGATGGTCAACAGGAAGTGAGTTACATTGCACATTTATCTGAAATTCAGTCTCATTGTTATATTCAGTATGTGAGTGTTAGTGATCTTGTATATCTTCTTTTAAATAAGGAAATCTTGTCACTTGTTTTTCAATGACCAATAGGCAGTGAGTTATATTCCACATTTGCTTGAAATCCAATCTCATTTCTATCTTCAGTATGTGAGTGTTATTACAAGTTTTCTGTGAGACCATCTCATCCCAATGTTTCCTATAATCAACAGGAAGTGAGTGACATGCACATTTTTCTGAAAGCCAACACCATCACCTTTTCTCTGTGAGAACAGGATGTGAGTTACAATAAACATATTTGTGACAAGTATTCCTTAAATAATATCTCTTCTTATGGAAAACAGGTGAGCTCCATCACACTTTTCTCAAAGAAGGTTCATCAAATGATTTCCCTATTGCCAATAGAGAGTGAGTGCAGTCACATTGCTCCAAAATACATCCTCATTATTTTTTTTCCATGACTGACAGAAAGTGGGTAATATTTTGCATCTCCATAAAGATAGTCCCATGATATATTTTTTTATCATATCAACAGGAAGTGAGTAATTTTGCACATATTTCCAAAGGGAGTCTGATCAAAAACCTTTTATGAACAACAGAAAGTAGGTACCATGATGCATTATTGGGATACTGACTGATTCATCACATCATTCCTATGATCAATAGCTAGTGAGTGACACTACACTTGTTCCTCCAAGTCACTCCAATGCCTTTTTTTTTTCATCAACAGCAAGTGAGTTGATCTTTGACAGGAAGTCTCATTAAATCTCTTCTATCATCAACAGCAAGTGAGTGATATATGTAGTGTCATTTTCGGGGAAGGCTGCCTTATTTCATGTCTGACTATGATCAACAGTTTGTGAGTGATTACAGAATATTAAAAAATCCAGGTTCATTAAACCTTTCCCTATAACCAACAGGGAGTAAGTGGCACTGGATTTTTCTGCAAGGCAACAATTCTATCACATTTCTTTAATGACTAACAGAAAGTGAGTGACACTAAAGCTCTTGAACATTGATGTCATTTCAATTCACCCATGCTTGCCATGTATCATTGTGAATTTAACAGGAAGTGAGCACCCAGCCCTTTTCTGTGCCTTTTCTTTTCCTTACTGTCACTCATAGATTGTAAGATTGCACTCAGTTAATAAAATCCCTCAACTCTTGTGTCTTTCCTGTCTTCTCAGGTGAGTGATATCAGCAAGGAACTTATCCATTGTGACATTTATCTATGGATTAGTTTGTAAGTCCATTGCTGCACTGGAAAATTTGCTATCCCTCAAAATTAAAGGATGAACTTTCCTCCTTATTTGGAGATTGTCCAGATAAAGTCTCCATAACTGTATGAATTTCCCCCTTTCCAATCATTGATAACTAACTGTGTTGCAATAAGACCACAGCCTGCCAAATCCTAACTTGTAAAATTTGTTCTGCTTCCTCAACCCTATCAACACTAACATTTTCAAGCAATCATCATCATTGCTAAGCTATCATTTTGGATAGGCAAAGAATTTCGACTATCAATCAGGGAGGCTTTGGACAAATTTAAGAGGGAAAACTATGTGCAGAAAGTGAAGACTGCCATTACCTCTCAGTCCATACCTTCCAATCAACAAGACTTGGTCACATTTTTGTGCAACCAGGCTACCCACATTTGATGGTACATATGTCCTTCAGCTCCAATTCATCCAATTTTATGCACATTTAGGGTCAGCTGTAATACATGCCACATTTCTCCAATTTTCACTGAGATTGGCACACACATTTAACTCATTTACATATCTTCTGCCATATGCCACTCCTTTCCTTTCTACTAGCTAAAAATTTGCTGGATAAACTTGAATGTATCTTTTGTATGCAGTATTCTACAACTTTGATCATCCATGAATATGGAAAGTTTATGTAACCACTGTCAATGAATGCATGGAGTCAGGCCAAGAGGACTGAAGGCTGATGGGGCATTTTCAGACAGTCATGACTTGGATATGAATTGACAATGAGAATTAACAGCAGTGATCAACATAGATTATATGGATGCATCCGTTTAGCTATAGGTGTATGGAAATCTCCCAGCACTTCTAGTACATGCGATATGAAAAAAAGAAGTAATCCATAATACCAGTGAAAGAAGCTGAATTTGATGTCGTCCAATCTGTAGTCACCTTATCCGACTCCAGTTTCTATGTCTGAAGAATATTGTCCACCTCAGTGTAGACGGGGGCAGGATCCAGGATCATAGCGTATATGTAGAGCATCTGTCATATGCTTCAAGGAAACTGTTCAGATTTGATCAGTCGCATTCATTCAAACATCAGCGTTAGACTGCGAGACAAGAGCAAAAAACGTACCGGGTATGATGTCCCTAACCAATGGAAGCGACACTGGATGACAGCTACAATAATCAATCAAATAACTTTAATTGGCCACAACCATGGGGTTTGGATGTACGCTAGTGCAGTGGTGTCTCGTCTCATCAAGTTAGTGTTTTAAAGTCCAGTTGTGCAACCGGTAAAAAACCGGCAACTGGACTGGACCGTTACCGGTTGCAACCGAACCGCGGTTGCCGGTTTTGGTAGATTTGACTTCTGCCCGGTTGCGGTGTAACGTGCCGATACCGGCTACGTTGTACTCAGTGCTCAAACCCGACACATGGCGGGCTCCGACCTCCGACACTGCGGACCCCGAAACCCGACATCGGACGCATCGGATCGTCGGACGCATGTAGTACATGAGGTAGACATTATATAAACATGTCGTAGTTTAGTTTTATACACCTTCTTTCCTTCCGACCACTTTAGTTCCATCATCCGACAGTGCGGCCGAGGTTGGGTGCGACTGCCCCGTCCACCGAACTCATTCGGCACACGCCGAAACACTCGGGGGTTGTGCGCAACACAGCCTCTTTTGAGTTGTTACAGCGGTCCGGGCCTTTGGGCTAGAATCAAAGACTGGTTGAAAACCGGTCACAACCGGTCGCAACTGGTCTTTGATGGTGACCGTTGAGAGGGGTGGAGGGGTGGATTGGCCAGTGGCAACTCGGATGACATTGCTAATTTTAGAAACAATTTCCAATGTCATTGTTGAAAAGTAACATATCCAATCCCTACAACATAGCTCAGACCCTTTACAATGATTATTATAATATATTAATGACATTTTTGTTCTTGAACTTTAGTAACGAGGGGTGGATTGGCGAGTGTCACCTTGGATGACATTGCTAAAATTAGAAACAATTCTAATTTTAGTAACGTCATCCAAGCACCCATTTACGCATCCACCCATTCAACACCTTGCATTAGTGTAGCAATAGTCAGATCTTGAAGAATAACATAGTATCTAATGCCCACAACATCACTTTTTCTCACTTTAGAATGTTATGTACTTATATTTTTAACAAAGTTCAATTTTTTCACTATTACATAAGTGTTGAGGGTGAAAACCGGTTGCAACCGGTTGCAACTGGTTGCCAACTCACTTGCAAGACCGCAAGACCAGTTTTTTCCGGTTTCGGTCCGGTCTTTCCAAATCTCAAAATTCAAAAGACCGGTCTTGGTCCGGTCTTTCCAAAAATGGAAAAAAGACCGGACTGAACCGGACTTTAAAACACTAATCATTTAGTATGGAAACAATAAATTGGGATAGGTGGACAGACAGGTGAGTATTTTGAGACAACATAATGAATGTTTACAATGGAAGTCCAACAGGAAGTGAGTAAAATTTCAACTTACATCTTGGCAGAATTAGTCATGTTTTAGATGTCTGTTAAACATCTGGATGAAATACATGTAAGTTATTATCATATTATTTGTGGTAATCACTGATGAGATGGTTAACAGTGGGTAAGTAACATTTGAACAGGTTAGATTTGGTGTCTTGCCTGACAACAAACAGTTTGTGAGCAGCACTTCATTTTGTCACCAGCAGGCTTGTCCCATGATCAATAGGAAGTGAGTGACATCATCAATTTCTGGCAGACAGTCTCATACAACATCATATGAACAACAGCAAGTGAGTAATTCCCTATACATATGTACAAGCAACCTTACTATTTGTGATCATCAGGGGGTGAGCTGCTTGAGATCATGTTCTATCATGCACTTATATCATACCACATCTGACACTGCATATAGAAAGTGGGTGACCTTGGTGTTTCCATTAATAACTGGCTTGATCCAGCAAGAACAGCAAGTTGGTGGCATTCTTTTTTTCTGGTAGTTTTATCAAATGTTATTCCATGAACAACCTCAGGGGGCAAGTGATATGGATTTTTCTCATCATGCTCAACCAGTCTTACTACACAATAACAGGCAGTAAGTTGGGCATGCAATTTCATTCATTCTTGGATGTTTAATCTCATATCACATTAGGATGTTAGTAACACTTCTTCTGCAAGATGCTTCATCATGTCTAATGCTGAAACCAACAGAAAGTCTGTGATGCTGCATTTTTTTTGCCAAATTAATTCATCACAACTTATGCCATGACCAATAGGAAGTAAGTGACTGTGGTTACTCTGCTATTGGGCAAACTCCTCATTCAGTGATGTCAATCAGATAGTCAGTGACACTTGCATTCTTTTCTAAAAGGAAGTGTCATTACTCATCTCAATTCTCAACAGCAAGTGAGTTGCAACTTTTTCTGGGTGGAAGCCTTATGGCATTTCTTCTATGACAATAGAGAGTGAGCAAGAACATTTTAAAGGCATTATCATTTCATCATATCCCATGACCAACAGCAAGTGAGTTTATATCAGTTTAAAAGGTATCTTATTACATACTTTACCATGACAGCGAGTGAGTGATGTTGCACATTGTTGGTATGACTATCTCAGCATACTATAACAAACAGCAAGTGAGTGATATATGTTGCATATCTTTCTGAAAGAAACTCACACTTTCTCCTAAAACAGGATGTGAGTAATTAATTTCACATTTTTATGAAAGGCTATCTTAGTCCAACTGTTTACAGGGAGTGGGTGATATTATACATTTTTCTCAATGGCAATCTCATCACATATTTATAACAACCAACAGAAAGTAAGTAACCAGCTAGATATACAACAATCTCATCACATACATATGATGAACAGTCAGTAAGTGACATAGAACATTTTTGAAAGGGGATTTATCATGTCACCAATTTCAGGATGTAAGTGACACTACAGATTGATATTACACTCCTTTTCCTATACATAAGCCACAGGGAGTGAGCCTTAACATTGTAGTATTTTGCACAGCAATCATGGATTCTTTCTATGACCAACAGGTTGTGAGTAATATTTCACCTTGTTGTGAAAGACATTCTCATCACATCCATTCTTGTGAGCAACAAGTTTGTGAGCAACATCCACATATTTCTGCAAGGCAGCCTCATCACACCTACTCTCATAACCAACAGCAAGTGAGTGGGATGCATTTCTCTGAAACATTTTTTTTCCTCATTACCAACAGGCTGTGAGTAATATTGTACATTTTCTGAAATGCAGCCTCATTGTTTCCTATGACTAAAAGTTTGTGCGTATTATTGCACATTTCTCTGGAAGGGATCTTATCACATGTTTTTTAATGACCAACAGAAGGTGAGAACCATTGCACACTTTTTAAAAATGCAGTCCCATCCATCATTTCCATGACCATAGGAAGTGAGTAATGTTGTGTGTTTTTTCTGGAGGGAAATTTAATCACATACATATGCTTTTACTATCAACAGGGAGTAAGTGTCATTGCACACTTTTATAAGAGGCAATTAATAATCTACTGCCTATGGCCAACAGTTTGTGAGTGACACTATCATATTTCTGAAAGGTGTTCTCATTATTATCCCTATTGCCAACAGAGAGTGAGGAACATTGCACACTGACCTGCAATCTGACCACACCTTTTTCCATGACAAATAGTTTGTAAGTTATACAGCCTATTTTCTGAAATCCACCGTCTCTCAATAAATGGTTTTTTTTTCAATGAACAACAGGGAGTGAGTACACAGGATCTTTTCTGAAAGGCAGTTTCAACTCATCTTCCATGACATCCAGCAAGTGAGTGGTATTCCAATCCTTTAGAAAAGCAGTTTCATCATACATATCCTTTCTATGACCATCAGAGAGTGAGTGTCATTAAATACATTCCTGAAATGCAGTCTCTTCACCTTTTTTATGGCCAACAGAGAGTGAGTAACATCACACCTTTTGTGGAAGAAATTCTTACCTATGACCCACAGGGTGTGAGTAATGCTGCATATTTTATAAAACTGATCTCACCACTGCTCTTCCTGTGGCTATCAGCAAGTGAGTGACATACTTGAAGCATTTTCTGGAAAGAGAGCTCATCTTTTCCTATGATAAACAGCTTGTGAGTGATATAGAATATTTGTTCTGGAAGGCACCATCACATATCCTCATGACTACCAGGGTGTAAGTGACATATTAGATGTGTCTGAGCAGCAGTCTCACATTGTCTACTATTCCTGTGAATAATAGGTGGTGAGTGATCCCAACATTCTCAAATGCAATTTTGTACATTTTATGCCATATAGGGGGTGAGTAACATTGCACATCATTTTGCATGACAAGCCTCATTTCAGTGGTTATTAACAGTTTGTGAGTGACCAAGCACCCCTTCTGACATGCACTCTTACCATATCTTTACCTCTCATCAATAGTCAGTGAGTGACAGACATTTTTCTGAAAAGCAGTCTTATTGTATCTTTCCGTGATTAACAGCAAGTTGAGTGACATGATATTTGAAAGCAAAACTTGGGACATCTCACCTATGGCAAACAGTTTGTGAGCAACATTGTACATTCTCCTGACAGGCAATATGACCTCATTTCTTTCACAACTAACAGCAAGTGAGCGACATCACATATTTCTGAAATGTATCTGCATCTAATTTTTCCCTATGAATGTAAGCATGTATGTGAAACAGTGAAATTGCCCACTTTCTAAAAGGCAACTCATTGCACCTTTTTCCTATGACCACCTACAGTTTGTGAGTTCCATGTGTTACAAACACGGTACGGACTCCTACATTATGATTACATGACACGTCGGACATGCTTACTTTTTCGTATATGCCTACCCCTTCGTCACATCCCCATTATGTTCATCAAACGGACTACCTCGTTCTCTTATCGATCCCCATTCCGTTTACCCTATGCCCAACTCCTTGTTCATACGCGTACCATCCCCTATGCCCCCTGTTTTACCTATACTTGCTATCGCCCTTGTTCTACTTACGATACGGCTGTGTTTCTGTACATGTATATAAACCGATGTACTGTAACGTCGAACCTTAAGTTCGACTTAGTTTGTCTTTGTCAATATCACATCTCATCTCGCCTAAAGAACGTCGTTTCTACTCCGTTCATTATCGCTCTCAAGGATAAGACTTCTTCTAGTCGTCTTATCACTTAGCTTATTCGTTCACCTATTGTTTGACTTGTCCGTTGGACTTAGTCTACTTTGTCAAGCGCTCATAGCGTGGACACATCGTAGGTGGAGATTGACGTGATCATAACAATTAAGTCGAACTTATCAAAACGATACCCGATGAAACGATCAGAAGAAGGCCGATGTGGAAGTGCGTTCGGCCAAAGGGGCTTCGGAGGTCAGTCCTGGGGGTGCCTCGGAGGCAGAGAGAGTGCCGAAGACGAAGGTGAACGAGTGGAAGGTGTCCGAAGCACCGAGGAACGAAGGGAACGGAAGGAATCGAACTCGGAACGAAGCTGGGGTGATAATTCGCTAACTACAACTACGTACACAATGGTATATATACTACGGAGGCACGAGGTGACCATGTGACAATTCCTGCACCGAGTCCGAGGCCTGTGCATGCGTCCGAACACAAACGATCATCCTCCGGGGTCAAGCATAGGCTCGGAGTGCTTCGGGGAGCTTCGGAAGGTTTCGGAGATCGGTTCCAACGTAGCTGGAATTGGCTCGTTACACCGAGTATTACCTCGTTGGTGAAACACAAGATAACTATCGAACTTCCGGAGAACCGGCCCGTAGGTTACCGGTCAGCCTGCAACAATTTCGGATCAACAGAGGACACCGCCTAACCGTGCCACAAGAGGAACAAGAGGACATTATTATCTAGATCACATCGCTATCTACAACGACCCTAAGGACCACCTTTGGAAATATTCGAAAGACCACAGTCTCGTACCAACATCAGAGTTTTGGATACCACAGAGAGCCAATAGACCACCCAACAATGCATTCTATCATCGGTTCAACGACAAATACTATCTCTTAGGATTTGAAGTCGAATTCGACGAAAATACCAAACGTTGGGGAGGATATAACCCAGGCCCTGAATCAGAACTCACATACAAATTTGTACCAGACGATTTCTTCAAAGGACCCAAGTGGATAGAAGGAAACCCAGATAACTTGCCCAAAAGCCTACAGCACAGAAGCGCAGTCTCTACACCGAAAGCAGCAGTCAAAACTACACCAAAAGGTAAAACTTTTGGAGTAACAGAAGAAAGCGAATCAGGAACCGAATCAAGTGACGAAAACCCCGATCAGCAATTCGAAAGTTCCAGTGACCTTTCCGAGTCGGAAGACAAAACTGTTCCAGACTTACTTAGCCCAATCGATTTCAACCCGTTTGAAACAGAACAGGAGAAACCGAGTTCCCCAGGACTTCAGTACATAGAAGTCGATCCCAAACCCGATCCTAGTCCAGGACCACCAGTACCACCACAGAAACTGCCTACACCACCTCCAGAACCACCAATAGCTACAATGACGATGCCAGCAATACAACCAATTCCTAGTCTCTTAGGAGAAATCCCTACCTTCACAGGAAAGCGATCTCAAGCACAGGATTTCATAGATCGAATGGAGCTATTCCTAGATCTCAATCCAGGTCGCATCAACACAGATAGACTTAAAATCGGACTGACGTTATCTATGATAACCGATAAGAGAACTGGAGACACAATCAAAACGACGATCTTAACGATGCAGCAAAGACGGAAATAACATGGAACGACTGGACAGGATTCAAAACCAGATTCCTCAACAATTGGCAAGAGATAGATTCACCCGGAAACGCGTACACAGAACTAGTACAGCTACAAAAACGCAAAGACAAGAAAGGAAAACGAATCTCAATCCCGAAATACGTTGGTTTATTCAAAGAACTGATAAAGAAAGCTGGAATCACAGGAAGTGCCGCTACCCACATGTTTGGACAAGGACTCGACGCCAACACGTATAGAGCAGTCATAATGAGAGACCCCAAAACCTTGGACAAATGGTACGAAGGAGCACTCAGAGCATACAATGCCAAAACACGTATTGGCATTCTAGCAACCAACAGAGGAGGGACATCTTCACACAAACCCCCTCGAAATGAATGGGATATGGATCTCGATGCAATAATTCTTGGCGCATTATCAAAGGATGAACGAACCCGACATATCCGTGATGGACTCTGTTTCATATGTCATAAACCGGACCACATGTCAGGACAATGCCCCATGAGGAAGGATAAAGGATCTTACAAAGGGAAGAAGAAGTTTAATGGAAAGAAAGGAAAGAAATTCGCACACGGTCGTCATATTCGAGCAACCGAAAGGGATGACGATGGCAGTAACTATGAAGACGTCGAAGAGTCTAGCCAGCAAGAACAAGAAGAAGAAGAAGACACTAGCGACAGAACGATACGCGCTATGTTAAAGAAACTCTCTCCAGATCAACGTATCAACCTCCTTATCAACGCGGATAAACCGGATTTTTGACAGTGGGACACATGTCAGTGGATGCTTGTCCCATAACTTCGGATTCAACTCCAAAGGATGATCTTTCGATATCACCTGTAATAGTACGTTCTATTTCAAGCAATCGATTATCTATTCCCCTCGAAGTTGAAACCGAAGATGACACTGAATCAATGACTGCACTGGTCGACAGCGGTGCAGAAGGTTTATTTATCAATTCATCAATCGCGCACAAATGGAGAAAGAAGAAACTCGCAAAACCAATCCGAGTCAAGAACGTTGACAGCACATATAATACGAATGGAGAAATTTCTGACAAGTGTTTGATCACCATCGATATCAATGGAAAGAAGATGACCGAATGGTTCTTGGTCACTTCACTTGGTGATCAAAACTTGATACTGGGGCTTCCGTGGCTCGAGAAGCATGACCCAATCATAAGCTGGAGGAATAGAACTCTGGAGTTCCGTAACTCCAAAGAAGACGAATGGAAGGCATCAATACGGAGCATCTTGCATCAACTCGATGAGGAAGCAATGCCTAAATGGGAAGAAGACGTCGTAATTCGGTATTTGTTGTCACACAAAGGACCAGAAGAGAAGAGTCTAAGTTGGAAACCACCATTTGAAGACATAGGAAGATGGACTGAAGAAGATTATGACGAGATCACGATTAATCGCTATTCACCAGCTCAACAAATGGAACATAAGTACAACACCGATCAGAAGGAAATCACGCTACCTCCTGAGTATCTCGAATGGAAAGAGATATTTGAAAAACAAGCGTCAGAACGATTCCCAGACCGAAGATCATGGGATCACACAATTGAACTTCGCGAAGATTTTATACCAAAGAAAGGGAAGATCTACCCAATATCGCCATTACAACAAAATACGCTTGACGAATGGATCAAAGAACAACTAGCTAAAGGATATATACGACCATCCAAATCTCCGCAGGCAGCACCATTCTTTTATGTCAAAAAGAAGGATAGCAAAACACTCAGACCCTGCCAAGATTACCGATACTTGAACGAACATACGAAACCAAACTCTTACCCCTTACCGCTCATATCCGATCTGATGCTACAACTTAAAGGATTGCAATACTTTACGAAACTAGACATCAGATGGGGATACAACAATGTTCGCATCAAAGAAGGAGATGAATGGAAAGCCGCATTTATCACGAATAAAGGACTATTCGAACCGACAGTTATGTTCTTTGGATTACGCAATTCACCAGCAACATTTCAAGCTATGATGGACGATTACTTCAGGGACTTCATGAACGAAGGATGGATCGCCATTTACATTGATGACATCTTGATACACGCTGTTACGTTTGTTCGTTCGCTGATAAGTCAAGCCTATCAGGTACCGTAGGTTCCTCAAGGGAGTTCCGGCACTTAAGAACGTTCAAAGTATAAGAGTGTTATCGGATAAGTCTTTCAAGGGAACTTAGACGATAACGAGACAGATTTTGACTGTTAAAACTAGACTGAGGTCTAGTCGTATATTTGCGTGATTTATATAGTACAAAGTACATATGCAAATATGGTAAGTATATATACATGTGATAATGAAAACGGTTACATGTGATAATGAAACGGTTAACATGTGATAATGAAACGGTTAACATGTGAAAACGACATACATGTGATAAAAGTAATTGGCATATGATAAACGATGAATGTTCCGGAAGGAACGCATATGCAAATAATGACATAGGAGGGATGACATAGATGATAAGATAAAATGAAGATAGGCCATGACGTACGTTTGTAACATAGCCCTTCTCCTACATACGAAGTCCAATATTCGCCGAATATTGAATTTACTTGTGACTACGTGTCACGATTGTGTTCAGCATCGCTGTCGTAGGTGTAAGAGTCTTCATTTCCTTGCCAGGGATGACGACGGCGGCGGCGGTTGTCAGTAAGTCGTTCTTGAAGAGTTGGTCGCTCTTCTCGTGTATTCGAGGCGGTCATAGTGGCGACATGTCGTGTCGACTGTCCTCGTGTGGATTGGCCTCGACGATTTCCAAGGTTTCGTCGTGATGGTGGAGGTCCAGTAGTAGTAGTAGTGAAGCGGTTGCCTGGAGGACGAGTATTTGTCCCTCGTCGTCTTCTTTCGATAAGCGGGGAAGGTTCGCCTTGTTCGAGTTGGGCGGAATCGATAGTAGTAGCGGGCGAAGCGGTAGAAATTCGTCTTTCTGGGATTTGTTCAAACGGCGTGGGCAGCGATGATTGTGTTATAGCGTCTGGATAAGTGGGAGGCGGGGTTTCCTCATGTACCGGTCCTCGGCGTATTTCTCGTCGTCGATGGTGTTCGGTAGTGTGATGCGGGGCTCCGCACATGTAACAACCTTGAGTTCCAGGGATGTCTTCTCCCTCGAAGGCTAGGTTATTCGGTTCGAATGATACCAATCGTTCGGTTGAGGGATCAGGTCCGTGCAGGTGAAAGATGGTGCGACGTGTCGGGTTTTCAAGGATAGGGACATCGCGTCCTTCAATTGTATGTCCTGTTTGGAGTGCGATGACGGCGGCGTCTTGGTATTCGTTACTGGCATTGGGTCTATTAGGGTTACGATCGTGCCTCCACACGAGATTGTTAATCGTCGTTTGTAGTTGTCGTAATATAGTTATGTCCCAACCATCAGGGGTCATCATCGGGTTGAGTCGGTCACTAAGAGTTCGAATTCATTCGAACGTGGCATTGACGGGAGTGCGGGGAAATACAGGGCGTCCGTGCATCCAGGCCATGCCAGTGTCTAAAGCGGGTTGTCGTGTTGGTTGGATGAAATGGTGACGATGTCCGGCGGTGGTAAGACGGGTTGCTTCTTCGAGGTATACGTCTCCTCGTAGGTCACAAAACCAATGAATATTATTCCAGATCATCAAAGTGATCCAGCGGTTACGTTGCGGTTCTCGGAACCGACGGGTGAGATTAATGATGACGTTAACGAGGGCCATCAGATCAGGGCGAACATATCTATTTAAGATGAATAGATAGTTGTTGGCAAAGGTCCAGGACGTGAAGAGCGTCCAGATTCGGTAAAAGGCTCGTCGAATTATTGGATCGATGAAGGAGGGGATGGCGTAATGTGTCAAGATGACGTTTATAGCGGGAATGTCAGGTGCGGGCACGTTAAAGTTGTCGTCATTGACAGAGGCGTGCTGGAAATAGAACCTAGGAATAGGTCCTTCGGCAGGGAGTCTAGGTACTGGGCTCATGGATCGAGCGTGGGTTTCCCTCATTAAATCCAACGGGGTGTAAAGGGGTCTTGGCGATGGAGTGTCTTCTGGGAAGACAATAGGGATTGAGATGGGATTGACGAGTCTTTCATTGATCTCGTCATCGATAGCAGCATTAACGGTGATGGTATCGATTTCGGCGGCAACAGCATTAGCGGCGGCAGAGATGGCGGCGGTGGTTGCAGCATTGGTGGCGGCGATGGTTCTTGCCCTTTCAAGGTAGTCGTCGACGAGTTCTTCATCAATGGGAGGAACTCCCAGAGTAAAAGCGGTGGTATTGAACATGAGTAGTCCTTCTCGCATGATCCGGATATCCTCAGGGGTGGTGTCAGGACGTGGTCCGCGTGCATAGGTGATGACCATTTGGTCTCTGGTGGCGAATACTTGAGCTACCATTTCCTGCATTTCAGGTGGCACAGGAGTGTTAGGGAGAATAGCGTTCCCCATATCTGTGACGTTTCGCATTAGTTCTTCTATCGTAGAAGTGTTTGATGATGGGAAGGTATAGGATGAGTTAGAAGATGAAGAATCTTCATTTCGGGGTACGAATTCTTCGTCAGAAGGAATTATAGGGAACCATTCTGTACCGATGGATATATAATGTAACATACAGGTAGGAGGAGGAATTGGCAATGGTGCGGGCGATTCCTCCCTAGAAGGGGTCGGAGGGACGATTTCCTCGACGACTGTTGAAGCGGCTGGAGTAGCAGCGGCGGACGGGTTGTTAATGGGGGAAGACATGGTTTCAAGAACGGCGTTTTCGTGATTTACGAGTAGTGGGGACAATTGCTGTAATTCTATGTTGTTCCTTATATTCGTTTAAGGTCTCCTCGGAGTGTTCTAAGTTTTCCTCGGTTTCCCATGAATTGTCAGATGTCGGATAACCTTTCCATTTGACTAAAAATTGCCATTGGTTTCCTTTTCTTCGGTGCGAGACAATCGTCTCGATTTCGTATTCTTCTTTGTTATCTATAAGGTCTGGGGTTGGTCTAGTAAAGTTTGGACCATGTGTTTCGTTTTCATGATAAGGGGTAAGGAGTGAAACATGAAAAACGGGGTGAATCTTCCATCTTGGGGGAAGTTCAAGTTTAGCGGTGACAGGTCCTAAGATCTTTTCGATCTTGAATGGTCCTTCTCGTCTAGGCGAGAATTTTCTTATTTGTCCAGTTTTCAGGTTTCGTGAGTCTAGCCATACCAGGTCTCCTTCTTTGAATGCGGGAGATTTCCTTTTGACACGTTGAGTCATTAGCTGTCTAGCTAATTCGTGTGCGGTGAGAGCTTCGTCTCGTATTTGTGTTAAGACCTTGAAGCGGTCTTCAGCGGCGGGTACGTTGATTCGCGGGAATGCTGTGGGGATAGCCACAGGCTCTATTCCAAACATGATTTCAAACGGCGTCATCTTGGTAGATTGATGTATCCGTTGATTGTGCGCGAATTCTGCTAATGGCAGGTGATCTTTCCACTGTTTTGGATGATCAACGCAGTATAACCGGAGGTAGGTTTCTAGCTCCTGATTGAGTCGTTCCGATTCTCCGTCAGTTTGCGGATGAAAGGCGGTCGACTTTCTATGGTTAATTCCGAAGATCTTGCAGATTTCTTCGAAAACTTTAGAGGTAAATTGTGGTCCTCTATCAGAGATGAGGGTTCGGTAACCCGTATCGTTTGTAAACATCGTTAATGTAAGAGTTGGCGGTATCCATAGCGGTAAAAGATTTTTTGCATGGTATGAATATTACGCCCTTTGTTAAGCCTTGATCGACCACGGTCAAAACAGAATCAAAACCGTCGATAATTGGCAGATCTGTGATGAAGTCCATTGAAACTTGTTCGAATGGGCGTGTGGCGTGGGATTTAATAGGCATCAAACCCGGTGTGATCGGATGTGTATTAACCTTCATTTGTTGACATAAGGGACAGCCTTCGACCCATTTAGATACGGTCGTTGTCATTCCAGGCCAATAATAGTCGCGGCGGATAAGCTCTAGTGTTTTTAATCGTCCAGGGTGACCCATAACTACGGGGTCGTGATGTGACTTGATTATTTCGTTTCGTAATTCTTCGTTTTGAGGAACATAAACGCGTCCTTGATAACGAATGATGTTGTTATCGTTCTTCCAGTCACTAAACTTTGATCGGAGGGGTAGTTTTCCGTGTTTGAGACCGTCGATTACAACTTTAGCAAATTTATCTTGTGGTAATAATTCGGTGATTTTGTCTGCCCAAGATACATTGATCGCGGCGATAACCATGTCATCAGAGATCATGGTTTGTGGGATTTCTTTTGCTTTTGCCTCTTCTTCGTTAATATGGTCAGGGCGTCTCGATAAAGCGTCTGCCTGAATAAGTTTTGATCCAGGGACATGTTCTAACTTGATATCAAACTCCGTGATTTCTTGCCACCAGCGTGACTGTCTGGCGGTCATCTTCTGCGGATGTTTGTAATATGATAAATTCTTATGATCACAGTGGATCATAATCGTATGTGGGCTTCCTTTAAGAAGGTGTCTCCAGGTTTCAAACGCTTTCTTTATTGCTAATAACTCGCGATCGTATACTTGATATCTTTGTTCGGTATCGCTTAACCGATGACTGATAAATCCGCATGGGTGCAGTTCTCCATCAGATCCCCGTTGTTTCAGGACGGCTCCTACCGCCCAGTTTGACGCATCGGTCTCTAATAAAAACGGTTTCGTTGGATCTGGCATAACTAGAACCGGTTCTTCTAGGAATTTCTCCTTTAACGTGTCAAATGCTTTCTGACATTCTGCATCCCATCGGAAGGGAACTGTTCTCTTCGTAAGTTCCGTGAGCGGAGCTACTATTTCGGCGTAATTTCCTATAAATTTCCTGTAAAAGTTCGCGAACCCTAGAAATGACCGTATTTGTTTAACAGTTTTCGGTTCGGGCCATTTGCTGATTCCAGCGAGTTTTACGGGGTCCATCATGATCTTTCCTTCTTTGACGATCATCCCAAGGAATTCGACTTCCTTGGCGACGAATTTACATTTTTCCAGTTTCAGGAACAGATCGTTTTCTTTCAGCCGTTGCAAGACTTGCTTAGTGCGCTCCCTCGTTTCTTCCTCGTTCGCTCCATATATCAACATATCGTCAATATAGACGACTAGCCATCCTTCGGCTATCATGTCACGGAAGTATTCGTTCATCATCGTTTGAAATGTTGACGGTGAATTGCATAATCCAAAGAGCATTACAGTAGGCTCGAAGAGACCACGGTTCGTCGTGAACGCAGCTTTCCATTCGTCGCCTTTTTTTATTCGCACATTATTGTAACCCCATCGGAGGTCTAATTTGGAGAAGTATTTTGCTTTTCTTAGTTTTAATAATAAGTCGGATACTAAAGGAAGGGGATAGGCATTTCGTTTCGTCCAGCTATTGATGTATCGGTAATCTTGGCAAGGTCTCAACTCTCCTTTTTCTTTCTTTGCAACGTAAAAGAAAGGAGACGCTTGCGGAGATTGTGATGGTCGAATGTAGCCTTTTTTGAGCTGTTCGTCGACCCATTTATTCATTAGCTGTTCCTCGTGGATTGATAACGGGTAGTTCTTCGCTACTTTAGGTTTAAACCCTTCTTTTAGATCTATCGCATGATCCCATTGTCGTGAAATGGGAAATCGTTCTGATGTCTGTTTATCAAAAACTTTTCTCCATTTGTCATATTCAGGGGGTAATTCTACTTTCGTAGATTTATCTTCGTGTTCATGTGCGAGCGCTTGAGACGCTGATGTTTTCGCTTGGATCCAAAGGTGATCAGTCTCGAGATCTTCGTCCTCATCTGCGTTCAATTCTTCTTCTTTTTGAATATACCGAAGGTACATTTCAGTTTCTTCGTCATAATCAAACGTAGTTTCTTCTTCCGGATCGATCTTCCTTTCGTCGGGGAATCTAACTGTTCCTTCAGACCAATCTATTCTGGGGTTGATTTCTCGGAGCCAAGGTAATCCTAGTATCAGTCGTTGATCGCCTAGTTGTGTGACATAAAACCAGTCTTTAAACCGGTTGTTTTCGATGTTATAGCTTATCTGGATTTTATACCGTATATCTCCAGACTTGTTATTTGTTCCGTCCACATTTCGCACTGGGATGGGTTTCCTTAAGCGAGTGATTTCGTTCCAATTGACGAGTGAGCTATCGACGAATTTTCCTTGTGCGCCAGAGTCGATAAGGGCTTTAGTTTCAGCGGTTTTTAGATTCGAACATTTGGTAATGGGAACGGTGATTTTATTTCTGGATATAGAAGATACTGTTACACCATTTATACATAGTTGTTCGTCTTCAGAGACGACGGACGCTGATTCATCGTCGTCTCGTTCTAAAAACCCTTTTTATTCAATTTTCGGCGGGCGCTTCGTGGTAATGTTTTCGCCATTTCTCGTATGACGGCGATTCTTTGGTCTTCGTCGTTTTCACTGTTGGATTCTTCACTTGACGAGCCACTGTCGTCTTCATCGCTATCCGCATTCAGCGCTCTGATTCTTTTTCCTTTTCCTTTCCCTTTGTTGCGGTTATTATTTCGGCCGCGTGGTTTTCCTCGAAATTGTCCTCTAGGGGCTGCCCTTCCTCGTGAATTCCCAAGGTTTTGTCGTTTCTTTTTGGGATTAGGGCAGTCCGAGATTAAATGTCCTGTTTTTCCGCATCCATAGCATACAGCGGTTTTTACCCATTCCATGGAGGTTTCAGCAATCTGCATTTGTCGTGCTTGTCGGTTTAATTCTAGTACAGCCTCATCGACTTCCATTTTGTCATCAAACTCTTTTACTTGACCAAAAGTGGAGAATAAGGTGTTCGCCACTTCTATGTCAAGGATACGAGTTCGTAATGATTTATAGGTTGTCGGGGCACCTCCTAGTCGTAGTTTTTCTCGTAAGGTGTTTGGTAATCCTAAAACTAGGAGATGACATTTCGTCGTATCATCAGTGATTTTGGCTAAATTGATGTCTCGATCGACGCGCGCAATATATTGATTAATTGATTGCTTTGGGAGTTTTCTCCATGTGAGTAATCTGTGCATGGCTAGTCCTGCTTCGTCTACTTGTCCCCAATCTTCTTTCAGTTCTTTAATAAAAGCGTCATAGTTGGCGTATTTTGTCGTTTCGGCGTCATATTCAGTTATTTTGTTGTCGCGCCATTGTTGAGCGTTGCCATCAATATGATACATAATGAACTGTATCTTATCTTGAGCATTCGTCATTTTATTCATTTTCATGAATAATTCGGCTTTCGCTATGAACGGATTGAGATATTTTCGATCTCCTTCGAACGGTTTAGGAGGTTTGATCTTGGGTAGGTCTGACCTTGGTTCGGTCCGGGGTCCTGATCCACTCATATCTCGTTCTTTTCCTTTTCTAGAAGGAAATGGGTTGATTGGTGGGGCAAACAAGTATGGAAATACGACAGGGGGTGATGGTGCGGGTCGTGTAGCTTCGAGTTTAGATTCGGTTGCAAGGGATAAGGAAGCGATGAGTTGAGCTGAGGTTTCGTCTTCAACTCATTGTTCTACTGTGGGTATAACAACGTCTTCGGTTCCAGGTGCGTATTCAAGTTTATCTTGGGATTCTTCTTCTTTCTCTTGTTCAGAGAAGGAATCTTTACTATCTTCTTTATCGGACTCTCCTGACGGTTCAGCGCTTTCTCTGTAATGAACGTGTGGTGATGCAACGGGAGTTTCTTGGCTAGTGGTTAAGGTTTCTGGTTCGTTCGCTTTCTTCCAACGTTGTAGCGCAGTTCGTGTTAACTCCTCTTTTCCTCCTATGAAGGGTTCTCCTTCAAAGTATTCGTCTCTAATAAAGTATGGTTCTTCTCCTGTTTCCGATTCAGTGGCGTACCAACGTTTACTTCCTTCGTGAAAGGCAAGTTTGCGTTCGTTTAGATATAATCCTCCTTCGAACGGGAAGGATTGATTTGGTGGTCTTCCAAGTTTTTGTTTTACCCAAAACTGGTGACCTGGTACGGGTTTTCCTGAAGCGGTATAACTCCAGCCGTTTTCTCGTTTATCCCAATGAATGGAATGTTCGTCGAGATAATAGAGATGGTCAAGGGGGTTTTGTTTGGCGTTATTCGGAGGGGTACTTTTAGATTGTCGTGGAGCAATGGTGAATGATGGGAGGTGAGAGCGTTAAAGCTATCGTGCTCGGAGAGGAGTCTAGTTTTATTGTTACGTTTGTTCGTTCGCTGATAAGTCAAGCCTATCAGGTACCGTAGGTTCCTCAAGGGAGTTCCGGCACTTAAGAACGTTCAAAGTATAAGAGTGTTATCGGATAAGTCTTTCAAGGGAACTTAGACGATAACGAGACAGATTTTGACTGTTAAAACTAGACTGAGGTCTAGTCGTATATTTACGTGATTTATATAGTACAAAGTACATATGCAAATATGGTAAGTATATATACATGTGATAATGAAAACGGTTACATGTGATAATGAAACGGTTAACATGTGATAATGAAACGGTTAACATGTGAAAACGACATACATGTGATAAAAGTAATTGGCATATGATAAACGATGAATGTTCCGGAAGGAACGCATATGCAAATAATGACATAGGAGGGATGACATAGATGATAAGATAAAATGAAGATAGGCCATGACGTACGTTTGTAACACACGCGCGCAACAAACAAGAACTCAAGAAAAGAACAAAGCTAGTACTCGCAAAATTAAAAGAACACGATCTTTACCTGAAACTTGAAAAATGCAAATTTGCCGCCGAAGAAGTAGACTTCTTAGGCATGATTATCACAAAAGACACAATAAAAATGGATCCAATAAAACTCGCTGGAATCAGAGACTGGCCCCCTCCGACAACAGTTAAACAAGTATGCTCGTTTCTTGGATTTGTAATTACTACAGACGTTTCATATCCAGATTCGCACACCTCGCACGACCCCTTCACGACTTAACGAAGAAAAACAAGATATGGGAATGGACACTAGAATGTAGAGTCGCCTTCGACTCGTTAAAAGAAAGTTTCGTAACAGCACCAGTACTAAAGATGCCAGATGTCAATCAACCTTTCATACTTGAAACAGACGCATCTAAATGGGCTGTCGGAGCCGCCTTAATGCAGAAAGACGAAAACGGAGACCTACACCCTTGTGGATATCTCTCACACGCACTTACGCCTACTGAACGAAATTGGCAAATCTACGACCGAGAGCTCTTTGCCATAATTTACGCCCTTGACAAATGGAAATACCTACTGCTCAGAGCAGAACACACACTCACTATACATTGCGATCACAAAAACTTAACCTATTACCGCACACCACAACGTCTCACAGCTAGACAAGCAAGATGGTGGAATAATCTCTCAAGATATAATTACCAACTAATTCATGTACCTGGAGCAAAACTAACTCAAGCGGACACCTTATCCCGCCGACCAGATCACACCAATGGAGAAGAAGATGACGAAACAGTCACAATGCTCCCTGACTCACTATTCATTCAAGTCATCGCCGAAGATCTCCGAGATCAAGTAAAGAATGCAACTCAAACCGATGAGTTTGCTGAAACTATTAGAAGATGCTTAAAGGAGAAAGGAACAGCGCCCCTCCGCACAGCAATCACCGATTGGACCGAAGATGATGGAATTATCCTATTTAAAAACAAAGCATATGTTCCGATGAACTCCGATCTTCGCCGATCTATTATTAAAGAATACCACGAAGCACCGAGCGCAGGACACCCTGGATTCTTCAAAACACTTAGCCTACTAAGGGAACACTATTGGTGGCCTAGAATGACAACACTTGTCAAAAGTTTTATCGACGGATGTCTTACCTGTCAACAGATGAAACCTAATACACACCCCACCGCCACACCCCTAATGCCGATTAAATCCTATGCCCACCGACCATTTCAACAGATTACTATGGATTTCATCACCGATCTACCGCCTAGTGACGGTTTTGATTCTATCTTTGTCGTGGTCGACCAAGGACTTTCAAAGGGAGTAATTCTATGTCCCTGTAATAAAACTATTACATCAGCCGAAACCGCCGACCTCTACATCAAAGAAGTTTTCAAGAACTTCGGATTACCAGACATTATGATATCTGACAGAGGACCGCAATTCGCAGCAAAAGTCTTCAAAGGGATAACCAGCGCACTTCAGATCAAACACAAAATGAGCACCGCCTTTCACCCTCAAACAGATGGACAAACGGAACACTATAACACCATACTTGAAGTATACCTCCGCATATTCTGCGCTTATGAACCAGACAAATGGAATAAGATACTTCCTATCGCGCAATTCGCTCATAATTCTAGAACACATGAAGAACTGAAACAATCACCATTCTATCTCATGTATGGATCTAACCCTGTGGCACTACCCCAGGTAACAGAACAGTCAGCTACCCCTGTAGCAGACGAACGCATCAGACTCCTGATCAAAGCAAGAGAAGAAGCTCTGGCACCACACGACCTTGCACGCCTCAAAATGGCACAACGAACGATGAAACACTCTAAACCGTTCAAAGAAGGAGAAAAGGTTTGGCTAGATTCAAAGAACCTACGCATTCCTTATCAATCACGTAAACTCGCACCTAAACGAGAAGGACCCTTCAAGATAAAGAAAGTCTTAGGACCTGTCACCTATCAATTAGACTTACCAAAACAATGGAAGATACACAGCGTTTTCCACGCATGTCTACTATCACCATTTAAAGAAACAGAATTCCATGGACCTAACGACACACGTCCACCACCTGATCTGATAGAAGGATCAGAAGAATACGAAATAGAAGCTATTCTCGCACACCGAAAGATCGGACATCAATTACAGTTTCTCGTCAAATGGAAAGGCTATGATACAAGCGAAAACACTTGGGAACCCCAAAAGAACTTATCAAATGCCGAGGATATCCTTGACGAATATAAGAAACGTAGGAAACTCTGAATGAGCAAAGATTACACCTACAACACCCAGAAACTACCTATGAATCATGGAATCAACGAGAACCTCACCTACAATCTCGCCAACAATGACGAGAGCACCATCACCAGAACCACCCATATACTCAGTCTTTACCCAGACAACGACGACAACACCACCACCACTGTCAAATCCCCCGATACATCCAATAATCAGAATGCTAATGGAAGGACAACGATCACCGAACCTAATAGGCCACGTCTCGTTCCTTATCACAGCGCTTCAGATTCTGACAAAGAGAATCGACCTGATGATTCACCCAGAACAAGCCGAGCTATGAGTCCTCACGATACCACAGAAGATCAGGATAACGGAGGACATAATAAAGATACAAGGAGAATTAGGAAAATACTTGATAACATGCAAAAGGTATATCACAACCCCGACTCTTTTGCCGAATTCGACAAAGAACCAACTGGCAATCTTCGCAACGGAGGCAATGATAATGATCAAATTAGCCCTAGCAGTCATCGAATCATGGCAGACATCACTCCCTCTGAACCTCAGACGATCTTTACGACATTCGCAGACTATAACAGCTCAGCTCTCATGCGAAAGACTATTGACGACATTAAAAGACTTTCCGGCCTGCCAATCAATTCTCAGGAACTGGAACGACTTACCAGACTCTGGCGTATTCTCTCAGATGCAAGACTCGCCAAGGCAATCATCGTCAACGCTCGAGAACGATACAACTATCACTGCGCAGATCTTATAGAAATCTGGACCAACCTAGATCGTATGGAATGGTACACCAAACTCTCTCATGGATGCACCATCCACCAATTCGGAATCGACCTCTTAAGCCGAATCCTCACCGCTGACATAGAACGTTTCTACGAACAAGCCATTTCAGACGTCAGGAATGAAGTACACCCTCCATTCATCCTTAATGACGATCCTAATGATCTCGTTGCCATCCATCACGGCTTTGACCCTCACAGGATCGCACCAGATGCACAGCATATCTTGGAACTCACAAATAGAACTGAAATCGGAGCAATCGCCTTAGCTGATCTGGCAGATCGAATCAAGGAGATCGCCGAATCTTCTAGACGGACCACCACATGGACAGAAGATCTGTTTACCAAAGGAGCTAAACCGCAGCAACTCTCTCACAATGCCTATGAAGAAGTTGCCCACGTCATGATGGAACTAGATCTCCATCAGAATCTTATACCTTCCACACCCGTCGCCCAGACCGCTGAAAGATTTAAGAACCTCGGACGTTCGCTCATTCCCCAGCACAACCTCTATCGACTATGGAAGGGAACGCAGAACAGACCCAACAGATCCCCACCGTCTCCAATGTCGAATCGACGTCCACCCCTACCGCCTTCAACATCGGTGCCTTCGACGGTCGAGAACGCCTCACCCACATTCACCAGGAAATCTCGGATTTCCTCCACTACCAGTCCCACGTCCGGCTTTTTGCCGCCACATCCTTACCACCAACGGTCCCTCGTCCCGACGACGAATCCAAGGAGCGCATCATCAAGCTCCTCAAAGAAGAGAACCGACATCTCAAGGTTCTCCACAAACTCCTCAACTCGCTTGAGGCCAACAACGAAGAACTTGTCCAAACATATACGGACACACCCACCGACTGGAACACAGGAGGATGGAACCAAGACGAATGACTTCGACGTCTTCGTCGACAACTCAGCTGGCTATCATCCATACGACGATGAAGACGCCCGCCACAACCTCGACACTTAGAGGATACCCGCATATTGTTGTTGCGGTCAACAATGTAGAGGAGAGCTAGTGTTACAAACACGGTACGGACTCCTACATTATGATTACATGACACGTCGGACATGCTTACTTTTTCGTATATGCCTACCCCTTCGTCACATCCCCATTATGTTCATCAAACGGACTACCTCGTTCTCTTATCGATCCCCATTCCGTTTACCCTATGCCCAACTCCTTGTTCATACGCGTACCATCCCCTATGCCCCCTGTTTTACCTATACTTGCTATCGCCCTTGTTCTACTTACGATACGGCTGTGTTTCTGTACATGTATATAAACCGATGTACTGTAACGTCGAACCTTAAGTTCGACTTAGTTTGTCTTTGTCAATATCACATCTCATCTCGCCTAAAGAACGTTGTTTCTACTCCGTTCATTATCGCTCTCAAGGATAAGACTTCTTCTAGTCGTCTTATCACTTAGCTTATTCGTTCACCTATTGTTTGACTTGTCCGTTGGACTTAGTCTACTTTGTCAAGCACTCATAGCGTGGACACATCATAGGTGGAGATTGACGTGATCATAACACCATGTGGCACAGTGGTTTGAAAAAGCAATCCTATCATACCTTTTCCTATAACCAATAGGCAGTGAGTGTGAATTCCCCCACAAGGCAATCTCACCATGCCTTGGCCTATTATCAACAGGACGTATGCCACCCCTTATGACATCTCAATTTGTGAAATTTCTGTTTACAAAACAGCATGTGAGAACATATCCTTATCCTTTCTGTTGCCAGAAGTTACTGTCATCCACAGATTGTGAGTCATCATTTCCATCTGCTGACATGATCTGTTTGATACACATACTTTCCTTGCATACAGGTGAGTGACAACAGTACTGGGGTTATCAATCCTAATACTAATCCACATATTAGTGTGTAGGTCCAGGGCCACATTGGATTTTGTACTGGCATTCTTATAATTAGCATGAACTTTCCTCAATCCTTGGAGACCAACCTGTCAAAAAATTTACAGTAACTGTATGTGTTTCCTTTGTTCATTTGAAAAGAGACTGAATAGCATTGCACAATAAGCCTATTGCCTGCTGGATCTTAGTTAGTAAATCATTCCATTTTGTTGCCTCCATTTTGCATGATATCATGTTCCCAGCACTTGTTATCATCTCTAAGCTATCATTTTGGATCCATAAGCCATTTTTACACTCAATCCAGGAGGCTTTGGATCAATGCAAGAGAAAAGACTTTTTGCAAAAACTGAAGACTGACATTACTCCTGCCTCTATGCCCTTGGATCATGCAGACTTGGTTGCATTCCTTTACAAGCAGATTAATGATCTTAATGGTATGTGCATCATTCAGTATTATACAGTCCATGCTTATGTGTATCTATTGCAGGATGAATAATATGATCATCTCTGGGTGCTCTATTAGCCAGAAATATGCCTAACTGTTGAAACTATATTTATTTTCACAGATACATGTGTCTCCTTATACACCTTTTTGTACCATCATTTTCTATATTCCCTTTCCCAACAATACTGTTATGATGTACAATACCAAATGCTGATAACTGGTTTGCAATGGCATATATGTAGTTTGTGGCCAAGGCATGAGGGTGCAGCTGGATGCTCTACCTGCAATGTATTTTAAGGAGTAAGTCAAAGCAGTTAAGAATGGGTTTGAATTTCTAGGCTTATCAAAACCACACAACCACCCAATGAACTGAGTGTTATGATAATAGAAAATACTACTACCCAGTTCCAAAATTTTCTATGACCAGGAAAGACAATGTTGGTTCAAATACTGTCTAGAACTTGAATACACTCCAGACAAAAACTTCCAGGAACCTCCAGCAGTAGATATGTAAAGATCAAAAAATCTCCCACACACAAGCACTGTCATATCCCGCTCCAGACTCCACCCAAACTCCGTGACCTCGGACCCCGATGGACTCCTGACTATACCCATGACCACTTTCCACCCATGTTGCATCTCATATCAAGCCTATGCCAAAACTCCGAAAACTCCGTGACAAACTCCGTGACGGACTCCGTCACAACTCCGTCACAACTCCGTCACAACTCCGTGCATATTCGCTAAGTTCCTTTCTACATATTTTCCATACTTGTTTCACCTCTTGTTTCATCTCGGGTATCACTGGTATCATTATCCCTTCGTGCCATATGCTCTACTCCACTTCCTGTTCCATATCTCTATGGTTTCCTCGCTTATCAGAACACGGCCATAGAACCCCTTGTGGGACTACGTATATAAGGCCTCACTTGTATTCATACAGTAGTCTGAATATTGACTTGGATTGTGCCCCAACTCGTATTGACTCCCTGTCTTTCATTGTCTCAACCTCACCCAGACCGCTTGCCCTTCGGACTCCGGTCCCGGACTCCATCCCGGACTCCAGAGCATTCTTCAGAAGTTTAGGCAAGACGTACGTTAGCACAGCGCAGCTTGCACGCTGAAGCCTAGCCTTTCCCCACTACGTCCCAGACTCCGTTATACTCCGTCCTTCCCCATCCGCAGCTTAGTTCCCGGGCTCCGTCCCAATTAGGATCACCGTCCTTACAAGCACTCAACTTGCTCCAAAAGCAGCTGAAACTATCATTCATAAAAGAACTTCCCAAGCACCAGGAAGTGAATTAAAGACTAACTAAATCTAACTGACAAAGAGCCAAATGAGCAATTCAAAAAGTTCCATTGACCTCCAAGTTCCAACCTCCAGAAGGAGAATCTGTTGTAGAATTCAGCCCTTTATGTGGTAGTATTCCTTTCTAACCTTGCCTACCTACCCATTGGAGAACCTGTACTCCAACCAAACATCCATGCTACTAGACATGCTACTAGAGACAATGAGGACCATCTAGCTGTACATCTTTTTTGTAGCAAAAACATTGAAAATTTGTGTATAATGAAAGGAAGGCATAGGAGAGGAGATACATGTATCTTTAAAAATAACTGTAAGTTTTAATGGTGGTATGGTGTTGCCAGATGGTACCTAAAGGTTATTTATGTATACTTCATCCCACTATAAATACACATAGGCATTGCTTAATATTATATCAGATGGAGTACATACCAGTGATGTCATTAATGTGTTTGTACAGGAATGCAACCAAATTTTCGTGACCAGAGGGCATGGAGGCATGAGTAATGCCAGTCTTAATATTCTTCAAATAGTCTTTTGTCTTGAATTGATCAAAAGCTTCCACAAGTGATTGTAAAAATGGTTTATGGATCCAAAATGATAGCTTTATAATGATGATAATTGCTTTAACAGTGTTAGCATAAGTGTAAAAATGAGATTGATTGATGTACAAACTAAGACCTGGCATGCTATAAGCTTATTGCAGTCATGTCAGTTGCTTTTTAAAAAGAACAATAGAGATACATACACTTATTGAATATCTCTTGGATGGTTCAACTCCAAGCAAAGAGAAAAGTTCATGCTAACCATAAGACATGGTGGGACATCTAGTGTAACATTGAACCTACACACTACCATGTAGAATGTTATCATATTGATACCCCCATTGTGTCACCACTCACCTGTAAAGCGTGGAAAGCCACACAGGTCAGACACCCAATGTCAAGAGGTGAGCTGAACTAATAATGGCTCACAATCTATGAATGATACCATTCTGAGAAACAGAAAGGATAAGGTATAAGGTATGTCCTTACATCCTGTCCAGTGTATACAAAGGTAATACATATTTCAAAGGTGCATAAACTGAAATGTGATGAGATGGGATGTGAAAATGTGCTCACCTTCTGTTGAACACAAGGAAAGATGTGATGAGATTTCCTTTCAGAAACAATGTAGCACATGATCACTCACTGCCTGTCAGTCACAAGAAAGAGCATGATGAGACTGCCTTTTGTAACTGTTATTTGTTACTCACTTGCTGATGGTCATGGGAAAAGCTTCAATGAGTTTTTCTTCCATATAACTTCACATACTTGCTATTGGCCATGAGACAAAATGAGATGTGACTGTGTTTCAGAAAAATATGTGAATCTGCTCACTTCCTGTTTGTTATGGGAAGCAGTTTTTATTGCTTCCAGGAAAATGTGCAATGCCACTTACAAACTGCCATAGGGAAATATGTCATAAAATTGCCTTCCAAAAAATCATGTGATGTCACCCAACTTGCTGTTGATCACAGAAAATATGTTGCCTTTCAAAGATTGTATAATGTCACTCACTGTCTGTTTGTCACAGGAAAGAAAAGGTGTGGTGAGACTGTTTCCAAAAATTGTAGAATATTACTCACAGCCTGTTGGTCACCAGAACAGATGAAATGAGACTACCATTCATAATACTTTCTGTCACACCACTCACTTGCTATTGGTCACAGAAAAACATTGGATGATTTCCTTTGAGAAATTCAAAGTCACTCACTAGCTATTGGTTACAGGGAAAGATGGGATGAGACTTCTCTTTCAACAATGTGAAGCATTACTCACACCCTGGTGGTCACAAGAAGAGATGTGTGATGATGCTGCCTTCCAGACAAATGTAGAATGTCACTCACAAGCTGTTAGTTACAGCAAAGATGAAACTGCTTGTCAGAAAACGTTTTTATGGTACTCACCTCCTGGTGGATATGGGAAAAGCTATGGTGAAATCTTTTTTAATAAAATGTGCAATATCACTCACAACCTGCAGGTCATAGAAAGGATGTCACAGTGATATTCCTTTCAGAAAATATGCAACATCACTTACTAGCTGTTGATCGCAGGAAAGAGGTGATGAGATTATATTTCTAAAAATGGGTAATGCTACATACTCGCTGTTTGTCATTAAATTAACAAAATGTAATGAAATCACTTGTTCAAAAAATGTGCCATTTCACTCACTTTCTGTAGGTCATAATTGAGACTGCCTTGCAGAGAATCTCTACAGTGCACTTACTCCCTGTTAGACATAAAAGAAAAATATTATTTGATAAATCCTTCAGAAAAATGGGTAATGTCCACTCACAAACTGTGGAGGTTGGCATAGGATAAGATTTCAGTGCAGCACAGTGTTACTCACTCTCTGTTGATCATAAGAAAACATAGTCTGAGCATGTTTAGGAAAGTTAATAGTATGACTTACAAACTGTTCATTATGAATAAGGTACAATAAATTTCTCTTCAGAAAATGTGCCATGATACAATCACTCACCCCCTGTTAGAAAAACATTATAAAATGGCCTTTCAGAAAATATGTGAATTTTTACTCACTTCCTGTTGGTTATGAAGGAAGAAAGAATGCACAGCATTTCAGAAAAATGACCAATGTCACTCACACCCTGTTGATCATATGGAAGTATGTGATGATACTGTCCTTCATAACACAAAAGTGCATATCACCCACAAACTGTTGGTAATAAGGAGAGATCTGATGTGACTTTGAAGGAAATGTTCAATGCAATGTGACTTACTGCCTGTTGGTCATGGAAAAAATGATGTGGGCTGTTTCCAGAACAAACTGCAAATATTGCATACTCGCTATTGGTCATGAAAAGTGATGAGACTGCCCTGAAAGAAATTCAAGGTTTCTCACAATCTGTTGAAAAAAGATGTGAAGATGCTTGGCAGAAGATTGTAAAGTGGCACTGACAACCTATGTGGTAATATGAAATAATCCCATAAGATTCATTTTCAGTGCTTGAATGTGGCTCACTCCCTGTAGGTCATAGGAAATAATGTCATGACATAAATTTGCTGTGCCACTCACATCCTGTTGATCATATGAAAAGATTTAATAACACTGTTTTTTGGGAAAGTGACCTATTTGACTCACTGACTATTTATCGCAAGAGAAGATGTAATGAGATTGGTTGCCTTTTACTAATCTTCATTGTCACTTACTTTCTGTTGGCATAGGAAAAGATGAGATTACATTTTGGAAAAATTGGAAAATTTACTCACTCCCTGATCATCACAGAAAGATTTGATTGAATTGCATTCCAGAATGTTGTGCAATATTGCTCACATCCTTTTTACCATTGGGAGAGTTGTGAGATTTCCATCCCAAAAATGTTTAATATTGCTTACTTGCTGTTTGACATGACAAAATATGTGCTAAGTGAACCTTTCAAAAAAATATGCAAATCACTCACTCTCTGTTGGTAATATGAAAAGAGTCAAAAACATGCTAGCAAAGTCACTCACTTGCTGTTGACCATGGGAATCAATGCAATGACATTCCCTTTAACATGTTCTCATGTTCTCACTCACTCGCTGATGGTGATAGTAAAAAGCTCATGAGGCTTCCTATCAGGAGAGAAAATACTATATTGCTCACTTGCTATTGGGAAAAGATGAGGGGACATTTGTCAGAAAGGAATGAAATGTACTGACTCGCTGATTGTCACCACTGTGTCATGAATTTGCCCATGAGAAGGCCAGCCAGAGTCACTCACTTCCTGCAGATGGCATGAAAATTGTGAGTTGGCTCCTTCACAGAAAATGCAGGTCCCTAACCTTCTGTTGGTCCCAGCATTGTACATATGTATATGATGAAACCAGGCTTCAGAAACATTACTCACATTCTGTTGATTGTAGCAATGAGATCTGATCAGGCATCCTGCAATTCCATGCTGTCACTTACTGCCTGTTGTTGTATGGTAAGACTGGTTGAGTAACATCAGAGTCACAGAAAGAAATGTGTTACTGGCCTTCTGTAGTACATGGAATGTAATTTGATGAAACTGCCTTCCAGGTAGAAGTATTATGTCACTAACTCTCTGTTGTTTGTTGGATCAGGCCTGATATGTGAAGGAAACATCAGTGTCACCCACTTTCTGTAAACAAATCAGGTCAATGTGCTACTTTAGTGCATGACAGAAAACTATTGAGCCACTCACTCCCTGGTGATTATAAAATAGTACATGACAAGATTTCTTAAAAGTATAGAATTACTCACTTGCTTTTATCATACACAAGATGCTACTTTGGATGGTTTTGCAGAAACTGAGCAATATCACTCACTTCCTGTTGATCATGACAAGACTGTTGAGGACCAAAGTGAAGTATTGCCACTCACAAACTTTTTGTGATGAGGCAGGGAATCAAAGTCCATGCTGGTTCAATTCTACTTACCCACTATTTTCTATATCATCAGATCCTGCCACAAAGAATTTAACAATATGTAACTCACATGTATTTCATCTAATTCTTGAACAGACATCTAAAGCATGACTAATTCAGCTGGAATGCAAAAAAATTAGAGTGTTACTGTTTACTTCCTGTTGTATATGTTGTGCAAGTATTCACTGTCCTAGGTGGAAGATACCTACATGCCTGTCCACCTTTTCCAATTCACCACTTTGCATACTAAATATTTGACAAAATGTACTTACCCAGAAATGTGGAAACTTAAGAGATACACAAATAACCACATTGTCCCAGGTATCTTTATTGGCCAAGACATGTCTGAACAATGTCAATGTTTCAACATGTTATATTTGAAATGCCCTCACCGAAGTGCTGATTTAGCACAGAGATCAAGGTTGTTCATCTGTGTTGTGATGAATAGCTCATGCAGGTTAATATCATCAATTGCATCAGCAGTCTGCTGAGTTAGTTCAGGACAATTCTTCTCTGGCAAATCCATGTCTATCAAATCACATAGTTTCCATTTGAAGAAGGAGTATTTGTTATACTAACCTCCTAATCTGACATATGCCTTAGGTGGATATTTAACATCCAAGACTTTAGGAAGATAAACTGCTTGAAAAGTGCTCTCAGCATTTTCCATGGCCATTTCCCACTTATCTTCATTCTCTACATCTGTCAACTTGACAAATTCATTGATTATTTGACCATCAAACTTGGTGAATATAACCACCAAAGGAACTGTAAAGAACCACTTTGTCAATGCATAGTAAATTTGATGATGGGGGAAAAGGATAGAGATGGATTCACTAAAAGTTACCTTTGCTTGTCCCTTTGTTAAAGAATTCAAGTTCTGTGGGTAGAATGGGACGAGGGCTGTCCATCGGTATACAATACCTTTGAGAACCTTGGTCAGCCACCTAGACAAAGAGCTGAAACAAGATATGTACCATATCACATGTAGCTGATCTTTTAACTCAGTTTCTCCAGACCTTTTTTCAATGAACTCCCAAGCAACCCTCAATTCTTCAGTTGCACCAGATTCAAAGCCCTGAGAGTCATGGAAGATAAAGTTACTCCCAGGGTAAGTAAGTTGATGTTCAATATTATGTAGACCTCTCTGTCATTATTGCACATGTATGAATGTGAGATCAAACTTAATTATTTGACTTACCTCCATTGATGGCATCAAATGAATTCCAGAAGCCACCAATTCTTTACCTGGAAGGGATTGTGAATTCAGAAAAGGGCAAGGATCAGTTTGGCTCACCATGTTCATCATATATGATGGGCTTTGCCCCCTTTGTAACACCACAAACCTTCTCCAAAATGGTTGTCTTTCCTGCATTGGCCCTCCCTATGACAAGGATACGAAAATATGGGCATAGGTATTGATCCCTAAGCATTTTTACATGTGTCTCATCTGCATCTGATATATACATACAAGTCAAGCCTTGGTAATGAAAGAAGATGTCAGAGTTAGCCTACCCAAAGGAAGCACAGCAGCAGGATCTGCCATCACTAAGGTGCTAGGATGTTCGGTGATGGAGTGGTCTAGGAGTGATGCTGGGCTCAGAGAAAAGTGACTGTAATCGATAGTGTGACTCTTGTGAGACAGGAGCTTATGATCGACGTTATCGTTGGATTCAGGTTTGAGATCAAGAGATTGATCAGTGATCAACGAGGCTGGCACTGGCAGTGATCCAGTAAGTACAACAATGGCTTGAAGCGAGAGATGATAACAGACAGGGCAAGCTTGATCGGCAGACAAAGAGTCAAGAGCGCGCAAAGTGAGTGAGAGTGAACTGTGAACGAGGTAGATGATCACTCAGTTGCGTGAGAGTCGGACATTGGCTATGTTTGGAGATGAACCATACCGGCATCTTCCGGCGGCCTTGTGTTCATACCGCCCATCATCACGACCCAACGGCGTGGACCGGACGCTGGTGCGTCGAGCATCCACGATGGCCGAGTCTCCTCAGCACAATACCCGCGAGCTCACCAGAGAAATGCTCATCGCAGTCCTGGACCACTTCTCAACCCTCCTGCCAAACAAATTCAATAACATGCCCGTTCGTCTCGTTGTGCACGGCGGCGCTTGCATGCTCCTGCACCCGGATCTGGACAGACTTGCCTCGCAGACTCCCCCATTTCTCTTATCGCCGCGCTGGTCTCCGGGCGCACCTCTCCAACCGGACGCTCCGGATGTCAAGCGTACCCAAACGAGGGATGTCGATATCATCGCTCGTTCTTTGGATCTGGAGTGGCACCACCTTGGCATCTCTGACCCCTTTGACCGTCTCAAGGACTGCATCGCATCCACCGCACGCAGGTTTGGTCTTGGTCTTGACTGGATGAACGCAGATGCTGACGTGGCCCTGCCCATGGCCGTCGAGTGCGTTTCTTTCCGTCCGTATTGCACCCGCTGACCCTTCTTCGGTAGCCCCGTTACCGGCATGACCTACGATCCCATCCACGCTGACACCCTCAAGCCCAACAACGTCCACCGTCACACCATATACAGGTCCACTAACGGCATGCTACAGCTTATCAGTGTCACCCCTTTTTGGGCAGTCGCCCTCAAGCTCGTTCGGTATACCAGAAATGACCCCGGAGATATTTGCCTGATACTCAGGTATTCGTTTTCGGTGCAAAAGTTTGTCCAACTACTTACCGCGTTCAGGAACGGAACCAACATTTCTGGCACGCGATGGACAAGGGAACTAGTCGAAAAGTGGTTGGTAGATAACTGCTGGCCCATGGGCTATGCCTCCTATGACCACCGTCGTTGGGCTCAACTTGAAACTCGTATAGACCACGTCGTCGCCATGGTGAATGCCTACGATGATGATCAAGAGCTGCAGGAGGAAGAGAACCGGAAAAAACGATCAAAGAAGAAAAAGGTGCCCGTCATGTCCAGCCCGGGCTCTGAAGCCTCTTTTGTGCCGCCTACACCGGAAACAGCTCTCAAGTCTCCCCCGCCCGAAGCCCATGCCCCTTCGTCACCCTGGCAGCAACCACAGCCACAACCACTGCCGCATTCCCAATACCCATATCCAGCGCAATACGCACCACAACACCCTTACCCACCACCCTACATGTACTTTACTCAACCATACCCCCTAGCACCTCCCCTCCCTTCCGAGGCAGCTCCGGAACCCAGCACATCGTACGTTTCTAGATCGTTAGCAGACTGGACCGCATCCCGTCTGCACCCGACTACGCGGAGAAACACGGATGACGGAATCGATCAACATCGGGTGGCCCTACTGGTAGACGAACACCAACATGCTCGAGATCGGGCTCAGACGTGGCCGTCGCCTGCACGCGGGGCAGGGATGAACATCTCCGATATGGGTGTTCAACCGAACATTGTGATTGTGCCTGTTGTTGACGAGAAGGAAGAAAAGAGGAAAAGGCGGGTAACGGAATGGCTTGATGCGAATGCGTACCAAACGCATGGTGGGCCTCCTCACATCGTGACTTCGATGGCTCCACCATCCGTTCTTTCCCCTACGCCAATGATTTCCGTTCGGTCGCCTACTCCGGAGAGCCAGGTTGTTTCTCCACGGATTTCTTACCAGCAACAACCACCGTTGTCGCCCCACCTAGCACCACCTCCATCTTTTCAACCTCAAGTCCAATCTCGGCAGCAATCACCTCTGCAGCAGTCATCGGTAGTACCTCATCCGCAGCAGCAGCAGCATTCACCACAACTGCAACCTCAGCTACAACCACCCCCATCGCCTCAATCTGACACAACCCCAGCCGTCATCCCACCCTCAACTGGGTTTGTCCCACCCCGTTTCTCCGCGGACCAACGCGCGCGATACGGGCCTTATGGTCGAGAAGGCCCTCTGGGCGTTCACCGCCGCCAATCATATTACGAATCCGACGAGGACAGAGATGATGACGAAGACGGGCTTACTACTCCCAGTCCGAGTACAGGGGATAGAGATGATCGGGAGAGTATTGGAAGTAGTGGATTTGGAAGTCCGCGAGGTGTTGGTGTTGGTGCCGGTGCCAGTGCGGGCACGGGTACGGGAGGCGTAGAAACGGAGAGCGATGAAGATTGGGAGGAGGCGAGGGTTAGGGTTGTTGGCCCGGCGGGTGGGGAGGAACAGGGTGTGTTTATACCTCCCCTTCCTTCTCCTGCTCCGGCTCCATCACAATCGCAGTGGATAACGACCGTTCCACTTCTGGGAGCTTGGGTTGGTGTCGCTACGAACCCCAACAATCGTACGGCTGGGAACGGCAACGCGCAAGAAAAGTCGAGAAGAGGTGGGATGAGAGAACTTGCGGAGATGGTTAGTGGGATTCGGATTCGTGGTGATGGGCCATCATCACCACCATCATCCTCGTCCTCCCATCTGCCACCGTCGATGATGGGGGTTGTTCTTCCTCCTTATGGTCCTTCGCATGTTCCACAACAACCGCAGCAGCAGCAGCAGCAGCAGAGACACCAACCGTACCTGAATTCGTGGATCTCATCATCCACAGCGACTTTACGCGGACCTACGAGGGCAACGAGGCCCATAACGCCACAAGAAGTGTTCATCCCACCTGCATATACTCCCAGTCCCAGGCCGTTTCATAACGCGAATGTCAACCGGGATGACGAAGAAGACGAAGACGAGGAGGAAGAGACAGATAGCTACTCGGATGGAAGTATTGATCAAAACACGCTATTGTCCTTCCCTCAACATGAGGGAGCTCAGGCTGGACCCGCTCATCATCCATACGCACATCCACAATTACCATATCCATATGCATACCCACCACATCCATCATCATATTCATACCCATGGCCAGTACCCGCTAGGACAAACTAGTGTATTCTTGCAAAACTCTTCATGTATCGTACTGTACTATAATTATTTTGTACCCCATTCTCGACGTAACTGCTCTGCCCAAGCCATGACGAAATACATGATACCGGCGGGTAAAACACACTTGATGCTGACTTCTTTCCAATCCCACCTCCTCCCTCCCCATTTCCCTCCCCACCTCTTCCAATACCCCCTCCTCGGTTCATCCCCACCGGACTCTCCCTCCCCGCTATCAGAGCTTCCGTGACCACCACCATCCCACCAAAGATTACTCGTCACCCAAATTTGAACGCTCCTACTAGCACACGTCGTCGTCCCAATCAACGCCCAAACCACCACCGGCCTCTTCTCATGCTCAAAAACCGATAAAGTGATTTGCGTAGCTGGCCAACAAATCCCTTGCAGCGCTAAGAGTCTGATGAGAGTTGAGAGCGGGGGGTAGTATAAACGCCAGCGGGTGAGGAGACCGGTTGTTAGAGCGAGGCATTGATAACCGGTTAGGATGGCCCAGAGGGTTGAAACGAAATAATCTATTCGTTCGGGTGGGTTTCGGGTGGAGTGGGTGGCTTGGTGGTGGGGTGGGTAGAGGACATGGTAGAGGTTGTAGATCGTCCCGACGATGGCGGGGACGATAGAGAGTAAACGGGAGAATTCGAATAAGAGTGGGGTGAGTTGTTGTTGGAGGTTGTTGGGTGGTATTAAAGGGCCGGAGGAACGAACGATTCGAGCGGTGGGTAATCGACCGCGGGGCTTTTTTGTGTGTCAATTATCGTATAAGCTTAGCAGTTGGGACGTGCATGAACACTGACCGGTTCGTCTGCTTCGGTTTCGGTTTCGCCGAGGCAAAGTTGGCCGGGTGTGGTTGAAATGCTTTTTACTTTGGAACGGGGAGTGCTACCTAGAGTTTTCTTGAGGCCGTTGAGGAATCGTGAACGGAGGCCTGAGGTGTTGGTCACGGTGCTTGTGCTGGTGGTGGGAAAGGTAGTAGCGGCGGCGGTGGCAGGTTTTCTGTGGTGACCCCATGAAGTGTAAATGGGACGTGAACCATCCTCATCGTCATTTTCACTGCTGTCTAAGGGTGCAGAAGTGTATGGTGGAGGTGGACCAAAAGGTGTGGGTCTCGGATGAATGAGAGGAGAGGAAGCGGACTTGCGTGGATTTGACATGGATGATGAAGAATGATAGCACAGTGATAATAAACGCGTGATATCATCGCCACGTTTTTGTGCCCACCACTCAATCAAAGGAACGATCATGAATGCACAACGGTACACAAATCAAATGAAAGCTGCCCTATAATACGTTTCACCTTCTGGATTGTCATTGAGATAGACCCAACAACTTTTCTCGTCCGACATAGGATGATTTTTCGACTCGGAGCCACTGCCAAAAAAGACGGTCCGATCCAAGTCAGTCTCTTAAAGACAACTTGCACCACTTACAGTGCCTCCCTACTCGATATTCTAGCATCGATTGCCACTTTCCGCAGGTAAGGCGCCGGGCCATAGCGCTTCTTCTTCATACCCTCCTCGGTATAAAATACCTTCCCTGCCTCGGTGAAGGTGATGAACACCCCACGACCGTCGGGGAACCGTACCCACTTAAACATTTCACCATGCATTGCCTTCATAACCCTGATCTCTCGAAATACTTGCTCCCAGCGTTCCTGAGCGCCTTCATTATCCGGAATCCTAATGTCTTTTATCACCACACCGATCTCAAACAATTGCCCCAGTTTCGGTGCTGATGTCTTTTCGAGACGCTCCCAGGTCTTTTTCAGCGGCACTACGAACACCTGTGCCTTTTGGTCCCGGACCAAAAGTATTTTATTTGGATCCTTGAGCGTCTTTGTCAAGTCTTTGAAATCTCCCTTTTCTTTTGGCAAATCCTTGGGTAGCGCCGGCATATCATGACTATTGGATGCCTGGTTTTGGGAGGAACTTGGCTCGCCTTCCTCCATTCTTTTCTAAAGACGACAAGGACAATCATTCAATCAGCCTGGCCGGGACGAAATTAGTAGCAAAAAACGCACCGAAATGGCGAGGGCATTTCTGAACCCGGTATACACCGGCGACGCGAACACGATAGAGATGGTGGTGAACAGAATGGCGAATGTAAAGTAACGCATGATGTGTTCTGAGGACCAGCCTAGCTTGAATCTTCGCTCACCATGGTTTTTATCATCCCAGTACACGTGCCTTCAACCACTGTTCGGGTATTGGGGAAATCAAGCTTCGTCACAGGGCAACTTGATCCGGTATCTTTTGGCATCATCAACTGAAGGCATGTTCCATCAACTACTGGTTGATTGACGAAACAGGGAAACGACAAAGTCTTGTTTACATCTAATACCATTGCGTGTGTACGATTTAAATAAAAAGCTATGGAAATATCGGGAAAATTTCTTTTTCGTATGAAGCAACGTTATATGTATCAAATATAAAATGCGCCTCTGCCGCGACTCGCGATTGAATGCACAAGTTTAAAAAGGACCCAATTAGTCGCACCGTAACAACTGCGAATAGAATTACCCAAGTCAGTAACACGTGTAATCACGACAACTTGAATTTAGTGGCACTTACAAGTCATCATCTTCGAGTCTATGGTCCCGTATGAACTTCTTCACCTCAGGCAACGCCTGAGGCTGCGAAGGGAGTGATACTTTAGGTACATCGATTAACCTGTTTCTTCCCACACGGATGGCGATGTAAACAATGTCGAGGTCTTTTGAGTGTCCCCATTTAAACGTATGATTATCATCCCCGTGAAGCTGTCGGAGAAGTGAAAGTTCTTTCACAATGTCATACCAGCGCATTTTAAATTCTTTGCTGGTCCGAGCCCCCGAAATCTTGATACACTTCATCACGGCATTCGGTTTTTTTAACTCTGCATCATCGGTTTCAAATTCCTTCAGGTGCGCTTTACTCAGTATTGAATCGGCGTCCTTGGCTAGTACTGCGTCTTCTCTCCAATTGCGGTCCAGGTCCCTGAAATTCATTTCATTTGGTAGACCCGAGGGCAGCTCGTATTGTTTTTCAAGCGAGTCTTGCGACTGTGAGAACAGCCAGATGCGTCGCACGAGTCGTTTCTGAAAATGACAAAAGGCCGTTATTTAATGTACGACAGGTAGTAGCAACAACGTTACTGTGATGGCGGGGGCATCTGGGGACGCGATATCGCGAAGCTCGACGTGCACCGGCGAAGCATACGCGGTGCTAGTGATGATGATAAAGAGAATAGCGGATAGCATAAAGTATCGCATGTCCGTTTTCGAGGACCAGCCTCTTAGTCGGAATTTTCATCAAACATGAGTTTTAAATACCAGTTTCTTTGGTTCCGAGTCGGGTGTTGGGGATTACGTTGTTAGGCGCTCCTACGTCAGGCTATAAGCTATACCTTGGTAACCCTCAATATCATGATCTATCACCAAACCACCCCTACCACCCCGCGCCCACGGTCACATCAATTGTCGCCGGTGGATTCGTTCAGCTCACCTCTCCGGTGACGTGAAATAGCTGTTTGGAGAGGCTTCTGTCACTTCTCATTGGGAAACAATGTCTCTTGGATTCTGGAAATGCGAGTTCGATTAGTGATACGCTGAGCCAAAAGGTCGTAAGCTCAACAAAGCGCTCCCCCGTTTGGGGTGGGAGAGAGGTAATCTGCTTGCCGGACTCTTTGTCTAATGTCTTGTGTCAAGACTAGTCTTCCCACGGGTCTCCAGGTTACCAACTTTCAACTTGTTGATGCTGCGGTTGATGCCGAAGAAGCCTGAGCGAGGTTCCTCCCGTTCGGTTCCTCCTGGTTCCTCGACTGCTAAGCAAGTCATTCAAAGATGCAATTATTTCGTTTCCGGCAAGCCAGGTCCCAACTGTGCTGCGAACTAGCGCCGTCGTGCTTGCAAATAAGATCTCCTGACGATTGGATTGCATGCTTGCATTTTCAGGACGCTTGTGCTCAGGTACGTTTTTGACATCTGAAACAAGATGCAGAAGGCGCGCCATGCTTTTGGAACGACGACGTGATGTATGAGACCTTGAGGGACCACATTGATTGATTACGGGCAGTCTCGCTGAGCGATTCCGGAATCTAGATGAAACATCAGCAATATGGCGCAAGCGAGAAATTTAACCGGGGACTCAGGCCATGGCTATCACTTCAAGTTGATAAACCATTGTTGAATCGAAACGTGTCACTGTTGCCTGATTTTTTTCAAAAATGGCTGATAGAATTTCCTTCTGTACGGTTTGAACATGCGGGGCAATTTTTTTGGTAGGAATCAACGCTATGCGTATCAAATATATAAAGCGCCTTCGCCACGCGAATGTGCTCTATGTGTGTAGAGGACCCAGTTAGTCTCACCCTCACAAAATTTTCTGCGAAGAAAGTGAATAGAATTGCCCAGTCAGTAGTAATATGTGTCATCACGACAACATGTACTTACAAGTCCAAAAATATTTCACGGCGGCTCCGTACGAACTCCTGCACCGCAGGTAACGCCATACGCTCCGAAGGGTCTGATACTTTAGGTACGTCGATTTGCTTGTTTTTTCCCGCACGGATGGCAATGTAAACCTTGTCAAGGCCTTTTGAGTGTCCCCATACAAAATCCCCATCATGATAAAGTCGTCCGAGAAGTCCAAGCTCGTTCACAATTTCATCCCAGCGTGATTTGAATTGTTCGCTGGACCGATCCCCTGAAATATGGATATACTTCATTACGGCATTTGGTTTTTTTAACTCTGTAGCGCCAAATTTCGTTAGGTGCGCTTTACTCAGTTTTGAATCGGCGTCCTTGGCTAGTACTGCGTCTTCTTTCCAACTTTGATGCAGGTCCTTGAAATTCATTTCATTTGGTAGACCCGAGGGCAGCTCGTATCGTGTGCTTTTGAGCGAGTCTTGCGACTGTGAGAGCGGCCAGACACGCCGCACGAGTCGTTTCTGAAAATGACAAAGACCGTTATTAAATGTACGACGATAATGGTAACAACGTACTGCGATGGCGGGGCCGTCTAGTGACGCGATATCGCGAAGCTCGATATGCACCGGCGAAGCATACACGGTGCTAGTGACGACGATAAAGAGAATGGCGGATAGCATAAAGTATCGCATGTCGTTTTTTCGTTTTCGGGGACCAGCCTAGTCAGAATCTTCGTCGAACTTGGCGTTTTAAACACCAGTAACCAGTTTTTTTGGTTCCGAGCCGGGTGTTGGGGATTACGTTGTTAAGCGCCGCTACGGTCAGGCTATAAGTTCTACCTGGATAACCCTCAACGTCATCCATCACCAAACCACCCCGGCCGAGAGGTAATCTGCTATCACATCAATTCTCGTCGGTGGATCCGTTCAACTTACCTCTTCGGTGGCGTGAAGTGAAATAGCTGTTTGGAGAAGCTTCTCATTGCGGTACAGACAATGATTGGATTCTGGAAATGGGCCCATGGGGGTACAAACGGTCGTCTTCTCACTGGTCTCCAGGGTTACCAACTTTCAAGTTGATGCATGCGCTGTTTATGCGGGCGGTGCACGAATCGATTCTCGAAATATGATTAGCTAAACAAGCCATTCGAATTATTTTGTTTCCGGAAAGCCAACTGTGTTGTGAACTAGCGCCGCCACTGCGCCGCCGGGCTTGCAGATAAGATCTCCTGATGACCGGATCATATGCTTGCAATTTTAGGACGCTTGTGCTCAGGTAAGTTTTTGCCATCTGAAACAAGATGCAGAAAGGTACGTCAGGCTTAGCGACAGCGTGATATATGAGGGACCGCGACTCTGGATGAAACGTCAGCAATGGCGAAAGCGAGAGATGCACATCACAGCTTAATTGGCGTGCAATTTCGATGCGGGCCGGTATCGGGCTCATAAAGGACGTATATCTGACAGGTGAGGAGGACTTGGTGGAGATGCCCACCACGCACCGGTATCAATACAATACGGAGTACCTGAACTGTAAATACAGGTGTCAAATATAATATACGCCCGTGCCATGAATAGAACGGTGATAGATCCAATTGGTGAGACCGTCTTTCCATTCACTGCCGAAGAAGAGGGGAAAATGTCCATGGTCAGTGTCATCATGATAACCTCAAGCTTCAGCACTTACATCTCTTTATGACTATGATCCTCTTTGAACTTCGACCGTAGTCCGCTCGTAGTCATCGAATTCGACGATGACTTGGTAAAAAAATCCAGACCTGGATCCGTCTTCACCACGATGTAACACGTGCTGCCCTCACATCCCCACCCCACATGGTTTGGATTATAAAGCTTGGCGAGAGCCAGGACCTCAGCTCCCGCTGCGCGGTGATCAGCATCCAAGATACGCTTCATCAGGGCATTCGGTAGCTCCTCGTTTCCCAATGGTAGCACTTCTTCCTTCCCAATCTTGTCTATGAATTTTTTCCCCGTCTTACGCTCCCAGTCATTCCACACTCTATCCAGCGTATTGAAATTTGTTTGTTTTGGTAACTCAGGTTCCGGACCCCCGGGTGACAAGCCTTGCCCACCGTCAATTTGTTTCTAAAGACAACTATCAATGCTGGAACGACGATAAACATACTGCGCGGGGACAGACC
Source organism: Amanita rubescens (assembly GCA_015039365.1). Lineage (NCBI taxonomy): Eukaryota > Fungi > Basidiomycota > Agaricomycetes > Agaricales > Amanitaceae > Amanita > Amanita rubescens. The sequence goes on along the minus strand of WION01000025.1, from coordinate 125,348 downwards.
TGGGTGACTGGGAAGGCGCACACGGCGCTAAAAATGGCGATAAAAAGAGTGGCGATTATAAAATGGCGCATAGCGTGAAGTTCTTGTGGGAGGACCAGCCTAACTCGAATCATCGGGAAAGATGGGCTTTTATGTATTTGCTTCCTGACAACTCATCTGGGTCATCTGGGTCATCAGGAAGATTGCATCACAAGCACATTGATGCTTGGCGTAGAGAGTTCCGAGTCAAGTTAGAAGAGACGTGTTGGCATCATTTTCGGATCAGTCGGTGGAGCGCTACCGACGCGGTGACGTGACTGACGTCGTGCGCCGGTTCTGGCCCTTTGTCCTTGTTCTGGTTCCCTCTTCTTCGTGACCGGCCCCATCGTTGGAACGTACGCGCCATTCCTCAAGTCCACCAACGACGGCCCCACTTTGGATCTAACCTCAGTACCTCGCTTCTCCCGCGCTCAAGTCATCCATGTTGACCAGGTCGCCATTGCAGGAATATACATTTGATTTCTCGTTGCCGGCTTGATCATCGTGTTTTCTTTAATATGGGCCTGTAGACGTGAGATTTCCCGGACCCATCATACGCTAGATTCTGACGATGACATTGTTCTCAGTCCTTTTTGTTGCCCAGGTATACTTATGCAGCTTAGCGAAACACGAGCGGGAAGATGCTGGTGAGGCAGCTGGAGCCGTGGTGGGCATTGCAGTAGAAGCTTCGGGGGAGTATACCTTTTGAGCCGTTACGCTGATATTGGCTGACTCGGGGTTTCGAATTCGGGGCGCGAGCACAGCCCGCGATAACATATATGCACGGTATTTGCGTGGTTTCCTCCTAGAGTCACTATTCTCATGTGATACTATTAATAGGGTATACCGATTGCAGGTAACCGGTATTAGGTTTCGTGTTATTAAGGACTTTGAACCAATGGAATGGATTAGCCCCGGGTCTTAACCAAAGAAGTTTTGCGGACCGACTTAAAATGATATACGTCTGTTCTTGTCGGCTGCGCAACTATTCTTAGAGACAGCTTGGAATGTTCAGGATGCCATCAGTTCTGCAATTATACAAACCACAACCCCTAACATTCGGTGAAATGATTTTCCTCCACACACAAAGTGTTCAATACGTTCAATAGTTCATGACTATTGTGACTAACTCGCGAATCCGAGTACAGTTGAATATAAGATAGAAATCTAGGTATGTCCATACTTGTTCAATGGAAGCCGCTTGTTTCACGAATAGCATCGAGAAGGATGTTATTGTAGTCACCACCAGCTTCCCACATGGTGAAGCCTCGGAGTCCAGTTGACGTTATGAAACTGCCTTTGTCAGCGAATGCCTGTCGAAAGATCGTTTCAACGGGATATCTGACTACTAAGCCAGGCGACTTCATACCTGAGCATCATCATACGAAACCATGATTTCGCTGGTCTTGTTGTAAACATATGCCTGCACCACCGCGTTAGTCATTGAGAATTTTTCACCGTAGTACTTGGTTAGTTACTTACCGTTTTGCTGCAGTCATCAAAGATATAATCAATTCCGGTTCGCGGTGTTCCATCGGTGTTGAGATACCCAAGCTCCATCAAACCCCAGAAACGCATTGTGCCACCAGGTCCGTTTGCGTTACCGCAAATGTCAGTACTAGCAACGTCGTCCCATACGTCACCCGCAGGCTGATCCGCTTTGTCGAAGGCTGGATATAACGCCAAGGAACTGCCATTGAAAGCAGCTGTCTTATTGACTGAGAATGAATGGCCATATGCGGCCACGCCGAGGACTATCTTGTCGAGCGGCATCCCCGCAGCTTGCCATGCATTCACTTCTGACGAGGCCGATCCCACTTGGTTGGCAGGCGCAGCGCAACTGTCGTAAAGAGGCGAGTTGGGTCCGACCGTCGCACTCCAGGAACCCCACATGTCATAATTCATGATATTTACCCAGTCAAGGACACTTGCAAAGCCTGAGACGTCCTTGGATGGGGTACCATCGGAACTAGAGAAGGGTGAGACGACCGCCGCTGTGAGAATCAGATCCTTTCCAATGCAATCCTCCCGTAACTCTTCGAGGAAGGCCAGGAAGTTGGCGCTATCTTGTGGATTGTTTGTGTTGCATCCGATACCCTGTTGTACTGGGTATTCCCAGCTGTGTTGTTTTGTTTTGTTTTTTTTGTGGAGGGGTGGGTTCACATCGTCAGATGTTTGCGTCTCAGAAACACAACTGTGCAAAAACTTACTCAAATTCGAGCCCATCGAGCTGGTATTGTTCTGCAAAGTCAGTCAAGGTCTTGACGAAAAGAGTCCTGTTCTCGGCCGATCCAACGTTGGATGACCACCATTGAGAACCGGTCCATCCTCCGATAGACCCCACCGCTTTGACGCCCTGTACCCTGGTTGAGTTTCTCACTTTTTTTTAAGAAAAGTTACCGTTAACTTACGTTTCGGTGCGCAGCCTCGACAAACTGTGGCAACACGTCTGGACTAGAACCTTCCAGGGTCACATTCGTTACATCGGGAGTTGTCAGCCTAAAATTAGGGGTTGACTGCGTTCTAGCGTTTGATACGTGTAATGAACGCGAGTACGTACGCGAAGGCATAGGTTACGTGCGTATACTTGGACCAACTGATGTCGGATACGGGGAATGCTGGAGTTGAGGTGGCGTGCCCACCCGAGAACCATGCAGATGCGACTTTGTCGACATCTTTCTTGCGTCGGTAGACCGGGATGCTTGCGCCATGGCCAGCCTGCAAGGTTGAGAACAGAAGAATTGAAGCGGAGAAAAGACAGGATGGCTTCATTTTCAAAAAGAGGGATTGTGAAGGGGCGACCGATTCTATGATGTAGAGTTAAACGGGTTTTGGTCCTTATATGCGTTCGTTCATTTCACCGTTCTAAAATTGATTGACTCTTACCGTTAGTCATCGTCCAGACATGCAAGTTAAGGCAACCGGCGGCGAAAGCTCAATGTGATTCTCGAAATAGAGAGGGTTTGACAAAGATGTGGAGTTACTCGAGACTCGTTTTATGGTCAATAGCGACCAGTTCTCAGGGTATCTCCTTCGTTGCTAAAGCAAACTTGCCTCAGGAACATGGGCTTGATCCTTCACGACGGTACTTATTTTGCACCAGGGAAAAGGTTGAACCAACCAGGCGATCAAGGTATGCACATCCACAAGGATATCACGGGCCGCCAATAATCTCGTGCCAACTATATCTGGCCTAAGCAAGGTCAATTTAGCGATGTGGACGGCACCGAACGTTTTTAAACGTTCCACCTTCCGGATCCGGTTCTCGCGCAGCGCTCTCTTCGCTCCTCCGGTCCTTTCTTGGGCTCCTAAAAGCTAACCCTTTCTGGTTTTGTATTATGAGTTTAGGGTTGTATCTTTGAGATAATGGCAGCTATACAATAGGTTTCGGGTTTGACATAAATTTAGGGGCGATTCATGCGTCGCGACTAACCATAGTTGGCAATGCGCCTACTGAAGCGAATACAAATATGCGCAGCGACATGGCGGTCTTACTGCGAACATTCTTTTCGGTACGTCCTCGACATTTTTTCCCCGGATGACTTCATGAGGCTGATTCATGCAGACCCTATTCCAACACCGCCACTGGAAGGCTGCGACGTGCGCGGAGATTGATAATAATCCGCAGTTGTTTTCATACACGAGCCTACAAACACGGGTATCACGAAATGGGATCTTAGGCGTTTTACGTACCGTCGCAATGCGAACGACAATCCCTAGTCGCACTCGTTTCAAGGTCAACATTGCGAAGTTTGCTCAATTTGCTATTGCACTGACATACTCATACTCAAGGAGCGACCCTGTGCAACGTATCCTGCGAATCTGACGGAGTGTCCCATAATTCTCTGCGCAGCTTGCCCAGCTTTCCGCAGCAGTCCAAGACCATGATTGAACCCAAAGACGCGGTGGCGGTGCAGCCACTTGCATCAGTAGTTCCTCCGACGCTGCTTCAACGAAGTTATACGTCAGAGAAGCTTTTACAAGGCAGAAAAGCCTCTGGGGCTGTTGCGGACTTGGCAATCGAATCCCTCCGACTTGGCACCCTTTATGTAATGCAGGAGTTTTTAAACCCGAGTCAGAAAGAGTGTTTCGTACATCACCCTACCACTCCCTCCAAGTCAAGCTCAAACGCCAACGCACACGCGGTTAAACATAATGACTGTCTCGCAACCGCTAGCAATCGATGCACCGCGCATGTGCTGCTCTCGAATCGATGACGAGAAATATACTCAGCATTGTCACCACTACGAACCTGCATCCCTTGACGATGGCCCTGCACTGTACGATGTGCACCACTTTCACGGCAATTGTCATCAATGGAGGTTGCGTCGAGTCTTGATTCCAGTCCTACTCGGGCTCTTGGCAGCATTTCTGCTGCTTTGCGCGATATCTGCAGTTAGGATCACGTATTTCGCAGGGATGGACGGAGGAGACGAAGGGTGGCTGGGCATGCTCGATAATGGTTTCAAGATCATGAAACGTGCAGTAGTTGAAACATCCGGGAATAGCGGCAGCTTTGTCCACAACAAACGTGCGTACGCCCCCTGGTCCATCTTCTATCGCTGCTGACAACCGCTGCTGTAGTATATCTCATCATTATTTTTGTTGGTATAGCGGTTGTGGTTATTCTCGGAATCAGTCTTACCTTTTGGTGCTGTCGAGGTGTGTGTCTAGCTCTAAGGCATCGAATATGGCGTCATAACTTCGTTCATGCTTTCAGGTTCATTCCGGAACCCCTTATGCTGCCCCTGTTATCTTTGCGCCTGCTGCGGTGGTCTGGGTGAGTAATGAACGTCCCAGTTCATGACAGATAATTCAACTGATGGATCAATTCTTAGCTTGCCTTGAGTGTATTGGTTGCGGGTTATGCGCTGCTGTGGATCCAATATAAAAAGCGAGAATAGTAGCATTTTGGAGCAAGTTGTAGTAGATACCCATCGACTCCGTAGTCATCTATCTTATATCATCAAGGGTTAATTTAGCGCCAGTAGGGGGACTAGCCTACGCCGCTTACTTCCCTTCATACTTATTTCACTTTCCTTGCTTGCCGTATGTCCAGCCTAAATCCAACCCAATACTCGGACTTTCCGAAAAATATACCCGTGAATCACGTTCTCGTTTCTTCAATGTCCGAGCCTCATATGATCTTCGCGGCTGAATAGGGCTTGGGCGTAGTTGGCGTTGGCTCCGACACGCAGGAGTCAAATGCACTTGCAGCTAAACATTCCTAACTAGGGGTGCCATTGTGATATTTTCAAACGTACTTTTACATAATACAGGATGGAAAAACGAATACTGCCAAATCTGACGATATTTCGTCCACCGTTTCGTCCGTGTTGCAGGCCCGGTGCATTTTTTGGAAGCCTGGGCAGCATAGTAATAAGTTTCCCGCCCACCACGCGCCGGGCCAATATCGGGGTAAGATAATATAAAAAGTAAAGGTGATTGGTCTGTGACGCGAGAAGGCGCTAGAGTGGTACGTACCAGTTGCGTTGACGAGGATGTTGTTGGCTTCTGCGGCGTACTTGAGTAGTTGAGTGTACTGGTAAAAACTGAAGAGAGTAAACCAAGGATGATAAAGAGGAGTTAGAGAAGTTCCGCGTCGAGGATGCCTCCCCATGGCATGCCAGCGTTGGCGTCTGCTTCAAGGTGCACATCGGACTCCGGAGCGAGGGTCGTGCATGAGGTCTCCATCGCCCCGCGGTTCAAGTTGGTCGTGGGCGGGGTCTATCGTACGGCCCGGGTACGAGGCCGTGAAGGATGCTTTTGGATCCTGTGGCTAACAAGACAGAGACTGGACCTGTCAATCGAGTTTCCCAGTTACGCATTTTTACTGTCTCGCCATGTCGCGCAATCCAAACGGCTCGGCGGCCATCCACTGAGTCCCGTCGAAAGACGTGTCATCCCATGTTTCGCGTGACAGTGATCCTAACTCGTGCGCGCTCGACACAAATGATAGCTTGTCTGGGTTTCGCAGTCGTTTTACTTTGGGATCATGCTCAGCGTGTTTTGCCGCCGCGATCTACATAGTAGCTCCACATATCTTCTATTTGAGAATTAGTTATGCCACCCGGAATTGTCAATCCGAAGCTGCGACGGTCTGATCAATAGAGTGAGCATAGGTCCGTCCCAAAAGACTGCACGAAAAAAAAGGGTTGAACGCGACGCGTGTCGTGAGTTGAACTCTGAGTGACAGGTGAACCGGTGACTCGACGTGACGCATTCTGATCGTGTTCTTTCAAGTTGTGAATGCCACTCGTCCTTCTATCGTGCTCGCTGGCATGTCACATCGTCGCACTGATTCCGCCTCTTCGGCTGCAACTGATGCGTCAATGCAGTCCGACGATGAGGTGGCGGAAATGTTGACCAGGAGTCAATCGACGATCTCTGAAGCCTCTATTCCCGAACCTACTCCAGGTGCTCCTCTAACCGGATCCTCGGCCGTTCCTCTGTCCCGTGAGGGGTCAATGGATTCCGTTGCGTCTGTTATGTCTGTTACGTCAATTAGCGATATCATTCAGCCGGACCAGGAAACCACTATTAAAGAGCTACTCGACAACTTGAACAAGCACCCAACGACTGCTCTTGTTAAACTGGCAACGGGGGACTTAATTGTGCTCTCCAGGATAAAACCTTCAGATCGCTTACTTCCAGCGCCATCGGATACGAAACAAGAAGTCCGCATTGATTGTCATCGGTTGTTAGATGCGATGCTTCGATATGCAAGCTCGGAATCTGAAGATTCTCGTAAGGCAGAGCGCTATGTTGCTGCTGCTATTGTATCCTGTCGAGGAGACTTGGATCAATATGTACGCCTCGCTAACACATGGTTTGGTCTCTTTCTTTGGCCATGTGCGTCAACTTGTTTTATTTGGTGGCTTGTACTCTATTTTCTGAATTTATTCCAGTCCGACACAACAGTGACTATACTATTAAACTCTTCTCTGCAGCTGCAACACCCACGATTGATGACACCGGAAGTCATACGGGTGCCACTATTATTCGGGATCGGAGCTCTGCCATGAGAGATGCGGTAAGACCTGTGCGATCTGCCGAGCCTATTTCACTTAATTTGTCTCTTGGCCCAGGTGATTATTCGTGATGATTATAAATGCGTCGTCACTGGGAGCCCAGATATCGAGAAATACGGGTATTTGGACAATTCGGTTGATCTGCAGTGCGCCCACATCCTGAAAAGAGCGGTCGGTACCCGTGCATCTCGAACAGTCAGTTTGATCGCTTTTCCCAATTCCTTTCTAATCACTTAATTACAGGATCATGGAGCTGTATCGTTGTTTGACATTTTGGTCAACCTTTTCCCGCGTGCAGCCAGTCGATTGCGAGATCTGGGGGATACTCTCGATACGTCCTCAAATGGTATAATGCTAGACATGCAAACCCATCACTCTTTTGATCAATTCCGGTTCTGTCTTATCCCTTGGGTGAGTGTTCCAACTGCATATGCACAAAACACGGCAAGATGAATTGCGTGTAGCCCAAGGATAACCCTGAACCACAAACATATAAAGTGAAACTTTTCAGAGCCAAACTTCGTGATATTAAGGAATCCGCGATTAAATTTGAAGATCATTCGCACAAGCATCAAGAACCCTCGCCACCGCCTCAGGAGCACGATTATAACCTTCGCTCGGGACAGAGACAGCCCACGACATCATCTGGCGTGGCTTTACCGGATCCTCAATTTATCGCAATTCATGCCGCTGTTGCTCACATACTGCACATGAGCGGGGCGGCGGGATTTATTGATTACGTACTGCGAAGGTGGGGCGACGAGTTTCCAAAACTTAAGGTACCCAAGGCGGATGAGCTTGAAGATCTAAACTATCTCGCGTCCGCATTCGCTGCTGCTGATCTGACGCCTGGGATGGGTAGCATTAGCATCTAAGTTTGGGTTCGCTCAGACTACCTCCACGAATGAACGAAATCAATTATTACCAGACTCGCGCGTTTCGTAGCTATTTTGAACTTCGCCTGCAGTCTTCAGGAGGAATAAGGCGACCAGAATGATCCACCGATAACTCTGTCGTAACATGAAGAACGCTGCATTACAATAATCCGTGCCTCGTCATTTGAAAGCAACTCCCGTCCCCAGCAGGCTTACCAATATGTCTTGTGCGACCGAGATGCGCAGCCGGGCTTAGCCAAAATGAAAAACAGTTATCTTAATTCAACATTTGATCTGCCAACCATAAATAAAGATACGCAACTCGCACCGCACACACAATCCCAACAACCTCTCCAACAGTTCATCGAGATCATATAGATTCAGGCGCCGTATAGATCGTACACCTTAAGTCTCAATATCCGCCGCAAATGCATACCATGAGGTATGCGACCCAAATAGTGGTCTCCTTTCCTCCCTACCACCATCTCTCCAAACCTTCTAGATCTTGGCGGGCGTGGACCTGGGCGTATGACGGATATTACGAGGATCCCCGCAACCTGAAAGGTGAAGGGTTTTACGGAGCAGCAACCGGTCAGGGGAGACCATCGAGCACGTGATGATCATGTAACCGCTCTTCCGGGTCTGTGCGCACTGCGCACTGCCACCACTTACATCCTCGTCATAGCCCGTGCACGACACTCCTTTTCACGTACCCCTATATTACCTCTTGAATAGCCGGACTCAGATGTACGCCATTTCCGGACGTTCCTCATACGGCGCGCATCACATAACATCGCTTTTGACTGTGTCTGTCATAAACGCAAAGGTATATTTCGTGTCATTGACGAGAAGTACGAACGTAAGTGTCGCATAAATACAGGGTTCGCCGAATCTCTGATCTAGTCATAGCGTCAATACTGCATGGGCATTTTCATATACAATTGTCTACTGACCGCTCGCACGGTTCCTGTTCTGGAAAAGGAAAAGACATCGGGCGGACTCGCCGTGCTGGAACCTGGACCGTCGATGAACAGCAATGACGACCACATCGTCGCCTCCCCTGTTAGCTCGCTAAAATTCAACCCAGTTCAGCGGTTTTTTCTTCTTTCAATTCTACCTCGTAGTGATGCCTCGTTCTGGTCGAGTCCTTCGTAAGCGGGGTTCGAATCCTGCCTACCATACGCCAGTAAACAGTTGAGCAAAAGAATGACGCATATAACTGCCAACCCGCCAACTCAAAAGGAAAAGAAAAACCTTCTGATTCTGTACCGGTCATCCCTAGCGTTGACCTTACGAACGCCGCAATTGCCACCGCTGCTACACTGCTACTGCTCCTGTCGACACTCTTGCCGCCGCTTCTATCGACATTCCTCTGGCCCCGTAGCTGACCCTCCCGTTACCGCCGCTGCTGTTACCGCTTCTGTCACTGCTCCAAAGAACAATAGCCGGCCCCGCCGTTACCGCCTCTGTACCGCTTTTGCCGCCGTTCCAGCTGCCCCCGTTGTTACCACTTTTGCCACCGCTTTTGCCGACACTGCAACCACCCCGGCTGTCATCGCTTCTGCCCTACTGCTTCCTACCGCTTCTGCCAAGACTGGAACTGCTCCTGCCGGCGCCGATGCCTGCCACCGTTTAATGTATGGAATGATATACTACTGTTAACCTTCCCAATGCAGTATTCTCCACCCTGGATTTTGGCTGTCACCGCCTCTGTCACTCCTGCCTTGTCTTCGTTCATTTCGCGTCCTGGACCAATGCTCACGGCCACCGTGGCTGTTGCACCCTCCGACTCTCCTGTCCCTAATGCGGTGAAAGCTGCTGTATCCTCTGAGATTTTTACAGTGCTGGCAATTACTGTCGAAAACTGTCCAGTGTCCAACATTCTGTTTACTTCGCAAAGCAATGACAATGATTCCCAAGTTCTCTCACAATGCCGATTATGATCCCCTTCTCTCAATCGTTACATTGACTACCTTTCCTTGCAGAAAATCTTCTCAAACTGTACTCTCCACCTCTTTTCACCACCGGTAGATTTTACTTGGATGCATTCACGTACGTTGTTTATGTTTCCCCCCTTACCTTTCTTTTTTATGGTGTAATACGTTGATCACCACAAATAGAACCAAACAGCACGCATAGATAACGTCGAGACTCGAGAGTCACAAGTTCTTCCTTTCTCCGTTCTTCCTGTACAGCCTAGGTACCTTTGTTCGCTCTCGAATCACACTGTGATCCTGTTCTGTCTCCGACCGATTGGTGTTTATCTTCGTGGTTTCTACTTATTGTACTATATTATTTTTGAAGTCACCCACTATAAAACTGTCGACGGCATACATACTAGTTGCGGGTTTTGCCGCGCAGGCGGGCGTACAGTTTAATTAAAAATAAAATCCCCGACGAAAAGGGTCCGAAATAGCCACGTGACCTGACGCGTCCGACGACTCCGATGACTCCGATCGTGTTCTCTGTTTTAACTTTTGAACGCTGGGCCACGCCGCGTCGATCGTCCTTCTGCCACTAACTATAGCGCTTGTTCTGTTACAGAGTCAACGCACTGACTCCACCTCTTCTGTTGCCACTGCTGTGTCAATGCAGTCCGGTGACGAGGTGGAGCAAATGTTGACTACTAGAAGCCAATTGACAATCTCTAAGGCCTCTATTCCTGAACCTGTTACAGGCACCCCTCTACCAGGAGCCTCGGCCGCTCCGTCCCATGATGGGTTAATGGATTCTGTTAGTTTTATTAGGTCAATTAGCGATATCATTCAGCCGGACCAGGAAACCACTATTAAAGAGCTACTCGACAACTTGAACAAGCACCCAACGACTGCTCTTGTTAAACTGGCAACGGAGGACCTAATTGTGTTCTCCAGGATAGAATCTTCAGATCGCTTGCTTCCAGCGCCATCGGATACGAAACAAGAAGTACGCATTGATTGTCATCGGTTGTTAGATGCGATGCTTCGATATGCAAGCTCGGAATCTGAAGACGCTCGTAAGGCAGAGCGCTATGTTGCTGCTGCTATTGTATCCTGTCGAGGTGACTTGGACCGATACCTGCGCCTTGCTAACACATGGTTTGGTCTCTTTCTTTGGCCGTGTGCGTCAATGTTATTTCGAGGCTTGTATATTTATTGAATTTATGCTAGTTCGACAAAATGAGAAGTACACTGCCCAATACTTCTCCGAAAATGCAACGCCCACGATCGAAGAGACTGCAAGTCATGCTGAGATTCATGAACGGACTCCTAGGATGAAAGATGCTGTATGCAGGGGCTTTACGATCCATTCGCATTTTTTTTATCTCATTTCTTCGCTCAGGTGATAGCTCGCGATGATTATAAATGTGTCGTTTCTGGATTTTTCGATTATGATAAATACAAGGGTAGGGGACTTAATGTGGCGTTTTTGCAGTGTGCCCACATTCTGAAGAGGGCAGTTGGAGTCCGCGCAGCTCGAGCCGTTAGTTTGATCATTCTTCCACTTCTTTTTTAAATAATGACTTAATTACAGGATCACGAATCTGTGTCGTTGTTTGACATCCTTATCCATCTTTTCCCGCGCGCTGCCAGCAGATTGCGAGATCTAGGGGACAAACTCGACGCGCCTGGAAACGGCATAATGCTGAGCAGCGAAATCCATTTGGCCTTTGATCATTTTGTTTTCTGCCTTATGCCTTGGGTGAGTGATGATTACAAAACACAGAATACCGGTTGACTTGCTCATAGCCCAAGGAGAACCCCGATCCAGATACGTATAAAATTGTAAGATTGTCCTGGGACAAAATTCCTGGTCTCGAGGAATCCATTGTCAAATTTGAAGACCACTCGCACAAACATCGAGCGCCTTTGCAACCACATCCAGCACACAATTACCACCTTCGCTCGGGGCAGCAAGAACCTAGTATCACACCATCAGGCGTGGATTTACCTGATCCTGAGTTTATTGCGATCCATGCCGCCGTCACCAATATAATGCACATGAGTGGAGCAGCAGGATTTATTGATTATGTACTGCGGAGGTGGAGCGACGAGTTTCCAAAGCTTAAGGTACCCAAGGCGGATGAGCTTGAAGATCTAAACTATCTCGCGTCCGCATTCGCTGCTGCTGATCTGACGCCTGGGATGGGTAGCATTAGCATCTAAGTTTGGGTTCGCTCAGACTACCTCCACGAATGAGCGAAATCAATTGTTGTCTAAACCAATATCTCGATTAGCGCAAGGGCAACCAGAATCGTTTTTCCTGGCTCGACTAAATAAGCCACAATCAGTGCCAGCCTGACCCATGATGCATGATGTACATTCTCTTCTTCTCTTCCTACGGTCATGTGCCTGCGGAGTGAAGACACGTTTTTCGTGCCAAGAGGGCCTCTGGCCCAAAGACGAGACGAGTAAACACGACGTTAACTGTACGCAAGTCTCTTGCCCGCGTCAGCGAGAGAGCTCGTCGTTGGGGAGAATGCGGGTAAAGGGTTGGCTTTGCTGCGCAAGTCCTTCGGGAGCCCTTTGCCCTGTCGACGGCGCTTTGCTACACACAGGGTGGCATGAAGCCCATCCTCTCCCAAAGTGGCTTAGACAATCATCAAAAGTGGTTTCAGACCACTTGCCCGGAAGGGTCCGAAAGGATAGATGGCGGTAAAAGGGGGTAGATTTGGGTAAAAACAAGCCGACTGAAAGGACAGGCCACCCCCTTCCAAGGTGACTGAATAGACTGAGGTCGCACTTCACTCCCTCTGGACGTTAGTTAGGCGTTCACTCCTTTGGATATTCCCCATTGGTTTGCCTAGCGAGACAAGGACTCTGGACAAATGGGAATCTGTGCCGGTTGGCTTTAACAAACCATTTGCTGGAGTACGGGAAATCGCACCGGAAGTGGTTAGCCGGATCATGCGACGAACCGTAGCAGGATTGGACAATCTCCTACTACCCCTGGCTCGAGAGGACTAAATCCCTTGTCGGTCTACCACTCGGAATCGGGTGCTATAGGCTTAAGTTGATTCCCTTCCACGACACTCCTCATGAAACATAAATGCCGGGCTCAGTGAAGAAACGAGGATAGACGGCACCGCTGCGCCGAGTAGTTGGTGACCTCCCTCATGGGCGTCCCCCAATCTGAGAGTAACTGCGCACCGAAACATGCTGGTCAGTCTGGGCCTCGCAAGAGCGCCCATAAGGTTGGAACAAAACGAACCGAATGCAATTATTGCGGGTGTTTCCAATCACTCGGAGAACATATCTTAACTAAATGCAATTATTGCGGGTGTTTCCAATCACTCGGAGAACATATCTTAACTAAATGCAATTACGTATATTCTTTCTCAAACTTAAATTACCTCACAAGGCACAGAAATGGTAGCATATTACTCAAACGCTTCTTAAAAGAAAACACATACGCTTTTACCTTCGAAGATCTTCCCTTTGACGTTCCTTAATTTCTTTTTCGGGTCCGATCTAACTCATTACCGAAGCTAGCTTCTTCATCTCTTACGTTTTACCTACCCACTCTTATCTGATCAAACCCTCTGGTTTGCTAGCACAAATTTGTATATATACATACGTATTCTCAATACATCTCTTATTAAAATTAAAAAAAGATGCATGATGACGCGTGACGTCACAGTCCTCCGCCATCGCGTTCAACTTTGTTGTGAACGCCACTCGTCGTCCTTCTGCCACTAACTGTCGCGCTCGCTATGTCACATCGTCGCACTGGTTCTGCCTCTTCTGCTGCCACTGATGTGTCAAAGGTGGAAGAAATGTTAACTAGAAGCCAATCGACGATCTCTGAAGCATCTATTCCCGAACCTGCTCTAGATGCTCCCCTAACCGGTGCCTCAGCGGCTCCGCTGTCCCGTGACGGCTCAATGGATGCCGTTACGTCTGTTAGGTCAATTAGTGATATCATTCGGCCGGACCAGGAAACCACTATCAAAGAGCTACTCGACAACTTGAACGAACATCCAACGACTGCTCTTGTTAAACTGGCAACGGGGGACTTATCAGTGCTCTCTAGGATAGACCACACAGAGCGCTTACTTCCAGCGCCATCTGATGCGAAACGAGAAGTACGCGTTGATTGTTATCGGCTGTTAGATGCAATGCTGCGATATGCAAGCTCTGCAAGCTCAGAATCTGAAGACTCTCGTAAGGCAGAGCGCTATGTTGCTGCTGCTATTGTATCCTGTCGAGGCGACTTGGATCAATACGTACGCCTCGCTAATACATGGTTCGGCCTCTTCCTTTGGCCGTGTGCGTCAATTCTCTTGCAGTTCGTATATTTATTCAGTTTATTCTAGTTCGCCACAACGAGAACCATACTGCTCAAGACTTCTCTGAACACGCAACGCCCACGATCGAAGAAACTGCAAGTCATACTGGTTTAACTGAAATTCAGGCTGTGCGTTAGGTCCTTCCGATTCATCACCGGCAGTATTTATGTATATTTTTCTTGGCTCAGGTAATTGTTCGCGATGATCATAAATGTGTCGTCTCTGGGTATTTGGATATTGATAAAGAGACAGATGAACGTCACGGTCCAAGAGCAGTCTTGCATTGTGCCCACATTTTGAAAAGAGCAGTTGGAACTCGCGCAGCTAAAACCGTCAGTATCAATGACCATATATTTGATTCCTTTTAACAACATTTGCTACAGGATCGCTGCTCTGTATCATTGTTTGACATTCTTGTCCATCTTTTCCCCCGCGCCGCCCACGAATTGCGGAATCTAGGTGATATACTCGACACTCCTGCATATGGCATGATATTAGCTGAACAAATTCATTCTGTATTTGACCGTTTCAAGTTCTGCCTCGTACCTTGGGTGAGTTTCGATTGCGCGGGCTTCGAATATAACTACATGATTTGCTTCAGCCCAAGGAGAACTCCGAACCAAATATGTATAAAGTTGTCAAATTTACTAATGTTGAAATCCCTGGTCTTCAGGAATCCGTAATCAAGTTCGAAGATCATTCACACAAGTATCAAGAAACTCTCGAACCACCTCCGGCGTATGGCCATCATCTTCGTTCTGGGCAACAACGGCACGCCACATCGTCGGGCGTGGCTTTACCAAATCCTCGACTTATTGCGATCCATGCCGCTGTCACTAATATAATGCACATGAGTGGTGCAGCAGGGTTTATTGATTATATACTCAGGAAGTGGGGCGACGAGCTCCCAAAGCTTAAGGTGCCCAAGGCGGACGAGCTTGAAGATCTAAACTATCTCGCGTCGGCATTTGCTGCTGTTGATCTGACTCCTGGGATGGGTAGCCTTACTATACATTAGCCTTCGGTGCCTTTGTTCAGACTGTGAATGAGCGAAAGCAATGCCATAATGTTTATATCTTCCCCCATTACCACTTAATGTCACATACGGATAGACCTGGTAAACGTTTTGACTCGGTTACGCGTCATGCATTCATGTATCACAACTTAGGGCTAGTAATTGAAGCATTATTCAGTGCTTGTTACTTCCTTGCAACCTCTGCTTACGCATGATTCTTACCTTCAAAAAAGAGAAGCGCACCAACCTGAGTCATTTATTATGTTGACGGGTCAACGGATGGTATTCGCCAACGGGTTATCATGATAGAGGACTGCCAGGTTGATGCAAGTTAGGTTGAATGTTATGTAAAGTGCCTTGCCTGGTGGTTCAAGGCTATATTGATCCTATCCAATCCCCTCTCTACGACGTCACTACATAGCACACGTGGTACCGTCTCGACTAGCGCAAGTGCCAACTTGCGCGTTCCGTGACAAGTCATATTAGAGTGGGGCAACCAGAATGATCCCTCAATTGTTCTGTCTATGTCGTAACATGAAGAACCCTGTAATACAATAGTAACCCAACGTCCCCGTCATTTGAAAACGCTGGGCTCAGCCAAAATGAAAAATAGTAATCTTTTCGACATTCCCCCCCTCATTGATCTACCCAACCATAAGTAAAGTAAAACGATACAAAACTCGCACACACTGCACGCACCTTTAACCCCAACAACCTCTCTTCTTCCATCAACAACCCATCAAAATCATACAACTCAGGCGCCGTATAAATCGTACACCCCAACCCCATCTCAATATCCTCCGCAAAAGCATGTCCACGACCTAAATAATCTCCTTTCCTCTCAATCACCATCTCTCCCGCCAAACCGTCATGATCTACTACTACGCATGCACGGTGGATATTATAAGGATTAAAATCGATAATCCTAATCCTCGATTTCATCCCGTTGTCTTCCTCAGAGGGATCGAGCACGGCCCATCGTTGACCGGCTGAGACGGTGATCCACCTCGTTTGAGTTTGGTCGTCGTCGAACCATCTTGAGATGGGAGGGCCCCATTCGGACCATGGGATGGAATATACGCCGTATGTGCCTCCCAATGAAGACGAGTCCGATGAGGAGGAGGAGGTGGAGAAGAGTTCGTGGGAGTCGGAAGAGAAGAAGGAGGAGAGGGAGTAGCGCATTTCGGTTTCTGGGGTGGTGATGATTGATCGGTTGAGGTGGTGGAAGTGGTGGTGGTTGGTGTTGAGTGGGAGGGTGAGAAAGCTGGGGTGGGTGGTAAGGTTTGAGATGGTGGTTAGGAGAGATTGGCGGTGGATGATGAGGGTGTAGGCTGCGCCAAGGAGGCCTGGGAAAGAGGCGAGGCGGATGATGGTTATGATGATGGAGGCGTCTGGGGAGGCGTGGAAGGGTCTAGATGGAGCGTAGGCGAGGGTGTGGAGGTATGGGTTAGGCTCGCCGCGGCAGACGAGGTTGAGGATGAAGTGCCCTCTGGAGAGGGCCGGGAAGCAGAGGCTTAGGATTTGGTGAGGGACGTCGTCTGTTTCTGTTGGGATTTTCCAAACTTCGTAGTGCCCGAGGACGACGTTGGGGACGAGGAGGATTTTGGGTGATATGAATGTGAGACTTGCATAGGCGTTTTCTGTAGCCTCGTGTTGCTATCGAAAAGAAAGTGAAGGTTAAAGGTATGATGTAGACGAGCGTACTGACCAGTCGTGTATGGCCGGTTTTCCAGTCAAAAATGAACAGTCTATCGCGGGACATCCCGCGGAGGTTGTTTACTGCCAGAGCGAGGGTGTCGCCGACGACATCCAGCGCGATAGCTGGACGTGGTCCGTAAGAATCTTGTACGTGGATTCGTGGTCGGCGGGCCAGCGGATGGTATTCGCCAGTGGAGAATTTAATAAGAATCATATCGAGCGTATACTCGATGCGACTCGCATGGATATTAATCGGGGATCTAGTGTTGATAATAATGAGAAGAAGAATTCATAGAATAAGAAATGACGCACGCACGAGACGACGTTGACGATGAGATCATGTTCGTAGACGGCCATGCCCATGTCAATGATGTTTCCGCTCCAATCCCTGTTTGGCCCATGAGCGTTGAGGGTAATCCATTGGGGAATATCGTCGGGTGTGGATGGAAGGGTGCAATAGTGGAGATCTCGGTAATTGACGTCGCCTAGAAGAAAAGTGCCTGCGGTCAAGTCGTATATTGAAGAAGGTTCGTTTGTCGCATCAAATGTTGTTGTAAAAACTGGTTGAAGACTGGACCATGCCTTTTCTCGCTTTAATAAGCGATCATAACGGTCTGCGTATGAGAGATTGGAATGAGGGTTGTCTATGACGCCTGCAACTTGACAAGCCAATAGATATTGGAGTACAATTGAAGAGCAGATAAAGTCATTGAATTGACTTGAAATTAGCTTGCAATTTCTGATATCTTTTGGGTCTAGTTTCAAAAGAATTTGTTCGATAAGTTCGTGAGGCAGAGCCTTGAGCATGGGTTAACCTTAACCCTAACTTGGCGTTTCGTCACGACCACCAGGCGGACTCTAGACGTCAGGCCAGAGTCATTTGGCTCGACTAGATGGCACCATGACCGCTACAGGTGCGCTCAGTTAACCTCCTAGTCAATTCAAAACCCTCATCAACGCGTCGTGCGCGCTATTAGAGAACTGGGATGACGATTTCGAATTCAATCCAAACTCTCCTCCACGAAAAAACAAAACTTTTACTTTACATTCAACCAATAGTGACAATGCACCACTGGCACGCATGTCAACAACAAGTTCGCGCTTCACAGTTGATTGGGATGCAGATGCAGCCGAGGATTCTCCCACAGATTCGTCTCCAACCCGTCGAGCAAAGGTGTTTACTGCACCTACGGTCGAGGCTGGCCCTTCGACGCCCGCCAAACACCTCACCTTAACTGAGAATTGGGACGACGATTTTGAGGACAAGAGCGACACACCCGTACGCAAAACGAGGGGAGAACAGTCTTCTCCTACCAAGGAACTCTCCAGAAACCATCGTTCCATGCAGCCCCTCTCGACTAACAACGAAAACGTAGATTTCAAGCCATCGGCCCTAGGACGCCATAGAGCAAGTTCAAGCGCCTCTGCGCAATACGCTCGTTTTAGAAACGCATTTTCCGGATCGGATTTAGACGAGGAAGACGATGATCTGGGTTTCTTGGATAAAGACGAAGACAGAACCGTCACTGGGCGCTTGCGTCGCCCGGGTCCAGCGCGCTTGAATTCAGTGACTGACCATCCTTTGGATGGCTCACCTCCCCCGCCAGTCCCTGCTTTACCGGCCCACTTGGCAGGCGGCAATCGCGACCACCCGCAGCCATTTCCACGATCCCCCTCTTCCTCAGTCTTCTCGTTGCCAACAACCATAGCGGGGGATTCCCTGTACTACGGATCCACTGCCCATCTCTACCCCGCATCGCGTACTTCATCTCATCTACCTCCCAATCCGCCGGCACAAAAGGAGCGGGAACGTCGTCGTTTAAGGAAAAAGAATCGCCCACAGTCACAAGCCGCGTTCGAAATGTTACCCGTGTCATCGAGTTTCTCGTCTGGACTAGCAGCGTTACATGAAGTCGAACGTCCCCAAACTCCAGCCCGAGATAGTATCCACAGAGGCAGCCTTTCACGGCCTCGTACGCCACAAACGCCTGTATCAAGCGCCCCGTCTTCACCGGCTCCTTCTCCCATTCCTGGCCTAAACACTACTCCATTAAGCAACCATCATGGTTCACCTCCGATTCCTCCCCCATCCACTCCTTCTGGCGCGAAAAACGCGCTTCTGAGCCGTATAGGGAGCGTCAAGAAATGGGGCGTCCGAAAGAAACGAATCAGCACGACCCAACAAGAGGGCGGTGTAATCGGTACGTTATTCCTCCTCTCCATTCATCTTCGAAACTAACCATACCCCTACAGGATCACCAGACGATTCAGGCCGCCCAGCAAGCTCCCTCTCCTCATTACCTCTTTCCACCACATCTTCCCGCCATGATAACACGCCACCATCTCGACCCGTCTCTCCTCGCCCTCCAAGACCAAACGGCGGTGGTGGATGGTTTTTTCGCGCTTCTGACGCGTTCCATTCCCCCGATTCTGCGCCCTTAGAATTGCCACCTCCACCTCCACTTCCTCCAACGCGGGCAGCAGCAGTCAACAACAACAGCGCGTCCAACTCCAACCTCCCCTTATGCGGTCAATCCCGCGGTAGAGCCCCACGTGCGTCGGTAGAACTAGAACGAGAAAAGACTGGAGGTGGAGGCTCGTCCAGTCGGACTGGGAGCAAGACCGGGCATACTAGGACGCCTAGTAGGAGTCGAACGCCGTTCAGCGTCGGAGGGGAAGGCGTGAACGTGAATGGGGCCCCGGAAACGCCGTCCAAGTTGATAAAGAGGAGGAGTTTGGGGTTTGTCGTCAGGAAAACGTTGACCGGTTTGGGAAATGGCCATGGGGATGGTGGACATGGTGGTTTGGATGGTTTGAGAGTGGAGGGTGGTGGTGGTGGTCAACCGAGACATGCGTCGTATGGGGCGGTATCCACCACCGCTACCAAGGGGCAGCTCAAGGCGGAGGAATTGTTCCAGGACCGGGAAGCCCCGAGCGAGGAAGTACGTGGTCGAAAAACGCTCGTCAAGGGAAGAAAGAAGCGGCCAGATTCTGTTGATGCGGACAAGGCACCAACGCAAGCGCAAGATGCGGGCAAGTCGTTTATCAGGAGCGTTAGGAGGATAAGCATCGTTGGGCGGCATAAACGTCAGAAGAGCGGGACGACGACGACGATCCCTCCGGCGGTTGGAAGACCGAGTTTGGGGTCTCAGCCGGAATCCATGGCCCTCCCTGTGCAAGAGGCTGCGCAGGACGTTAGCGTGCAGGAACCTCAGCAACTTTTACCTCCCGTGGAGATTCAAACTTTCCCGGGGCCTCTACCAACAGTCGAGCCTCAAAGGTCGTCCTCAGAAGCGGAAGTGATATACCAACCAGAAGACCCCGACTCTCATATCATCAAGCCATCGCTACCTCAGACCCCTCGAAAAACCGGTGACCCCAGAACGCCACCCATGTCTCCTAAACGTTCTTCACCAAGATCACCAAGATCTCCGGGAAAGGGACCGACGTCGCCGCAATCGGCGTCTTTGGGTCGTTCGGCGTATTCGCCTACGAGGAAGGATGGTAGTCCCGAAGAGAAGTCGGTCTTACGGAGGAATTCATTGGGGGATCTCAAGATACCGGCTAGGATTACTCAAGCGCAGGTTGGATTACGAAGGGATTTAGGGATGGTTAGGGATTTTGCGCAAAATGTCGAGCGTACGTTTTCCTCTTTTCTCGTCATCACGGTGCTTACGTTCGTATACATATAGAGCTCAAGGGACTTCAAGGTATCTACCACGGAATGGTCGTGGAGATTCAAGCATTATTGGATAGTCACGCGCAGATGCATTCGCAATACCAACAACAGTTGCAATTACAACAACTACAAGCTGCTCGGAGCATTTCCCCGACTTTCTTTTCGCGACCTGTGAGCAGGAGAAGGTCAAATACCAATCCAGGGCCGACTCCTCAACATGTTGCCTATAAACAACTCGCCTCGGAATTCTATACCATCAATTCAAAATATCGTATTACGTGGGAGTGCGCTGAGTTGTTGATCGAACTCGGTGGAGGGTCCTCGACAGGCGCGTCTTATGGGCCCAAAACGAGCGTGTCGGCTCCGGTAGTGCAAGGAGGAAGTGACTCGTTGACTCGAAGGTTGGGGAGGGAACGAGCTATCACGCTCGCCGGGGACGAGTCGAGACCGCCTTCTCCTTTACCGGGCCAAACCGGAACCATCTCATCGTCAACTCCTTCCTGGCGCGCGTCTTCACGTCAAGAATTAACTCAACGACAGATGGTCCTATTGAAAGAACTCTTGAACAGTGCAGATCCTTCATTTATCGGAGATGGGGACGATCGTCAACCTACCCTCGCGATTCCGGAGGAACATCCTCCAACGAGCGTGAATAAGGACTGGAAGTGGGGAGATCCATCAAACAGTACGGTTACGCTACCGCCTTCAGAAAGTTGCAACGGCCCGGTGGTGTCTAGACCCCCTTCTTCAGCAGCGGGAAACAAGAAGCGAAGAGCGAGCCGGTTGGGGATGGCGGGTCTCAGAGATCTGCTCAAGATGCTCAAGCGACACCATACGGCCCATCCTGCGCACCCAATGCCGTCGTTTGGGTCCATTCAAGCCTCGACGTCGTCTCTTACGAGTGCAACCAACTCATCGTCTGAGATGTACTTGGGTTATTCACCTTCGGCTAGCGATATTAACCATGTCGTCGAAGGTCAGCCAAGGAGAAGAAGGGCCGAAACGAGCGTAGGCCCTGAATCGTCGAGCAGGGATCTTCCTTCGCTGGGGATGCCTTCGTCGTTGTTCGATTCGAACCCTTTGCCCATCCGCCAATCGAGGGGTCGACCTTCGCTTGCTGCCATCTTCCGCATTCCCAACTCGTTCAAGTCCAACAGTAGAGTTCCAGCTGGGTCAAGTTCTGCAGTACAATCAGACGACAAGAAGGGGAAGGGCGTTGCGGAGGTTGTTGAAGGGTCTAACAGTAATTCCGAAGAGGACTGGGATCGGATTGAAACACCGGGAGATTTAGATACCATTGGAATCGCGTTGGGAGACGGTTCGGCAACGGTACGCGGAAGAGGTCGGTCACCGTACCTACAACAACCACCTCCTTCATCGTTCGGTGGCGGCGGTCGAAACTCGCCCAGGCCAAGAGCGACGGCAAACAGTTCTCAGACATCTTTATACGAAGACTCGCCAAGTAGCAGTTCGCCCAACGTTAACATGAGGGTCGCCCGTCTATCAAACGTAGACGAGGACGCACCTTCAATTACACGTTCAACATCAAGACCGCCGCCACCTTCGTCTTCTGGTCATTTAAACATCCTACCACTGAGTCCGCCACCTCGTATGTCTTCCGGCTATTTCAACGCGACCAGGAAGCCTTCCAATAGGCATGCCAGTGGGTCTGTGCGGTCCATGCCTCCGCAGCCGAATCCTGATCTCAAACTTGCGATGGCGCCGGAGAATATCAAACCTCTTCTCGAGAACGCAAAGGAGGTACATGCGAGATTAGTTGAGTGTATAGCGGAAATACGGGCGTTATTGGAGAACTACAAGTCTTTGTTGGTGCCTCCACTTGAATCTGCATAGTTTACGGACTTCTTTTTTTTCTCTTCTTCTTTTATGTTCTCGCATCTCATTTGTTCTCTGTTGATTAGCTGCTGTCGTCGCTAGGTGTTTCTGTAGTAGTGTCGGTCCTGTCACTGTTGTGGTACATATCGAGTTGTGTTGCTGTCATTACAATTTCCAGGGATTTTTACAATCAACTTGAACTTCACCAGTCTCATCGTCACCATCTTTCGACGTTCCCATCACGGCGCAGTCTGAGGACGGTGGCTTACGTGTCACGAAAAAAAGAGATTGCTTATGGTTTGTATTTGTTCAACTCGCATACACACTGGTACGGAGTCTGGTGGCACCCGCAATCCGAACGTCACGATTTACACAATCTAGATCAGAGCGTTGATCATACCTCTTGTTGGCCGCGCAATTCCGCGAGATTGGAACAGCAGCACTATACTCGACGAATGTTCTTCTTTTTTGGTAAATAGCTTTTCAGACATACGAACTTATTGCTTTTTCAATGAATTGGTATGAATTGGAACAAGTTAAACTTAGTATTACGGATTGTACCAGATTGTACAATATTAAGAGACTAAAAAAATTTTGTCCTCAATTATCCACATCAGGAAAAACGTCAATGGCCGTTTAGACCCAATAATCTCTATTTACATCTAATATGACTAATAATGTCTAGCCCAGATATTCGAGTCTAATTTACTAATAAATCATACTATGTTTTGTCCAATCTGCTTAGTTAAAAAGAATATAGGTGTCTGGGATATTGAATGGATCAACAAGGAAATAACCAGCACTGTATCACTACTTAAGTCCTGAGGTATCATATGACCGACCAAGGCACGCATTGATTTGCAGATGTCGATCGCTGCGGTGGGGAGCGGCCATACTAGTCCTCATAAGCAATGGACTCGAACTGCGACCTCAGAGCTTGGTATTAATGTGCTTTGGCCCAGTGGCATCCGTAGGGATAAAGGGCAGATTGATTTCCGCCTGGGTAGTCGCCGAAAGTGCAATCTTTGCCTTTTCTGCAGCTTCACGAATCCGTTGTACAGCCATGCGATCATTCGAGGTCGTAGACAGCGATGACGGCACTTTCTGCCTTGTCTAGACCGTAAGCGAGCGCAGCGGCGGTAAGGTTCGTTGATGAGTCATGACACGAAGAACCTCGAGACCAGCGATTCGACCGGCATCCTTTGGCATTGCCTGCCGTTGAGCATCATTGAAGTAGGCCGGTACCGTTACGGCTGCGTGACTGGTTAACTTTCGGATGACGTGGTTCATCGGCAAGGACTTACTTCACTGGTTTGTTGATATACTGACTCGCAGTATCACACATCTTGACTAGGACCATGGCCAATAGTTCCTTGGGGGACTATATCAAGACTGAGTGGTCTGATTTATGGAGATGACGGTGAAACATACAAATTTCTGTCTATGTCTGATCAACCGTTTGCGGCCGAAGGCAAAAACGGTATTAGCCGAGTTAACGACCACCTTGACGTTTCGCAGGAAGACCGGCGAGACTCTCCGTGTTTCGTGAAGGCGACAGCTGACGGAGTCGTCCATTGGCCTTCCGAGTTTTCGACGACTCGAGCTGTCTTTCCTTCCATTACGGTTACCCATATTTGACCCTTGCAGGTGGGAGTGGCAGTACCGAGAGTAAAAGAGTTGACATCAATGAGCATCGAGGACCATGTCGTTCATGCTTTTGTCATCAGCGAGGATAGCGCCCTGCGCAAGGGGAATCAATCATCCGCAAAAATGTCAAGTCCACTATTTGCTTCTGTTTGTCACGTGACATGTTCAACTTCAAGTTGATCCCTTGCACGCTCTAATAAGCTGTCAGCTTCCCCCACCATCGCCTACCATCGCCCATGCAATAAGGTGAGTGACTCCGAATTCACAGGCTTAGCTTCATCCTCTCACTCACGTTTGCTCCGGAAAACCAGACCTCGAATGATATGTGCCCGCCCGGCTCAGAACTTGAGTGCACCAGTTTCTCGGACGTAGACCATCATGACTTGCTTGAGATATTCTCCCCCACGTTCTCTTGAGAGAGCCGAGGAAGGGTGAGGCTGCTTGCGGGCAGTCTCGGGTTCTGGTGAGCGTAAAACACTCGCTAAATGCTCTGTATTGATATCACCCTATCGCACGCCACCAGCTTCCAATGAGATCTAAGTTAATATTTGTTCACACTCTGCCACCTCCACGCCTCTGCCAGGACCCTCTTTGTATCTTGTATCCACTGGTCGTCACCACATGCACGTAACCCTTCTTGCTCCCCATCTTGCGTTCAACCCTTTTCAATTAAACGTGTACGTCGTCAATGCCCTCTTTTCTCCCTTTCTCACTTAATACCAGGATTATGGATACATGAAGACGACAGAGGAAAACTCGCAATGGGAATGGGCGTCAAACCCGTTCTTCGTCGCAACTCAATCATCCTTGATGACCCGCAGCGGGTCATAAGATTTGTGGCCGTGGTCCTGATAGGTTACAAACGTGCGAACCTGTAAACAGTATGGGTAAGCGTAGCACCTGTGTTAGTAACACATACACTAGTATGTTATAGTCTAGATACCCTCTTTAATAGCAATATACTATTTAGTTTTGTCATCGTAAATCTGAGTGATCTCGAGGAAAATGCCAATACTTATTCTTGTATAATGTGGTTCTTTTAATGCTTATTAGGCATAACTTAGACAAAAATATAGGGGGGGTGAACTAATCTAATCCTGGCGTAATTAGATCAAATTCTGTCTATATACATATAATCGGAACTAAACAGAGTTCTCCGTTTTTCCTGATGCATCTCCGTTTTTCCCGATGTACATTGGCTGCTCCGTTACGGGCGTTACCTAAATCTCCTTCGCGGTCCCGGTCGTTCGCTGTTGCAAATCTCGAGACGATGCATTCCCAGACTCAGATCCACCGTCCCCCACCCAGTTCGGTCCGCCGTTAGACAGGAAGGGAACACCGTTCCGTTTGCGTAAGGCGGTGGGGCTCGACTCGTTCTCTATTTCACCATTTTCCCGCCATGAGCTGCTACCACTTTCGAACAGCACCCTGCCTCGCGGAGTCGCAGTATATAGATAACTAGCCCGACCCTTCAAGTCGTTCTCCCAGGATAGAACTGCACACTTTTAGCATATAAACCACTGCATACCACAGACGATGACACTCAATCTCCTTCTCATGTCTACAGATGAGGACTCTGCTTCCTCCGGCATCTCTGCAAGGGCTGAGAGCCAGCCTGACATAGCCGTCAACTCAAATCCCCTCGCAATTGCAGGGTTTTCTGGCGTTAATCTCTTCTACTATTCTCATCAATTCCTTCTCTGGTGATCATCGCGAGGTTGGTTTCTCACATATGGGCTGAAGCTAATGTAACACTCAAAATCAGTATCGCTTTGTCGATGTCAACCAACTACGTTTTTTGTTTTTTGTTTTGAGTGTCTGGGACCTTTTCTCCATGCCAGCCGTATCAAGTGTTTGGTAAGTCAACAATCTTTTTTAGGTCCAAACAATAACTGATGCCAGTCTTTTGCCTAGGTACTTTCATCATTGCACTGGTCATTGACACTGTATGCCCAAAAGCAGTTGGAAACAGTTGTTCTGGTGATTGTGACAGTCATCCCACAACGATGAAAGTCATGGTATGTATTGTGATGTTTCTCTCTGCAGTGCACTTTGTATTCTTCATGCTTCACCTGTGATCCAGGACAATTGGACAAGTCAAGAGGACAAAGAGGCATTGCAAGTATTTTGCATATGGCAGAGAACCCAGGCACCTGTCAACCCAAACCAATGAAGATGAGCCTGGACAATGTCTTTTAGAAATGGCTGTGTGAAGAGAATGCCATTCTTCAATATCTCCCCACCTTTAGGCAACAACCAACTACTAAGCCCATCAAGCTGGTGAAAGCACTAACCAAGATTTGCAGGTGGTGATTGGGAAGATTTGATAGCCTAGCAGTTTCCACCTTTGATGGGGTGTCTTTGATCTAAGTAGACATTAATGGTTGAATGAGCCCTCTATTGACCTCCTTATAAATGAGATATTCCTCCTCTTCTTCCTAGTTGGATGGTGTTTGGCTGAAAGGGAGGTGTTTGATTGATCAATTTCTTCCACATGTATCTTGCAATGGCAATATTTGAGTGATTTACAAGGCAAACTTGGGTACAACTTATGCGCTAGACAATGGGAGGCTTCAATATCACATCTGAATCCTGATTGTCCAGCAGTCAGTCTGATTACTTTTGGTAGCCAATTCCACAGGAGATCTGATCTCATGCACATCCTTCATGAACCAAGATGTTGTCGATGTATCATCAACTTTATGTCTAGCCGCAATCCATATAGAGAGTTGGAACTTTGAAAGTCAATATTTCTGGTGTAATGGATGAAATCCAGTTACAGTGTGCAGTGTACTCCAAAGCCTTCTGAAGATGTCCACTGGCACTGTCTGCTTTATTCTGCTTTTGTCTGCCTTCATTCTGCCTTGATCCGCTTCGCTCATATGTTGGAATACATTGGAATATGTCGGAGTATTTGGAATGTCTTGGAATGATTGCGCATGGATACCGCATGGTAGGTAGTAAAAGTACATGTCACATGTAGAGTCATATACGAGAGAAGAGACCCCCAATGAGAATTGGATTCCCCCTTTCCTCAGATCAGCCTTAGCATAAGTCTGTGCACTATTGTACATGGCACCTGCAGTGCTGGGTACACCCCAGAGCACTCTGCAGTGTTTCACCAGATTAGGAGAAGAGCTTGACCAGACAGTTTACGGTGAGCTGTTTCTCACCGAGTTCCATCACAACATACCCCAATGAATTGTCATCTGAGCCCATCTATTGGTAGATACAGGAACCGGGGTGGGATGTCATTGAAAGGAAGCAGTGGTTTGATGACCAGATCAAACTACCATCACTCATGCTCCAGCATACATAGGTCAAGTACTCATATCAGCTTGCCATTCTAAAGAAACCTTCAATGCAGATGTGTCTAATGTCTAGTGGATATGATGCCAGAAAAAGTATGAAATCAAGAAGCAATGTAGCAAAGCATGATAACAAACAGCATGACAATCAGAGATGGAACACCACTTTCCACGTCAACTCTAACACTTAGACATTTCCTTTGTCCACAGTTTGTATGCATTCATGTCAATTCCCTCAACTTCATCAACGTCTTTGACATCTTCAACCTCACCACCATCTCTAGCATGTCAACCTCTGCGTTTCAATCCCCCCTTTAACATCCACAATTTTATCAGCAACATCATATGACTGTCCATCCTAGGCATCATCTTACTTTCCACCCTCCTCTGGCTCCTACATAAGCAGCGCTGCTCTCGAAACTGGAACTGAGACCCGCTATATGTACATCGGAGCATCAAGGATGGCAGAGAAGTTATTGTGGTGGGGAAGGTTATTTGGAGCATGCAATGGCCCAGAGGGTGCCATTCCTGGTCTCAGATATGTCAGGCATGAAGATCTGGATGCAGAGAACAACTACTACCAGGATTTGGATGAAGAATGGGATATTATCTCCAGAATAAAGACTAGGATCTACCTAAAAGAACATGGACTAGAACCTGATAACAGTTGGTTTGGAGTTCCTTGGGAGAGTTTATGGGCATTTGCAGCCAGTTTGTGTACTATGTTGACATCACCATTGGATTTGGCAACCCAAAAAACCCTAGAAACAATTGAATACTCCATCTACAAACCCTTATCAAGCCCAAGGGCCCTGGACCATAACTGGGTTCAATCTCTTTGGTGGTCTCTAAGTTGGTGATCTCTTTGGCACTGTGTTGCACAGCCCAGAACAACCCCAGAATGAGAATTAGGAACATCATTCATACTAATATATTGCTTCAGGGGTATTAGTGCAGTACATACATATTCATAGTTATGTGCCCAGGCTGCCATTGTTGAAAGCATCAATGTAGTTAGCTCCATACACGACAGATTATCCTTGTCATTGAAATCAAAAGGGCCCAGATGTGGACAAGAGTGGGATGTTCAGGGCTTATGGAACAGGTTCTTGAACAAATGAACGTTGCATTTGACACTGGCATACCCACACTGGCTGTTACAAACACGGTACGGACTCCTACATTATGATTACATGATACGTCGGACATGCTTACTTTTTCGTATATGCCTATCCTTTCATCGCATCCCCATTATGTACATCAAACGGACTACCTCATTCCCTTATCGATCCCCATTCTGTTTACCCTATGCCCAACCCCTTGTTCATACACGTACCATCCCCTATGCCTCCTGTTTTGTCTATACTTGCTATCGCCCTTGTTCTACTTACGATACGGCTGTGTTTTCGTACATGTATATAAACCGATGTACTGTAAACGTCGAACCTTAAGTTTGACTTAACTGTCTAGTTTGTCTTTGTCAATATCACATCCTATCTCACCTAAAGAACGTCGTTCCTACTCCGTTCATTATCACTCTCAAGGATAAGACTTCTTCTAGTCGTCTTATCACTTAGCTTATTCGTTCACCTATTGTTTGACTTGTCCGTTGGACTTAGTCTACTTTGTCAAGCGCTCTTGGCGTGGACACATTGTAGGTGGAGATCGACGTGATCATAACAATTAAGTCGAACTTATCAAAACGATACCCGAGTATTACCTCGTTGGTGAAACACAAGATAACTATCGAACTTCCGGAGAACCGGCCCGTAGGTTACCGGTCAGCCTGCAACAATTTCGGATCAACAGAGGACACCGCCTAACTGTGCTACAAGAGGAACAAGAGGACATTATTATCTAGATCACATCGCTATCTACAACAACCCTAAGGACCACCTTTGGAAATATTCGAAAGACCACAGTCTCGTACCAACATCAGAGTTTTGGATACCACAGAGAGCCAACAGGCCACCCAACAACGCATTCTATCATCGATTCAACGACAAATACTATCTCCTAGGATTTGAAGTAGAATTCGACAAAAATACTAAACGTTGGGGAGGATATAACCCAGGCCCTGAATCAGAACTCACATACGAATTTGTACCAGACGATTTCTTCAAAGGACCCAAGTGGATAGAAGGAAACCCAGATAACTTGCCCGAAAGCCTACAGCACAGAAGCGCAGTCTCTACACCGAAAGCAGCAGTCAAAACTACACCAAAAGGTAAAACTTTTGGAGTAAAAGAAAGCGAATCAGGAACCGAATCAAGTGACGAAAACCCTGATCAGCAATTCGAAAGTTCCAGTGACCTTTCCGAGTCGGAAGACAAAACTGTTCCAGACTTACTTAGCCCAATCGATTTCAACCCGTTTGAAACAGAACAGGAGAAACCGAATTCCCCAGGACTTCAGTACATCGAAGTCGATCCTAAACCCGATCCTAGTCCAGGACCACCAGTACCACCACAGAAACCGCCTACACCACCTCCAGAACCACCAATAGCTACAATGACGATGCCAGCAATACAACCGATTCCTAGTCTCTTAGGAGAGATCCCTACCTTCACAGGAAAGCGATCTCAAGCACAGGATTTCATAGATCGAATGGAGCTATTCCTAGATCTCAATCCAGGACGCATCAACACAGATAGACTTAAAATCGGACTGACGTTATCTATGATAACCGATAAAGCTGAGAACTGGAGACGCAATCAAAACGACGATCTTAACGATACAGCAAAAATGGAGATAACATGGAACGACTGGACAGGATTTAAAACCAGATTCCTCAATAATTGGCAAGAAATAGATTCACCCGGAAACGCGTACACAGAATTAGTACAGCTACAAAAACGCAAAGACAAGAAAGGAAAACGAATATCAATCCCAAAATACGTTGGTTTATTCAAAGAACTCATAAAGAAAGCTGGAATCACAGGCAGTGCCGCTACCCACATGTTCGGACAAGGACTCGACGCCAACACGTACAGAGCAGTCGTAATGAGAGACCCTAAAACCTTAGATGAATGGTATGAAGGAGCACTCAGAGCATACAACGCCGAAACACGTATTGGCATTCTAGCAACCAACAGAGGAGGGACATCTTCACACAAACCCCCTCGAAACGAATGGGATATGGATCTCGATGCAATAATTCTTGGCGCGTTATCCAAGGACGAACGTACCCGACATATCCGCGATGGACTTTGTTTCATATGTCATAAACCAGACCACATGTCAGGACAATGCCCCATGAGGAAGGATAAAGGATCTTACAAAGGAAAGAAGAAGTTTAATGGAAAGAAAGGAAAGAAATTCGCACACGGTCGTCATATTTGAGCAACCGAAAGGGATGACGATGGCAGTAACTACAAAGACGTCGAAGAGTCTAGCCAGCATGAACAAGAAGAAGAAGAAGACACTAGTGACAGAACGATACGCGCTATGCTAAAGAAACTCTCCAGATCAACGTATCAACCTCCTTATCAACGCAGATAAACCGGATTTTTGACAGTGGGACACATGTCAGTGGATGCTTGTCCCATAACTTCGGATTCAACTCCAAAGGACGATCTCTCGATATCACCTGTAATAGTACGTTCTATTTCAAGCAATCGATTATCTATCCCCCTAGAAGTTGAAACCGAAGACAACACTGAATCAATGACTGCACTGGTCGACAGCAGTGCAGAAGGTTTATTTATTAACTCATCAATCGCACACAAATGGAGAAAGAAGAAACTTGCAAGACCAATCCGAGTCAAGAACGTTGACGGCACATATAATACGAATGGAGAAATTTCTGACAAGTGTTTGATCACCATCAACATCAATGGAAAGAAGATGACCGAATGGTTCTTGGTCACTTCGCTTGGCGATCAAAACTTGATACTGGGACTTCCGTGGCTCGAGAAGTATGACCCAATCATAAGCTGGAGGAATAGAACTCTGGAGTTCCGTAACTCCAAAGAAGACGAATGGAAGGCATCAATACGGAGCATCTTGCATCGACTCGATGAAGAAGCAATGCCTAAATGGGAAGAAGACGTCGTAATTTGGTATTTGTTGTCACACAAAGGACCAGAAGAGAAGAGTCTACGTTGGAAACTACCATTTGAAGACATAAGAAGATGGACTGAAGAAGATTATGATGAGATCACGATTAATCGCTATTCACCAGCCCAACAAATGGAACATAAATACAACACCAATCAGAAGGAAATCACACTACTGTTACAAACATGGTACGGACTCCTACATTATGATTACATGACACGTCGGACATGCTTACTTTTTCGTATATGCCTACCCTTTCGTCACATCCCCATTATGTTCATCAAACGGACTACCTCGTTCCCTTATCATTCCCCATTCCGTTTACCCTATGCCCAACCCCTTGTTCATACGCGTATCATCCCCTATGCCCCCTGTTTTACCTATACTTACTATCGCCCTTGTTCTACTTACGATACGGCTGTGTTTCTGTACATGTATATAAACCGATGTACTGTAACGTCGAACCTTAAGTTCGACTTAACTGTCTAGTTAGTCTTTATCAATATCACATCCCATCTCACCTAAAGAACGTCATTTCTACTCCGTTCATTATCGCTCTCAAGAATAAGACTTCTTCTAGTCGTCTTATTACTTAGCCTATTCGTTCACCTATTGTTTGACTTGTCCGTTGGACTTAGTCTACTTTGTCAAGCGCTTATAGCGTGGACACATTGTAGGTGGAGATTGACGTGATCATAACAGCTACCTCCTGAGTATCTCGAATGGAAAGAGATATTTGAAAAACAAGTGTCAGAACGATTCCCGGACCGCAGATCTTGGGACCACGCAATTGAACTTCGCGAAGATTTTATACCAAAAAAAGGGAAGATCTACCCAATATCACCATTACAGCAAAATACGCTTGACGAATGGATCAAAGAACAACTAACTAAAGGATATATATGACCATCCAAATCTCCGCAGGCAGCGCCATTCTTTTATGTCGAAAAGAAGGATAGCAAAACACTCAGACCCTGCCAAGATTACCGATACTTGAATGAACACACGAAACCAAACTCTTACCCCCTACCACTCATATCCGATCTGATGCTACAACTTAAAGGATCGCAATACTTTACAAAATTAGACATCAGATGGGGATACAACAATGTTCGCATCAAAGAAGGAGACAAATGGAAAGCCGCATTCATCACGAATAAAGGACTATTCGAACCAACAGTTATGTTCTTTGGATTACGCAATTCACCAGCAACATTTCAAGCTATGATGGACGATTACTTCAGAGACTTCATAAACGAAGGATGGATCGCCATTTACATGGATGACATCTTGATACACGCGCGCAACAAACAAGAACTCGAGAGAAGAACAAAGCTAGTACTCGCAAAATTAAAAGAACACGATCTTTACCTGAAACTTGAAAAATGCAAATTTGCCGCCGAAGAAGTAGACTTCTTAGGCATGATAATCACTAAAGACACGATAAAAATGGATCCAATAAAACTCGCTGGAATCAGAGACTGGCCCCCTCCGACAACAGTTAAACAAGTACGCTCGTTTCTTGGATTTGGAAATTACTACAGATGTTTCATATCCGGATTCGCGCACCTCGCACGACCCCTTCACGACTTAACGAAGAAAAACAAGATATGGGAATGGACACTAGAATGTAGAGTCGCCTTCGACTCATTAAAAGAAAGTTTCGTAACAGCACCAGTACTAAAGATGCCAGATGTCAATCAACCTTTCATACTTGAAACTGACGCATCTAAATGGGCTGTCGGAGCCACCTTAATGCAGAAAGACGAAAACGGAGACTTACACCCTTGTGGATATCTCTCACACGCACTTACACCTACTGAACGAAATTGGCAAATCTACGACAGAGAACTCTTTGCCATAATTTACGCCCTCGACGAATGGAAGTACCTACTGCTTGGAGCAGAACACACACTCACTATACACTGCAATCACAAAAACTTAACCTATTACCGCGCACCACAACGTCTCACAGCTAGACAAGCAAGATGGTGGAATAATCTCTCAAGATATAATTACCAACTAATTCATGTACCTGGAGCAAAATTAACCCAAGCGGACGCTTTATCCCGCCGACCAGATCACACCAATGGAGAAGAAGATGACGAGACAGTCACGATGCTCCCTGACTCACTATTCATTCAAGTCATCGCCGAAGATCTCCGAGATCAAGTAAAGAACGCAACTCAAACCGACGAGTTTGCTGAAACCATTAGAAGATGCTTAAAGGAGAAAGGAACAGCACCCCTCCGCACAGCTATCACCGATTGGACCGAAAATAACGGAATTATTCTATTTAAAAACAAAGCATACGTTCCAATGGACTCCGATCTTCGCCGATCTATTATTAAAGAATACCATGAAGCACCGAGTGCAGGACACCCTGGATTCTTCAAAACACTTAGCCTATTAAGAGAACACTACTGGTGGCCTAGAATGACAACGCTTGTCAAAAGTTTTATCGACGGATGTCTTACCTGTCAACAAATGAAACCTAATACACACCCCACCGCCGCTCCCTAATGCCAATTAAATCCCACGCACACCGACCATTTCAACAGATTACTATGGATTTCATCACCGATCTACCGCCTAGTGACGGTTTTGATTCTATCTTTGTCGTGGTCGACCAAGGACTTTCAAAGGGAGTAATTCTATGTCCCTGTAATAAAACTATTACATCAGCTGAAACCGCCGACCTCTACATCAAAGAAGTTTTCAAGAACTTCGGACTACCAGACATTATGATATCTGACAGAGGACCGCAATTCGCAGCAAAAGTCTTCAAAGGGATAACCAGCACACTTCAGATCAAACACAAAATGAGCACCGCCTTTCACCCTCAAACAGACGGACAAACAGAACGCTATAACGCCGTACTTGAAGTATACCTCCGCATATTCTGCGCCTATGAACCAGACAAATGGAACAAGATACTTCCTATTGCACAATTTGCTCATAATTCTAGAACACATGAAGAACTGAAACAATCACCGTTCTATCTCATGTATGGATCTAACCCTGTGGCACTACCCCAGGTTACAGAACAATCAGCTACCCCTGTAGCAGATGAACGTATCAGACTCCTGATCAAAGCAAGAGAAGAAGCTCTGGCAGCACACGATCTTGCACGCCTCAAAATGGCACAACGAACGATGAAACACTCTAAACCGTTCAAAGAAGGAGAAAAGGTTTGGCTAGATTCAAAGAACCTACGCATTCCTTATCAATCACGTAAACTCGCACCTAAACGAGAAGGACCCTTCAAAATAAAGAAAGTCTTAGGACCTGTCACTTATCAATTAGATTTACCGAAACAATGGAAGATACACAGCGTTTTCCACGCATGTCTACTATCACCATTCAAAGAAACAGAATTCCATGGACCTAATGACACACGTCCACCACCCGATCTAATAGAAGGATCAGAAGAATACGAAATAGAAGCTATTCTCGCACACCGAAAGATCGGACACCAATTACAGTTTCTCGTCAAATGGAAAGGCTATGATACAAGCGAAAACACTTGGGAACCCCAAAGGAACTTGTCAAACGCCGAGGATATCCTTGACGAATATAAGAAACGTAGGAAACTCTGAATGAGCAAAGATTACACCTACAAACACCCAGAAACTACCTATGAATCATGGAATCAACAAGAACCTCACCGACAATCTCGCCAACAACAACGAGAGCACCATCACCGGAACTGCCTATATACTCAGTCTTTACCCAGACAACGACGACAACACCACCACCACCATCGAATCCCCCGATACATCCAGTAATCAGGATGCTAGCAGAAAGACAACGATCACCGAACCCAATAGGCCACGTCTCGTTCCTTATCACAGCGCTTCAGATTCTGACAAAGAGAATCGACCTGATGATTCACCCAGAACAAGCCGAGCTACGAGTCCTCACGATACCACAGAAGATCAAGATAACGGAGGACATAATGAAAATACAAGGAGAATTAGGAAAATACTTGATAACATGCGAAAGGTATATCATAACCCCGACTCTTTTGCCGAATTCGACAAGGAATCAACTGGCGATCTTCACGACAGAAGCAATGATAACAACCCAGCTAGCCCTAGCAGTCATCGAATCATGGCAGACATCACTCCCTCTGAATCTCAGACGATCTTTACGACATTCGCAGACTATAACAGCTCAGCTCTTATGCGAAAGACTATTGACGATATTAAAAGACTTTCTGGCCTGTCAATCAATTCTCAGGAACTGGAACGACTTACCAGACTCTGGCGCATTCTCTCAGATGCAAGACTCGCCAAGGCAATCATCGTCAACGCTCGAGAACGATACAACTATCACTGCGCAGATCTTATAGAAATCTGGACCAACTTAGATCGTATGGAATGGTACACCAAACTCTCTCATGGATGCACCATCCACCAATTTGGAGTCGACCTCTTACGTCGAATCCTCACTGCTGACGTAGAACGCTTCTATGAACAAGCCATCTTAGACGTCAGGAATGAAATACACCCTCCATTCATCCTTAACGACGATCCCAACGATCTCGTCGCCATTCACCACAGCTTTGACCCTCACAGAATCGCACCAGACGCACAGCATATCTTGGAGCTTACAAACAGAACCGAAATCGGAGCAATCGCCTTAGCAGATCTAGCAGATCGAGTCAAGGAAATCGCCGAATCTTCTAGACGGACTACCGCATGGACAGAAGATCTGTTTACCAAAGGAGCTAAACCGCAGCAACTCTCTCACAATGCCTATGAAGAAGTTGCCCACGTCATGATGGAATTAGATCTCCATCAGAATCTTATACCTTCCACGCCTGTCGCCCAGACCGCTGAAAGATTTAAGAACCTCGGACGTTCGCTCATTCCCCAACACAACCTTTATCGATTATGGAAGGGAACGCAGAACAGACCCAACAAATCCCCACCATCTCCAACGTCACACCGACGTCCACCCCCACTGCCTTCAACATCAGCGCCTTCGACGGCCGGGAACGTCTCGCCCGCATCCACCAGGAAATCTCGGATTTCCTCCATTACCAGTCCCACGTCCGGCTTTTCGCCGCCACATCCCTACCGCCAACAGTCCCTCGTCCCGACGACGAATCCAAGGAGCGCATCATCAAGCTCCTCAAAGAAGAGAATCGACGCCTCAAGGTTCTCCACAAACTCCTCAACTCGCTTGAGGCCAACAACGAAGAGCTCGTCCAAACGTATACAGACACACCCACCGACTGGAACGCAGGAGGATGGAACCAAGACGAATGACTTCGACGTCTTCGTCGACAACTCAGCTGGCTATCATCCTTACGACGATGAAAACGCCCGTCACAACCTCGACACCTAGAGGATACCCGCATATTGTTGTTGCGGTCAACAACGTAGAGGAGAGCTAGTGTTACAAACACGGTACGGACTCCTACATTATGATTACATGATACGTTGGACATGCTTACTTTTTCGTATATGCCTATCCTTTCATCGCATCCCCATTATGTACATCAAACGGACTACCTCGTTCCCTTATCGATCCCCATTCCGTTTACCCTATGCCCAACCCCTTGTTCATACACGTACCATCCCCTATGCCTCCTGTTTTGTCTATACTTGCTATCGCCCTTGTTCTACTTACGATATGGCTGTGTTTTCGTACATGTATATAAACCGATGTACTGTAAACGTCGAACCTTAAGTTCGACTTAACTGTCTAGTTTGTCTTTGTCAATATCACATCCTATCTCACCTAAAGAACGTTGTTCCTACTCCGTTCATTATCACTCTCAAGGATAAGACTTCTTCTAGTCGTCTTATCACTTAGCTTATTCGTTCACCTATTGTTTGACTTGTCCGTTGGACTTAGTCTACTTTGTCAAGTGCTCTTGGCGTGGACACATTGTAGGTGGAGATCGACGTGATCATAACACTGGCGGTCACACACTTGAAGGTCTACTGGATTGAAGTCATTGGACCACATTAGGTTTACGGCCACAAGTACGAAGGAGAAGCTGGTTGCACAATGTAGAAAACTGATGATGTCACTGGCGCATAATAACTGAAATATTGTTGGAAATATGCCATAAACTATGGCCATGTGCACACAGATATTGGTCTTTACAAATAGCCAGTTGCAATTGGTCTTTGGCCAGTCTTTTGTTTTTCCCAAAATCAAAGGACTGCAACTGGTTGCTCCTACAAAATTGGGCAACTGCAACTGATGGTCCGGTTGCAACCACTGGTCCAGTCCTATCAACTGGACTTCAAAACTCTAACTGTGGAGTAAGGTTGTAGGACTCACATCTTGAGCTTCTGTGGCTGTGGGCATAACAACTTGTGATTGGGTGGGACAATGAATATGAAATGCCAGTTGTCTATAGATGGAAGCTCAGGATATTGACTGACAAACTCAATGAGCCCAGTTTTAATCTTATATTCCTCACTGATCATGAACTGAAAGATGTATAGAGAATTGTTCATAATGATAAAAGAATCAAGTGCCACTTGGTTGGTTGATTCAGGCACATAGATGACATTTGATATGATGGGTGATGATGGCCCATTCTTTGTGTATTCTACAATGTCCAAGCCTTCTGGAATGAAAAGCAGTTGTCAGTTTTGCAAAGCCTGTTGATGAGAATGTTCCAATTCCACATCATTTGGAAAGACAACGTGGCTTGAATGCCACTGAGGTTTGCTGGACATGCTTGAGGCTGGCCACACCATTGGAATGAATTCAAGATTCACAGTGGCCTTGAAGAATATACCAGCTACTTTCCTTGATTCAGGAACCTTGGAAAAGTATTTGTATAAGTGGATTCCTCACAATGTTTCAGTGTTCAAAAATGATTTGCAACTCTTGATTTGATGTATGAAGTGATAGGAGACACAATGGTTGAGCTGTACACATCCTCCCTGTTCTGGTGGCTGATGAGGCAAATCCTGTGTGAGAGTGTATCCTTTAACAGCTCCTGGAGCTTGCTTGTCATACATAAGAGCTGATATTGCCTCCTCAACATTCTCTTCATATTGCTTTATCCAAGTAGGAGAATCCAAGATATCAATGCATAGCT
Source organism: Amanita rubescens (assembly GCA_015039365.1). Lineage (NCBI taxonomy): Eukaryota > Fungi > Basidiomycota > Agaricomycetes > Agaricales > Amanitaceae > Amanita > Amanita rubescens. Next base: position 86,839 of record WION01000025.1, on the reverse strand, counting down.
GAGGGATTGGGCCAAATTGGTTAAATATGTCAATGGCACACCCACGGTCAACTTTGATCTCAGGTGCTAACATATCAACACTGGATGTCATTCAGCCTTGAGCACAGATGTTATACATGGTAAAGAATACAACTCACACTTGGAGGATTTCCTTGCTCTTCTATGGGTTCATGATAAAAATTTCCTCTTCAATGGTCCTGTGCAAATGAGACCACTGTTCTTGACTTGGAGAGGTGCAATATATTATGAAGTGGCACATATTGTGTGTGAGAAATCCTCCAGAACTCTGTCCCTGGAATAATCTGAATCTACCAAAGTCCAGACAATGGCTCGAAATACCTGAAATTTGCCAGGAACTTTATAGACACCTTCTACAAACAGATAATGTGTCTTGTTGAGATACCAAATGACTGGCTTCTTTTTGGCGAGAAGCTGACATAAAGCATAGTAGATCCACACACTTTTCCCTGTGCATATAAGTTAGTGACTGGGTAATATAAAGGGACATCAAGACTTACCAATTCCTGGCTGTCCTGTAATGACAGTGGCTGGTGCCCACTTGAACGAGTTTTGGTAACAAGACTCTGTTATGTTTGTTTGTTCACAGCTAAGTCAAGCTCAGCTGGTACCGTAGGTTCCTCAACGGAGTTCCAGCACTTAAGAATGTTTAAGTGTATGAGGGTTTTATCAATTAAGTCCTCAAGGGATCTTAAGCGATAAAAGGACAGTTTCACTGTTAAAACTAGACTGATAGTGGTATATTCAGCAGTCTTTTATACTACAAGTTAATTATACATAAAAGGTAAGTAAAAGCATGTGAATATGAGTAACATGTGATAAACAGTTAACATGTGAAAAAGAACATACATGTGATAAAAAACTTGTTAACATGTGAATATGAGTTGCATATGATAAGCAACGAAGGTTTGAGAATTCATGAGAGCATGATAAACATATGCAAAGAGAGGTAAAGAGAGAATAAGAGAGAATGGTGGCTGTGGGTGTAGTGTTGTGAGGTTAGGTTAAGTCCGGTTAATTGCCCCAAAATTGATTAACTGTAACTGATCAATTAACTGATGACCCAGAATTTCCTTAACCTTAACTGGCTGGTTATGACCGGTTATAACCGGTTATAACCGATTAAAATTATGTAATCTGGTAGAGCAGGTTATTAGCATCATTTTGAGCCCCTATTCATGTAATTTGGACCAGTGGTTCATGAGATATGAAGTGTTTTGTGAGTGATGTCAAGATGATTGGTTTCCCATTAGCAATATTGTCTATGATGCTCATAACTGATCAATATAAGTCAGAAACAAGTCCCAAATGCCAACAGCCTAAGTCAGAAGTATATTGTCCAATACAGAATGATAAACATAATGAAAATTGCATACAAATTAGAGCCTCACAACAGCCATGCAAAACTTTGCTCCTCATCAGCATCCCAGAGAACTATGTTTCTGAGTGTGGTGAGGGAAATAGCTAGCAGATTGAACATGAGAAACTAATTGTATATTGCTTTTTGCATGTCATGGATCACATTGCTAATGAGAAACACAATAATTTTGACATCCCTTCACAAAATACTTCATATCTCATGAACCACTGGGCCAAATTACATGAATAAGGGCTCAAAATGAAGCTAAGGACCAGCTCTACAAGGTTGCACAATTTAACCGGTCCGGTTAAGGTTAGGGAAAGGGCCTAACCTTAACTGATAATTAACTGGTCGAGCAGTTAGGTTCAGTTAAGTTACGGTTAATTGCGGTTACATAACTTAACCTCCCATCACTATGTGGGTGAGAAAAAGATGTGACATGACATATGTTTGTAACAGACTTGAGAGCATTCCTGCTACATAAGTAGTGGGTTCAGTCCTACGAGCAAGTGTGACATTTTCCGTAATGGTGGTAACATGTGAATGGAGCATTGTCAATGTCAGCATAATCAACATCCGCACTTCTGATTGAGCCAAGCAAACTTCAGTGTCTGATCAAAACCAGGCACCCTTTTTGAATTTGGGGAGCAGTCCCTCTCAGTCAATGGCCAATACTCACGTTATTGCCTACATACAGCATTTTGTTAATCATGTCGATGTAACAGATGGAATCCATTTACATTGTGCAGCACGTTCCGCAGCATTCCGAATGTCTCCGCCACTGTCCGCCAGTTCCGACACGTTCCGACAGTTCCGCTTCAGGTCGGACACATGTAGTACATGAGGCATATTGTATATAGTCATGTCATAGATAGTCTGATATAAAAGTTTACTTCCCCTCACTTGAGTTCATCTTTCTGAGCCCCAATGAGTGTGACCGAAGTGGACGAGCACCCTTTGGTGCTGCCGAACTCGCACGGCCGCATCGGAATGTTGGAGGTTGCACACTGCACCTCCACTTTCGTTGTTTCATCGAAAACATCACTGCAGTCAGGTACGGACTCGACGCAACGTGCGATACAGCATGAATCATTTGATAACTTAGCAAAGGGGTTTACTCCTAGCATGTCTCCTATTTGACGCTTTAAAATTTGAAGTCATGGCCAATTTTTAACTTATCCTCTGTTTTTTCTTGCTCTGAGCTTAGTACGATGATCACAACACGCCGTGTTCTGTTTGACCCTGTGGCCACAAAATGCAGCACTTTTTTTAATACATTTATGCTGGACATATATGGCGATGTAAGTCGTCCATTGTGGCATTGTATTTGCCGAGTAGTGTTGATTAATCTAACCACAGGCCTTTTGTCAATTTGGAATCTATGTGTACAATGGTTGGAAGTCTGCTTCCCCTGTCCCACTTCTTGTTCGTCTGGCCGCAAAAGCGAGGAGTGCAAAGTGCAGTCTCTCACGGCTTGATGTCGATTATTGGATTACTGCGCACCCGGACATTTTGTCACGCACCTGGGTTCGCGTTCTTAACTTGTACCTCCCTGGGAAATGTACGACAAACTAAGAACTTCGTCTAGGAACCCTGGTTTTGATGAAAGTGCAACTCCTCACGTTTGAGTTACCTGATCGGCAGAATGACAAAATACAAAAGGTAGTTTGGACGATTCATCTTTGCATCAATGCTAAATGGGTAAAATAGATTTACCAGTTTCTTATTGACCGTATCTGTGTCGTTGCCTGCTCTGAAGAGGACATAGAAATCCCCGACAAATCACTGAACGGTTCCAGTCAAGTAACATCCTTATCTAATATCAACTGAACGAGATGACACGGATGATGCATGGGATGTGCTCTTTGCGTTAAAAAAGAGAAAAGCAAAAGATGAGGCTGAAAGTTCTGGGTCTTCATCTGTGGCAAAAACAGAAGGTGTATACTTAACAACCACAACGAGTAAGAAAACTAAAGGAAAGGACAGCGACAACAAGGGAAAAACAACCAGAGGAGATGTGAAGGGAGAGCGAGCTGACCACTTGATCGATTCTATCAACAACAAAGAGACGACATGATAAACAAAAATCATTTTAAATTAAACTGTTCCGACATATAGGAAAATGTACTTGTAACTGCCTTGCTACAATTGAATACACTTCTCTTTTCATAATCAGATAGGTTACAGTTGCCCAACCCGTCCGGCACATAGTGGGACCTGCAGCACATGTGCCCCTTTCCTCATTTATTGTATATTCATATGTATTTGGCACGTATCCAGATCCTGGAGATCTCAAGATCCTCAATGTCAAGTTTGAGAAAGCAGCAACCCTCAATAATGTTGTCCTCTTCCTCACTCACATCCACATCCATGAATTCATATCCACCCTGACATTTGTTTCTGAGCCCACTTCCTTCCACAGGCATAGGCAGTTGGGCATTACACCACTTTTGCTCCTCATCTGCCATGCTTTCCCCCAAAACTTTGCATGTAATTGAACAGGTAGCAGTTCAGAAAAGGATCTGGATGACTCCCACTCTCTTAAGACTTGTGGACAGGTGCCAATGATGGATTCCAACATTGATCCAGATTGCTGTAGCATGGGCATGGCAAATCTGTTAGATGTTACAACTCAAGTCCTACCTTAGTCAGCATTCCCCATTCTTTTGTCCTTTCTGACCTCTTTTTCAACTGGAGATTCTTGTGCAACAGTGTGCTCATGAGTGGTTTGGTGTGGACTGAGAAACCAACTTATGCTGTATACAGCCAATAGAATATGAAAATCATCCCACTTTAAACATATTTTATCATCACCTGGAAGAGCTCACAGTGACGGAAGTCAAGGACCTCACTGTTCTGTTGGATGTTGAAAACAGTGGCACCATTGGGGCTAACTTGCAATTATTATTTTGCAAGTAATATTTTATAAATATATATATATATTAATTTGGATTGTTATTAATTGCTTTGCTAGTTAACTACCATATTTTTATTGGTAATATTTAATATACTCTAGCTGATATTTCTTTCTAGCTTTTTATAGTGGAGCTAATATAAATTTAATATATAATTTAATATTAATATAAATCATAGTAAATTATATTTTTTTATTTGCTTTTAAGAAATTATTTTTATGAAATTAGTTGCCTAGCTTAGGGTTAATTTACTAAAATCCATCCCTTTTAAGAAACTCAGATCCTGAATGTTTATCCCCAACCATTGCCTCAAACCTTTCAGTAGTGATACACCAGCACATTTGAGAAATGTGTGCATATATCCATCTAACTCAAATAAACCTGACATGTATGACATGAACCACCTCCTGCGTTACCCTAGATCTGATGCACAGTGTTTTCTCCTGGGATCTATCAATCAAATAGACAATGCAGTCCAATCTTTCAGTTTGGTTGAAAGCAAGAACCTTGTTTGGTGCCTCCTGCCCCATTGATGGGCTGCACTCAGTTGGACCTCAGCATTGCACCATGGTCGGAACTGAAAAATGATCATCAGGTATCCATGGGTCAATATAATGCTGAGCTGACCAGCACCAACCTTACCCCAAGTTCAACCAAAGCAATGATTCACTTTTTCAAGCCCTCCTCACTGCTTCCCACTCAACCAGTGCCAGTTGACAGATTTTGCTTCCCTAGCTACATGAGGGAGACAGTCAGAGGACTGGGTGTTATAAGATACTAGAAGATATGTGCCTATACCTCATTGAAATGATACATTGGGATGCAGTGAATGTGTGGCAGCTGACAGTTGCACAGTCTTGGTGGTATTGAGAGCTGTGGGGATTCAAGAGGTCTGAGCCAAAGTGGCACAGGATTGTAATGGCTAGTATCTGATATGCTCAGCCTGATAACACAGTCTTCACATCCTGGGCACTTCGATTTGAGATGGATATTGAGCCACCTTTATCATTCAGTCAGTGGCAGTGACTCAACTTTTAAGAAAAAGGGGGTGTCTGGTGATGCAGATAGTGTTTAAAAGTCCGGTTCGGTCCGGTTTTTCATGCTATTTTTGGCACAACCGGACCCCAACCAGTTTTTCGGACTTTCCCATTTGGGTGCAACCGGACCAAAACCGGTGAAAACCGGTCTTGCAGCATTGCCAGCAGGCTGCGCAACCGGTCGCAACCGGTTTTCACTCAAAACCGCTTATGTAATAGTGAAAAATCGAATTTTAATAATATATAAGTAGATGGCATCCTAAAATGCCAAAGTAGGCTATGTTGTGGGCATTGAATATGTCATTTTTCAAGATCTGACAGTTACTAAAGGAATACAAGGGGCTGCATGGGTGGATGCGTAAATGAGCACTTGGATGACATTGCCAAAATTAGCTAAAGTGATGTCATTTGCTAAAATTAGACTAAAGCAAATCAAGCAATGTCATTGATATGTTATATAAGTGCACTAAGCTTATTCTAAGGGGTTTGAGGCTATGTTGTAGGCAATAGATATGTTAATTTTTGAGATCTGACAGTCATTACATTAATACAAGGGGTTGCATAGGTGGATGCACAAATGGGAGCCTGGATGACGTTGCTAAAATTAGTGCAACTTCTAATTTTAGTAGTGTCATCCGACTACCCACTGGCCAATCCACCCCTCTAACCCTCCAAACAGTTGCCGAAAAAGACCGGTTGCAACCGGTTTTGCAACCGGTCTTTGACATCTGGCCCAAACCCTCAGACCGAAACCGTTTTGAGGCTGTAGGTGGCAAAACCGGCAACCGCGGTTCGGTTGCAACCGATACCGGTCCAGTCCGGTTACTGGTTTTTTGCCGGTCCTTTAACCAGACTTTAAAACACTAGATGCAGACATGCATGACACATGATGCATGGGAGGATTGGATGGGCTCCAGAAGTTATAGGGGTTCCCCAATCCCCAAATCTTTCTTTCACCATGATGATGGCATTTGTACCGCCACATAATACTGCAGGAGTTGTACCTCCCACCAATCCCACCAACTTTCCACCAACACTTGGAGACATCACAAATTCAAAAGAATATGTTGAGCATCTTGCTCATTCTAAGGGTAGTATCAAGTTCACATTCCTGCAGCCAACTACACTAATGAACAGCAAATACCATAGAAGCTTGAATCCTAGGTGCCATTGCAACAGACAATGATATTGGATTAGCAGAACGATATCAGCAAGATGTTGTTCTGACAAATGCCATCATGAACCCTGTGGGGCTGCCTCAATGGCTTTCATAGTTCATGGCTGTGCTGCCTCAGTGGCTTGCACCTTTCTTTGGAAATCTTAACCAGATGCAAGAAGAGATACAGGTGCCAGGCTTCAAGGAGATGTGGAGGTGTGGCACACAAATTCAAGAATCTCAAGATTAAACAAATTGGACATGGACAATAACACCAGTCAAATTGCTTATCGAGCGAAACAAAAAGAGGTGAGTAAGCATTTTTCCAACACTAGATCATGCAACTCATCCTCAGCCAGGTTGCTGGAGATAGTACAGCACTTGCAAACAACCTCTTAGTTGCAGGCATTGGCCCTCTAGCAGCCTTACAATCAGTTCCTGCCATTAGGACTATGATTGGGGACAGGATAAGTCTCAATGGTCTGACACACCATGCAATTCTCCAACTCATTCAATATTACAATACAGATTTCAGAATCCAGCTGGGTGAGTTGCTGGAGGTTAGAAAGCAAAGGATTTTGTATTGGCTTATCACTAGTGTTTAAAGGTCTGGTCCTTGTGACTGGAAATAACTGGAACTGGACTGAACCATGACTGGTAATGGCTGGACCTTTTCCAAGGCCGAATGAAATGAGGCTTGGCCTTATAACCTCCTGGCTGCAGTGATTTTTGTAACACGATTCTAAGACAATGGCAATCGCTGAGCTGTGACTTGGCAAGCTCAAACAAACAAACTCCCACAGTGTGCACATCATTGCCTCGCTTTCCTACAGCACATGCTTTGGTTGATTCATTACAATATTATAACTAACTAGCTATACTCTATACAGGCCATTTTATTTTATTTTAAAAACAATGGCCTTGGATCTGCCACTTGGTGGCCCACACCTGCCAAGTGGTTCCAGTTATGCTGCCTGGATAGCAGTTCCAGTCACAGTTCTGTAGAAATGCAGAAAATGTGTAACTGATGCATGACCAGTCATGACCAGTTTTTGATGGTTATAATAACTTATCACACAGTGTAATACTACTAGTATCAAATGGCATTCAAATTACACTTTAGATGATGGAAATCCATTGAGGAATGGATGAGATATGACCTGGAACAAAGTAGCCCACCCAAAATGGACATGATTCGTCAGAAAGCATTGAATAGCAGATGAATGAGGGGCTCACTCACAAAACAGCTAGCATGGTCAGAAAGGGTGGTGAAAGCCCTTCAAATTGTGCCCTGGTAGATGCAAATCTGTCAAGATATGGATGAGATATAACATGATCAAGGTGACCCCCCTAAACAGCCTGATAAGCCTTATTTCCTCTTTTAAGGTTATGTTCAAACATAGCCAGAGGAACATGAATTAACAGTTAACAATAGTACAAAAATGAAAAAGGGTCAGAACACATTGGCAAGTATGGGCCACCACTTCGTGTGGCAGGTCTGAGGCCATTTTATTTTAGTTAATGAGTTAATGAATGCATGGTGATCACTGTAAACATGCCAAAATTCAGCACGCCTTCCTGAAGAGGAAGGTCGTCACAATGTGTTGCTTGTGGCTGTGTGTTATTTGGCACAGCGTGGCAAGCCACGGCTCGGCTATTGGCTATTCAATACCTGGGATTTAAATGTCCATCAGAGACCGGATATAAGACCAAGACCTATGTTTCACTACGGCCTCGGAATGTGTACCCAATATAGAAAACAGTGGTGTGCTCAAAATAATCTTAGATTCCAACAGGAGGGACTGAGTGGCTGTGTCACTCTCTTTGGTGCTCTCTGATGACCAACTCTTGGCTGTCTGATTCAATAACTGAGGGTTAGAAAGTGTTTGATGGCATGTAACATGATCCTTTATGGATTAGGTGGGTCAGTGAACTCCAAAAACATAGCAGGAGTCTGGAGATAAGGCAGCTGCAATGGTGTCACACCTGTGACTCAAGTCCAATGAAACAGTTCTTACTGGTCATAACTGGTTATAACCAGTCATTCTTTGGTCATAAGAATGACTGGTTATAACTGGTCATATGACCATAACTGGACTGATAATGACTGGTTACAATCAGTTATGACTGGTCCAGTTCCAGTTCTTAGATTTAAGGAGTTGTCAGTGACCAGTCACAGTTCCAGTTTGGGCAAAAAGCTGGACTGGACTGGACCTTTAAACACTACTTATCACAGATGTTTGAGCTGCTTCTGTATAATTATTATTTCCTGATGCCTGCTTGAACAGATTTGGGAGTGGATGGGGGATGAAGCGCCAATAGGCCATCTGGGATGCCCTCCTTGATGCTGAGATACAAATGCAAAAGGCCATTAATGCAGCCAATAGGCTTCCAAAGGTAGACCCATTCTCAAAAAAGAGGGAAAGAAAAAGTTTATGTGTATTGCAGATGAGATCAAGGCAGCATGTGCAGCTCTCTCTTTGAAAAATTGAATTGTTGAAATGGTGTAATCTGAGGGCTCCAGAACAGGTTTGGGAGTGGGTGGGTGATGGCAATTTGATTGATCCCTGCTGGAAAGTGAGAAGCAATAGATCTATGATTAATCACAGTATGTATGTAAGGATAAAACCACAATCTACTATCCTGGTCAGACAGCAATTGTTATTCTGAACAAAAGGACCATATAACAATCCCAACAGTGATGCCCTCTTATTCCTACTATCTAGAATCATTAATGACATCTGTTTCAGCAGGCCTTTTTTGTCAAGAGGTGCTGATGTGGGGGTACCTGAAAACTGTGCAGCCATTTTTAGGAACCTACAAATTCAAAGATGGAAAAGAGTCCCAGTTCTTCCTCATCTCCCTACATGACAAATGGTACTCTAGCCCTGTGGAGAAAAAAAGTAAATCCATCAATATCTGAGATGGCAGAGTATGTAGGGACCTCCTATTTTTCACTCTCCATCAAAGCTCACCCCTTTTTTTGGAAAATATGTAATACATCCCAGGCCATTCAGAAGGCATGGTCCATGGTGACCTTCATGGGGTATCTTACTGGAAGCACATTGGGAGATTATTATAATCTTCATGTTCAAAAACTTGACTAGTGTGCATTAGAGAGAGAATGAAGGCACCTGTTAAATTGAGAAGGCAGAGTGAATATGCCATCTGAGCACTGGTTAATGACAGGGAGGTGCCGGTGGGTGTTGCCTGGTTTGTGGGAGTCTTCATGATTGGAGGTGGTGCCCTCAGTGAAGATAGATAATCGTAGCATTGCACAGACACCAATGTGTGGGAAGATTCAATAGGTTCCAGAAGTTAGGAGAATTCCAGTGTCCACCACCACAATGGCATCCGTACCCCTGCCTAATACCACAGGAGTCATAGCTGCACTGCCTCAGTGGCTTGTGCATATCATTGGAGATGTTAATCAGAGGCAAGAAGAGATGCAGGCAGGCATTGTGCTCATTGGGGCATGGCAAGTGAATTTGAGAATCTCAAGATTAAACAAATTGGACATGGTCAGTAACTTCAGTCAAATTGCTTATCAAGCAAAACAAAAAGAGGTGAGTAGTAAGCATTTCCTGATGTACTAGATCATGTAACTCATCCTCAGCCAGGTTTCTGGAGATGGCACAGCACTTGCAAACAACCCCCTAGTTGCAGGCAAAGTTGTATGTATGTTGCACGAAATTGGACAAAATCCAGATTTCCTCAAAAATAGTGCATGATTATGATGAAGTTGGAATATTCCTCTACTCAATGTAGAGTCCAACGCAGCAGTGCAGCGCCATGATACTGAGTAAGGAACTGACTTACTGTGAAGGTAGGGAGGTTGTTGTAGGGCTTTATAGGAGCTGAGGCTCAACTATAAGACAGTAGATGAGAGTAAGAAGTTAGGAGGGAATGACAAATTGACCCTCCTTATATATTGTATGACAGATATTATAGAGTTCATTCTTGACAGATTGCTGTAGAATGATGATATATAATTCATAAGGAATTATATCTAGTAACTATGATGCAAGCGTATTTATATCTACTTAATCTATACTAAAGGAGATAGATAAGATCATATTATCTTAGATAAGATAAGATAAGATAAGAAATATCTACAATATATTATGATTATAATATATGGTTTATATATTTTCATCAGATCATGCATCCCATGCATGGTCACTGGTTGGCCATGCATTACCCTCCCTTTTCCATTTTTTATGTCCCATGCATGGTAACGAACCCATCCAAAAACTAGTGTGTGACTCATGCATGATAATTCATTCACATTTCCAAATCCCCAAATTTTGCTGCTCATTGCTCACTCATGGCTAACACGTTGGTCACACATGGTCATGCATTACCATGGTCATTGATCATCAGCAAGTGACTGCACTGCTCACTGCTTTGGCAAATAACATTTTGACCTCTCACGCTTTGACAATGTCAGCTCTGGCTGCTCACTCTGTGGGAACAACTGATCTGAATAATTTGGCTCAGGCAGTGAGTGCTGCTCTCAAATCCATGATCCCAGCTCCCCATGCCCCTCACCATTCCACCTGGCACAACTGCTCAGTGAGTGTGACGGTGTTGCATTTCACCTATCCTTGACTGATGAAGAACCCATGTTCCAATTGTGTATAAAAAGGTTCAGAACATGTTTAATGTGGTGGAAAATTCATCAGAGCCCATCATAATGCCATGGAAGCACAAAAATGTGCATGATGAAAATTCTTTGTACATATATCTTAGAACCTCCACCATTGTAACTCAGAGTGATAGCCAAAACAGAGGCCCACATGACATGTAGGTCCCCCACCTTTTTATTGAGCAACAAGCTACAAGCTATTGATTAGCTGCTAGTGATGTGTGTGGGGGAGGTGGAGGTGTGAAAGATGTGGCGAGGAGCTGATTGGAAGAAAGTTGTTGAGTGGCTCGGACAGTGGGGTGGTCATGGTGTTACGAACTCGTTAATCTCAACCTAAGTTGCAGCGGCAACTCTAGTTACAATTACAAGTCTAAGTCAAACGTTGATGTGATACAAGTTCAATACTAAGTCAAGTCATTGACTTAGGATCTGAGGACGATTGTGGTTGATGAGTTAAGAGTAAGGTTATATTGCCAGACGACAATAAACAGCTAAGTCGAACTTAGGGTTCAACTCTAAAGTACAGGCGGTCTTTATACTAGCAAGTTGTAAGGACGGTGATCCTAATTGGGATGGAGCCCGGGAACTAAGCCGCGGACAGGGAAGGATGGAGTATAACGGAGTCTGGGACGTAGTGGGGAAAGGCTAGGCTTCAGCGTGCAAGCTGTGCTGTGCTAACGTACGTCTTGCCTAAACTTCTGGAGAACGCTCTGGAGTCCGGGATGGAGTCCGGGACCGGAGTCCGAAGGGTGAGCGGTCTGGATGAGGTTGAGACAATGAAAGACAGGGAGTCAATTTGAGTTGGGGCACAATCCAAGTCGATATTTGGACTACTGTATGAGTACAAGTGAGGCCTTATATACGTAGTCCGACAAGGGGAGTTATGGCTGTGTTCTGATGAGAACAGGAAACGATGGAGATATAGAACATAAAGTGGAGTTGAGCATATGGTACGAAGGGACAGTGATACCAGTGATGCCCGAGATGAAACAAGAGGTGAAACAAGTATGGAAAATACGTAGAAAGGAACTTAGCGAATATGCACGGAGTTGTGACGGAGTTGTGACGGAGTTTGTCACAGAGTTGTCACGGAGTTTTCGGAGTTTTGGCATAGGCTTGATATGAGATGCGACATGGGTGGAAAGTGGTCATGGGTATAGTCAGGAGTCCATCGGGGTCCGAGGTCACGGAGTTTGGGTGGAGTCCAGAACGGGATATGACACAAGTACAATGAGATGTACTAATTAGTGGATAATAGTAAGTATGAAAGTAAGTATAAGGACGGTGTCATATATGGAATAAGGAAGTGGTATAGAAGGGAACGAGTTAGTCCGTATGAATCAAGCATAAGGGGGATGACAAGTAAGGTATGCATAAAGAAAATAAACATGTCCGACATGTCATGTAAGCATAATGCGGGAGTCCGTACCATGTTGTAACACATGGAGGTAAATTTTCCATGCAAACCAGGACCAGCATCAAGAATGGTTCTCACCCAACTCATGGTTTGAAAATCAACTTCATAACCTCCTACCACATTCCTACAGAGCTCAAAGTTCAATGTGCACTGGTGGTGCTACATTCTACGCATCCCTAGGTCTCAATGAATCAATCATACAATCTCTCGATGGAGGAATAAAGGTGCACAGAGGCCATGATGTGCATCACATTGGTGGCAGTACTGATGGAGTAAATTAAATGTGACAGGGTCAGTGATAGCTTGCAGGATGAAACAGACATCAGTTCTGTGATAGAAAGGATCACTTTTATGATAGGGTTAATGATATTGAATGTAATAGTTATCAGGAAAGGAGAGGGAGGCCCATTTGATGACCTTTTGCCAGTCAAAAAGTGATTGATCATTTCTTTGTATGAGTTCACCATTTCTGTGGCAGCCATAGAATGCACAAGAAATGAGTAGCCTCTAGGAGCTCGACTCCATGGGTACAACCTCCTTTTAGGGGCTTGGAATGCCTTATTTGGGACCAAGGGAGAATTGGCTTGCAGGAGTGTATGCACTTGTTTGAAATGCATTGAGACAGTTCCACAATGTACTAGTAGCACCTGAGACAAGCACCCTCTGTCATATCAGAATTTTGTTGTGACCAATTGTGTGCTATAGCCTATTCTTACCGGCATCTACAGACTGATGATCTACTGCTAGGAAGCCTACCATGATGTCATTCAACATCCCAAATATGGAAATTGAATATTTGAGGAAGCATCGACATGATGATAAAAACAAACAAATTGATGCCAGCCTCCCCATCTACACTCTCTACCCAACTATGGCCCAACTTGGGAACTTCTTTCACTTCATTGACCATTTCTATGACAAGGTGCATGGGTTCTATTCCTGCCAACCCCACGGATCAGCGATTCTTAATGACCCAGCTTTGCATATATCCCGAATTGCGATTTATAAGAGACACACTGTAGTTCAACATGAGGCCATTGTTATGACCCTTGGCCTCCCTGGCCAAGACCCCATCCAGGATTTCAAGATTCTAGTCAACCAAACAGTTACCTTTGCTACCATCGCGCATGGCCTCTCAACACTGTCCATGCCAGAAGGCTACCCTTGACAGGGTTGAAATTCTGCCAGTTGCAACTGCCCACCCAACATGGACTGGAACCCATGTCTGGACGATGACAGCCACTTGTGCTGCTCCAGGCAAGAATCAATTGGATCAGCTCAACCTCCTTCACTTAGCATTACTACTCCACAGGGACTCACTAAGTAATGCTTTACACAAAAACTGCTTTTGGTTTACCTCTGCAATCTGTGAAACTCTTGGGTTGCTTGCCTATGACAACCAAGTGCTGGGTGCCTTTCAGTTTACACAGCCACATCCACACTGCTGCTTATTTGTTAATTTAGGGATCAGCAGGGGTAACCCCAGGGTTTTCAAGGCTCAACCCTTACCCTTACCCTCCAAAACCCTCACCCTTGAACAGGGGGGAGGGTTTTACCCCTTGATTACCCTGGGGTACACAAGGGGATGGCTATATGGATTTGCACAAGTATTTGAAGCAAAGAGGGACTCAGACCAATCAATATTGAATGAAGACTCTTGGGCATTGTGCTTTATGGCCATTGTAACTTGTCAACATGCTGTAACGGATGGAATCCTGTTACAGTGTGCAGCATGCTCCGAAGCTTTCTGAAGATGTCTGCCATCGATCCTCCTTCAATCCACTTTCTGTCCACTTCCATCTGCTTTCAATCCGCTTCAATCCACTCCGCTCTGATGTAGTGTTGCTGACGGCTAGGCTCAAAGCCGTTAGCCAGCTTAGCTAAGCCGATCAGGAGCCAGCCGGAGCTGAGTTTTCGGCTGAAGCTGGCTCTAGCTCATGTCTTACAACCCCATTCCAGTGGCCTCCCTGATAGCTGAAAACCCTCCAGTACATTCCCTGATGACCCCCATCCCTTCAGTAATGTCTAATCTGACTTAAACAAAGGTCTATTTCCCAATTCCCGGGGCTGTTGCACTAGTGTCACATGTCACAGCACAGCCATGTGCAGCTGTGTGCGCAAAAGTGCCCGGCCTTTGTTAAGAACATAATACTGCCAGTAGGCAGCTAGTAGGACATGGTAGTAATGTATAAAGGAATAAACCATTGTAAACAACATGTTTAGGGGCATGGAGAACTCAGACGACAAAATCTAGCCCATGGGAACAGCTCAGCCAGCTAAAGCCGGCTCCCAAGCCACTCATCAGCCGAAAAACCCGGTAACTAGGCCTAGCCAAAGCCAAGCCTAGCTTAGCTTCAGCAACACTACTCTGATGCACGGGAATTTGTTGGAGTACGTCAGATGCGCAGGAATATGTCAGAATATGTCAGACCACAAGCGCATGGTACTAAGCGCATGGTAGTTCATCAGCAAATTGGGGAAAAATCTGACCTCATCTGATTGCATCTGACACTGCTGGAACACTGGCTGTCCGATTGTCTGATTGTCTAACCAGCACTGGAACACTAATTGTCTGACAGCCTGATTGTCTGACATTGTCTGACAACATCTGACACCTCATCTGGCACTTGTCAGACGTTGTCAGATGATGTCAGACAATCAGGCTGTCAGACAATTAGTGTTCCAGTGCTGGTTAGACAATCAGACAATCAGACAGCCAGTGTTCCAGCAGTGTCAGATGCAATCAGATTTTTCCCCAATTTCCTGATGTTACTATAAGTACATGTCACATGTAGTCATATACAATAGCTACGAACGAGAATTGGAGTTCCCCTTCCCCTCAGATCAGCCTTAGCTTAAGTCTGTGCACTATTGTGCATGGCACCTGCAATGCTGGGTACAACCCAGAGCACTCTGCAGTGTTTCAGCACTCTCTGGCTTGTTCATCTTTATTAGCTTCATTTGGATCCATTTCATTGAAGGAGACATGGAGAAATGTACCTGGTTATCACTTCCAGCTTCTAGCATCCTATTCTCTCTTGAATGGTCTGATTTTGTCTAGTGTTGTGAGGTTAGGTTAAGTCCGGTTAATTGCCCCAAAATTGATTAACTGTAACTGATCAATTAACTGATGACCCAGAATTTTCTTAACCTTAACTGGAATTAAAATTATGTAATCTTGTAGAGCAGGTTATTAGCATCATTTTGAGCCCTTATTCATGTAATTTGGACCAGTGGTTCATGAGATATGAAGTGTTTTGTGAGTGATGTCAAGATGATTGGTTTCCCATTAGCAATGTTGTCTATGATGCTCATAACTGATCAATATAAGTCAGAAACAAGTCCCAAATGCCAACAGCCTAAGTCAGAAGTATATTGTCCAATACAGAATGATAAACATAATGAAAATTGCATACAAATTAGAGCCTCATGACAGCCATGCAAAACTTTGCTCCTCATCAGCATCCCAGAGAACTATGTTTCTGAGTGTGGTGAGGGAAATAGCTAGCAGATTGAACATGAGAAACTAATTGTATATTGCTTTTTGCATGTCATGGACCACATTGCTAATGGGAAACACAATAATTTGACATCCCTTCACAAAATACTTCATATCTCATGAACCACTGGGCCAAATTACATGAATAAGGGCTCAAAATGAAGCTAAGGACCAGCTCTACAAGATTGCATAATTTAACTGGTCATAACCGGTCATAACCGGTCCGGTTAAGGTTAGGGAAAGGGCCTAACCTTAACTGATAATTAACTGGTCGAGCAGTTAGGTTCAGTTAAGTTACAGTTAATTGCGGTTACATAACTGAACCTCCGATCACTAATTTTGTCATTGCAGTGCTTTATGGCTTTCTAGTCGATCCCAGTGTAACATATTGATTCCGGCTATGCTGGAACCGATACTGAAACCTCACCACAACCTCGGGTCAAGCTTCCGAGATTCGGAACCTCGCTTCGGAGCTCTCAGACTCGGAACTGGATATGTTTCGGACTGTATGCACGTAGTTTACACAAGGCACTGAGTACATATACTGTCGTAGCTAGTTTGTTATAAATCTTCTTCTCCCCTGCACTTCGCATTTACTTTCTGAGCTCAACGAGTGTGACCGAGCTCGGACGAGCACCTTTCGGTGCTGCCAAACTTGCCAGCTGCATCACATCTCAGAGGCTGCACCCCAAGTCAGCCTCCCTTGCATTGTTTCACCGGGCCGTGCCTATTGATAATTGAATGCTTCAAGTTAATGCAGAAGTTCATGTTCATACTGAGGAACACTTGGCTCGACGTTTGGGGCATGGTTGGATGTACCTCGTGTGGTACATGCATTCAAGGTGATGGCAGCAATAACAAGTATGATGTGGGAACTGGTGGACTTACCATGGGATTGATGATAGTGTTTTAAAGTCCGGTTCAGTCCGGTCTTTTGAATTTTGAGATTTGGAAAGACCGGACCGAAACCGGAAAAAACCGGTCTTGCGGTCTTGCAAGTGAGTTGGCAACCAGTTGCAACCGGTCGCAACCGGTTTTCACCCTCGACACTTATGTAATAGTGAAAAAATTGAACTTTGTTAAAAATATAAGTACATAACATTCTAAAGTGAGAAAAAGTGATGTTGTGGGCATTAGATACTATGTTATTCTTCAAGATCTGACTATTGCTACACTAATGCAAGGTGTTGAATGGGTGGATGCGTAAATGGGTGCTTGGATGATGTTACTAAAATTAGAATTGTTTCTAATTTTAGCAATGTCATCCAAGGTGACACTCGCCAATTCACCCCTCGTTACTAAAGTTCAAGAACAAAAATGTTATTAATATATTATAATAATCATTGTAAAGGGTCTGAGCTATGTTGTAGGGATTGGATATGTTACTTTTCAACAATGACATTGGAAATTGTTTCTAAA
Organism: Amanita rubescens; assembly: GCA_015039365.1. Lineage (NCBI taxonomy): Eukaryota > Fungi > Basidiomycota > Agaricomycetes > Agaricales > Amanitaceae > Amanita > Amanita rubescens. Next base: position 69,370 of record WION01000025.1, on the reverse strand, counting down.
ATTAGCAATGTCATCCGAGTTGCCACTGGCCAATCCACCCCTCCACCCCTCCACCCCTCCACCCCTCTCAACGGTCACCATCAAAGACCAGTTGCGACCGGTTGTGACCGGTTTTCAACCGGTCTTTGATTCTAGCCCAAAGGCCCGGACCGCAACCGGGCAGAAGTCAAATCTACCAAAACCGGCAACCGCGGTTCTAGTGTTCTAAAGTCCGGTTGTGCAACCGGCAAAAGACCAGGACCGGACCAGACCAAATTTGGTTGCAACCGAACTTCAGTTGCCGGTTTTGGCAATTCTGAGATGCAATTGGTTTCGGTCCGGGTTTTTTGGCCAGAAGTGAAAGACCGGTTGGCAACTGGTTGCAACCGGTCTTTTACGGAAACCGTTGGGAGGTGCGGAGGGGTGGATTGGCCAGTGGGGACTCGGATGATGCTGCTAAAATTAGAAATTATTCTAATTTTAGCAGCATCATCCAACTGCCCTTTCATGCATCCACCTATATAACCCTTTGTACACAACTATTGTGAGGGTTGGAGGGTGGATTCGCCAATGGGGACTTGGATAACATTGCTAAAATTAGAAATGTCCTTGAACAAATTGCTGAGACATATCAATGACGTCACTTTAGTCTAATTTTAGCAATGACATCCAACTGCCCATTTTCGCATCCACCCATTCAACCACTTGTATTAATGTAGTAAATGTCAAATCTCAAAAAATTACATATCCAATGTCCGTAACATAGCTTATCTGGTGGTCTAGGATATTATCTATGTATATTTCGAAATTTTCAGTATTACATAAGCAGTTTGGGGCAAAAACCGGTTGCAACCGGTTGCAAAACCAGCCTGCCCTACTGCAGGACCGGTTTTCACCGGTTTCAGTCCGGTTGCACCAAAATCTGAAATTTCAAAAACCGGTTGCAGTCCGGTTGCACCAAAAATAGCGCAAAAAACCGGACTGAACCGGACTTTCGAACACTACGCGGTTCGGTTGCAACCGGTAACGGTCCAGTCCGGTTGCCGGTTTTTTACCGGTGTAACGAGCCGATTCCGGCTACGTTGGAACCGATCTCCGAAACCTTCCGAAGCTCCCCGAAGCACTCCGAGCCTATACTCGACCCCGGAGGATGATCGTTTGTGTTCGGACGCATGCACAGACCTCGGACTCGGTGCAGGAATTGTCACATGGTCACCTCGTGCCTCCGTAGTATATATACCATTGTGTACATAGTTGTAGTTAGCGAATTATCACCCCATTACTGCTCCGAGTTCGATTCCTTTCGTTCCCTTCGTTCCTCGGTGCTTCGGACACCTTCCACTTGTTCACCTTCGCATTCGGCACCCTCTCTGCCTCCGAGGCACCCCCAGGACTGACCTCCGAAGCCCCTTTGGCCGAACACTGTTCCACGTCGGCCTTCTCTTTATTGTTTCACCGGTTGCACAACCGGACTTTAAAACACTAATTGATGAACATTCTAACCACCGTGTTGGTTAGATATCAAGCATATGGTGAGTTTAGGACCTACCTGCAAGCGATGAGCAATTTGGATCGCTCTGCAGTTGAAGAAGAATTCTTGATAGGGATTGGCGTGGGTTGGCCAAACCCTTGAGGGTCTTGGGTGTGGGTGTACAGTGGGTATGGGTGGGGGTACAGACTCCATGGACCCTCATTCAAACCCATACCCTCAACATGGGTTTGGGTATCATCAGGCATACCCACTCCTGTACCCACTCCTATGTCAGGATAAGGTGGGATATGGGCAGCTCTGTTGGGACAGAGGCCAGGCCCAGGTCACAAATGCAGCCTGTGTTGGTGTCTGATAGTTGCAGGGGGGCAGGGGGAGCCTTGGAAGCAGAACCTGTGAAGGGCCACTGGGCCATATGCATCAGTGGCTCACTCCATGGGTCATGATGGTGGCAGAGGGTGGCGATTACAGAGGCTGGACCTGGGTGTGGCCTGTACACCCGAGGTCTTAGGGGCAGCCTGAGCAGTGGGCTGCTGGGTGGGGTTTTACTGTTTGGATTGCTCCAGAACAGGTGTGGCTGGAGAGTTGAATTGGGGGTGGCAGTGGGGACCTCAGGTGGAGGATGGGGGATCAGGAGTGTGTTCTCCTTCTGGTGGTCCATGGGTGCAATGCTGGTGGGCCTGTGGGGTCACTTCTCTGTCAGCCAGCAAAGGAAAGGGACAGAGGGGGAAGGGAATGGAGGGGAAGGAGACTCCTGGTCCTGTTTGCTTCAAATTGTCTCACATGGCTTAAAGGAGGTGGCAGTGATGGGCACCATTGAAGGCTGGACTGGGCACTAGACTAGGGGGATGTTGATGGGATATGGTGTGGGGAGGAAACACATTAGCAGACACATTTTGAATGGAAAGGGAAGGTGGGACTCACCTTAGTTTCAATTACTAGTTGTTGTTTTTTTCTTTTTCATTTTAACTAACTTGTATTACACATATCATTACCTTCATCAAAGGGTACAACCCATAAGGGTGTGGGTGTGGGTATGGAAGTGGGTGTGGGTATGGGTCAGCTTGCCATGTACCCTGATCCAAACCCATACCCAGAGTGAGGGTATGGGTATGTCACAGGGTGTGGGTGTGGGTATGCATCTGGATACCCAGGGGTTCACCCAAGCCAATCCCTAATTCTTGAAGCATGTTGCATGGGAACTTTGGCTTCCTGGCTTTATTTTCTTGATGAAGACAATTTGCAACATTTTTGAAGTTTTCCTGGACACACTCGTGATTGAGGGGGAGTGTTGGATTATGCTGGTTATCACTGGCAATCACAGAGTGGGGGTGGGCAATTCTCGGTTACGCGCGGGAAGCGTGACATCACGCTTTGTGACGGAATCAGTCACAAATCTTGACACATTCGTAAATTACTGGTTCATCAGGAAATTGGGGAAAAATCTGATTGCATCTGACACTGCTGGAACACTGGCTGTCTGATTGTCTGATTGTCTAACCAGCACTGGAACACTAATTGTCTGACAGCCTGATTGTCTGACATCATCTGACAACGTCTGACAAGTGCCAGATGAGGTGTCAGATGTTGTCAGACAATGTCAGACAATCAGGCTGTCAGACAATTAGTGTTCCAGTGCTGGTTAGACAATCAGACAATCGGACAGCCAGTGTTCCAGCAGTGTCAGATGCAATCAGATGAGGTCAGATTTTTCCCCAATTTGCTGATGTTCTTGCATGCTGTAGTTTCAAATAACATTCCATATTGGACTATATAATCTTAATACAGTATATACAACTATTATATGATGTATGTGAGCTAAAGAAAGGGTTTGGGCTCTATGGGGGACTGGGGTAGACAAATTCTGCATATATGTGACGTCTGTCACATGTCTGTCACCATATGTGACATGCGCACCATGTCCTGATAACATTCTGCACAACACTCTGATACATTGTATTAGAGTAGAAATGGGGGAATATACACTGTATAAATGGCCTTACACATGGGATACTAGATTATTTACTCCCAGGACATGTCAATGACCCAATTTCCTGTATATAAGGGGCTAATGTTGCAAGGAATACTTCTCAGTAGGAACACATTGGATTAAGTTGGTGTAAGGGGGAAAGTTGCACCGTTTTGTACGCTCTATAACTTCGTTGGAACGGATTTTTAAAATTTCTATTGTAATAGCTTCAAATACACCTCAAAAGGGTCAGTTTTAGGTATTAGGATAGGAATTTTAAAAATCCGTTCCGACGAAGTTATAGAGCATACAAAACTGTGCAACTTTCCCCCTTACACCAACTTAATCCAATGTGTTCCTACTGAGAAGTATTCCTTGCAACATTAGCGGACCAGTTGTCCATCGGAATTTTCAATTCATGTTGCAGCCCCGGGCCATTCACGGTGGGAGCACCAGTGATCATCTGACAACCTGGGTAAGATCCCTGAGCCAATGGACAAGTCCAAAGAGACCTAACATGCTGCCTAGCACATTTCTTAACTGTCTGACTCAACCAATCAACCACCCCAACCATGGCGAAGAACAACAAGTGTGTAGCTGGTTCAAGCATTTGGGTGGCAACACCGCCAAATGTTTGCACAATGAAATGGAACATATTTTGTGTTGTTGCTTTGAGGGTGGGACTGGGTTGCTGTACGCATGTGGCATCCATGGCATTTCATGTGCTTCAGACATCAGCAATCTTGGGTTTTGCTATGGAGCATTACATAACATTCCATAGTGTTGTAATGCTCGTAACATGGGTCTATTATTTCATAATGCTCTGTAATGTTGATCATCTTCCCTGTAATGTCCCATAGCACTCCATAACATACTAGTCCACAACTGGTCAATCCATAAAATATATCCACCACCACTACTTATTCCTCCCTTTTCAGTAATGTTCATATTTGTATATTTGTATAGAATCAGTTCAAGTACCAGTACACATGATTTGATTGGCTAAGAAATATTTGCACTCTGACAGAATTGAACCCTCAGCCTCACACAGTCACACATGCTAAGCTATTCTATCTATGATATAACCACTACACTATAATTGCATTTCTAGTGTGCTCACAACTTACTACTTAGGTACCTCCCTGCCCCTCATCTGCCTGCCCCTCATATCCTCCCTGCCTCCCTACCCCTCATCCCCTCCCTGCCCCTCATCTGCCTCCCTGCCCCTCATCCCCTCCCTGCCTCTCTGCCCCTCATCTGCCTCCCTGCCCCTCACCCCCTCCCTGCCCCTCTGCCCCTCATCTGCCTCCCTGCCCCTCATCCCCTCCCTGCCTCCCTACCCCTCATCCCCTCCCTGCCTCTCTGCCCCTCATCTGCCCCCTGCATCTGCCCCCTGCCCCTCATCCCCTACCTCCCTCCCTGCCCCTCATCCCCTACCTCCCTCCCTGCCCCTCATCCCCTACCTCCCTCCCTGCCCCTCATCCCCTAGTGCCTCCCTCCCTGCCCCTCATCTCCTGCCTCCCTACCCCTCATCCCCTCCCTGCCTCCCTACCCCTCATCTCCTCCCTGCCTCTCTGCCCCCCATCTGCCCCTCATCCCCTGCCTGCATCCCTGCTCCTCATCCCCTGCCTGCATCCCTACCCCTCATCCCCTGCCTGCCTCCCTACCCCCTGCCTCCCTACTACCCCCCTCATCCCCTGCCTACCTGCCTACCCCCTGCCTGCCTACTACCCCCCTCATCCTCTCCCTGTTCCCCTCATCCCCTCACCCCCTCATTTCCCGCTCCCTGCTCCCCTCATCCCATCCCTGCTTCCATCTCCCCTCATCCCTGCTCTCTCTCCCACCATATTCTGTATTTTTTATGGGAACAGAGTGCAACTACTAAGTAGTGTTACAGAGCACTCCAGAAAGTACCCAGAATTATGAAGCATTACAAACAATTACAAAACAGCAGACATATTACAGCACATTACAAACAATTACAAAACAGCAGATATATTACAACATATTACAAACAATTACAAAAAACTGGACTTATTACAACCAAAAACAGGGTTTACTGATGGACATGGATTGCCTCCATTTTGATCCTGCTTTCGTTAACACCTGATTCCTGAGAGTGCTTTTTCCACAAGACAATGGGATTATGATGGATTCCTGGTGTATCAAGGGCCTTTATTTCAGTGCCATTGTTGCTTGTGAACTTGTAAACCTTTGAGAAAATTCATTTGAGTCTGGTTTTCGGGCCCACCAGTTCATTACATTTGTCATGGAGAATTTTATATTGCTCCGGGGAACGACTGGCTACTAAGAGATTCACAATCAAGGATAAAAAGGTGGTTTTCGGGCCTCCGATGCTAAACGAGTGGTATACATTGCAGGTTAAGGGGATACAAAATGGGCGACGGGTGCAAGCAAAGGGGACGACTTGGGTGTAGCTACGACGGAACATGTTTGGGACCTCTTTCGTCCATGCGTCGGCGAGAAAACCGATGAACGAAATATGGATGTGATGACGCCGGCGTCCGTCCGCTGACTTGGATGTGAACCAGGCGACATCTGATCTCTGCCCGAATGGGCTTCGAACCTGATCGTCATCTGATCGTCGTTCAACGTTGAGGTCGTCCGCATAGAAGGTGCGTCGGTGTCGGAGACGGAGAATAGGCCCTTGACAGGCGAACGAGTACGACTTCCATCTCTCTTTCCGTATCTCAATCCCGGGGTCAGGTTGATGCTAATGCGCTGCGGAGAGCCGCTCTCTTGCTGCGCAGCGCGCGCGCGTCTAACAGCGGACGGACGTATGGTGTCTTCCGGTGCAAACGAAGCAAGATCCGCCTTCGTAAGGACTACAAAAGTCGGCTTTTTCATAGTAGCGCGAGCATCCTGGAGGGTGAGGAGGGGCGTCAATACCTTACCAGCACTGGTAAAGATGTCCGCCACTGACCTTGCGCAACAGCCTCTGCTTTATAGAATCAGTCCACGAGAGACCGTCTAAATCATAAAACTCGAATTTAACAGAGCGGAATGACCGCAACAGCGTCTCGCGCTGCTCCTGTTAACGGGACGGTCAACAGCCATGGAGGGGGCACACGACCAGGTTACGTACCTCGGTCATTTTGAGGGCTTCATCATCCTCCAAACGCTGTTCTTTCTCAATTTCGAGTTGTCTCTGTCTGCGCTGTTCTGCACGCGTCAACATAGTGAAAGTTTAAGAATAAGAAAGGCTAGGAGACCCCAGCCGACATATAGACACGGGTGGCTGGCACTTCTGCTGTGACAATGTGTGACGATACGTGGAACTATTCAAACTCCGCTCCAATTCGTTGACGCGTTCAGACGCGTGCGGCTTCTCTCATACTCCTCCGTTCACAATGCTCGAAGCCAAGCTGGGTGAAGCTGGTCTCTTGAAAAAGCTACTAGATGGTAAGCTCGCAGAACATACCTCGTCAAAAGTCTAATCGTTGTCCTACACAGCCGTGAAGGAATTGGTGACAGACGCGAACTTTGAATGCAACGAAGAAGGCGTCAATTTGCAAGCCATGGACAACTCCCACGTCGCCCTCGTGTCTGTTCTTCTATCTGCCACCGGCTTTGTGAACTATAGATGTGACCGCCCGTTGCCACTCGGCGTGAACCTCGGGAGCCTTTCCAAGGTCCTCAAGTGCGCAAAGGATGACGATATCTGCACCCTCAAAGCTCTAGATGACGCAGATACTCTCAATCTGATCTACGAGGCCAAGCGTGAGTTTCACAACGCGTTGGAGTCGCGTATCGTCTCTAATCTTACGCCTTTTCTAGACTCTGACCGCGTTGCCGAATACGATATGAAATTGATGGATATCGATACCGACGCTCTCGGAATCCCAGATACAGAGTACGAGGCTCGGATAACCATGCCTTCGTCGGAATTCGCGAGGCTCGTCCGTGACTTGTCCTCGCTAGGCGAGAGCGTGCGCATCGACGTGAGCAAGGAAGGCGTTCGTTTCACCTGTGACGGTGAAGCAGCCAATGCGAACGTCTTGTTGCGTCAGAGTGACGGTCCCATTGGCAAGGTCAAAAAGACCAAGCCAAAGGAAGAGGACGAGGACGAGCCTAGCTCCTCGAAAAAGGTGAAGAAGGAAGACGCTGATGTAGAGATGGATGAGGATCAGGAAGAAAAACCGGTCATCGTCGATTCTGAAGGCGAGGAAGAGCAAGCGTCTGAGAATGAAGATGAGGACGAAGATGAAGAGGAAACCGGTCGTAAGAGAAAGAAGAAGGTATGTCTACTCTGACTGACGAAGGACAAATTCTGACGAGATACCATCAGGCGAATGGGAAAAAACCAACAAAGAAAGCCAAGACTTCGAAATCGAAGAAAAAAAAGGATGACGAGGATTCAGACGAAGATTCAAGACCATCTGGAGTTGTCATTGAGCTCAATTCTCATGTTTCCCTCACATTCTCACTCAAGTACCTCGTCAACTTTGCCAAAAGCACAAGTGTTGCAAATAAAGTTCAGCTGATGATGAGCAACGACGTTCCACTACTGGTAATGTGCTCTGTATGTTTGATCTTGGTTTATCGTTCATAAGCATGGCAGGTCTCGTATGATTTCAAGCAAGGGCACATTCGGTATTATTTGGCACCCAAGATTGGGGATGAGTAGAAGAAAATATGCGTTACCCTGTACATATAATATATATCTAACCTTGTTTTCTTTTCATGCATGCACGCGAAAATGTTACGATAGATTGAAAACACGCTCTACCCTTCTGGGTCATTCATACGGTTGCGGGACGACGGCAGCAGAAGAGATCATACGATCTTGCGGTAGTTCATAGTACCTTCAAGAGCAAGCGTTGACAGCAATTGCTCAATGGACCGCGGTATGGAAGGGCTTAGCGTGGGGATGTCTTATCGTCGTTAATCCCACCACAGTCACGATGCCACGGACGGGTTTGATAACTATGGTCGTTATGCTTCTAGCTATCAGGACAAGACGAAGTCTTAGTTTCTTATACTGCTCTTGCAAAACTCATCCATTGTGAACCTCACTACATTTCACCGCACTCTGTTCAACGACGATCAGCATATAACACGCAAGCAATCCGACGCGATAAACATACCAACTATCTTAACTGTCAACTTGGGTCTATTGTTCGGCCCAGTAGACACGTGCTCAATCTTGCGCAACGTGAGCACACCATCGATCACCCGTCCGAAAACGACATGTTTGCCGTCGAGGAAATCACACTTTGCGGTTGTGATGAAGAACTATCACGTAAATGTGTTGGGAATACGTATGTGTGGTGCTCGAACATATGCGACTTACTTGGCTTCCGTTCGTGTTTGGGCCAGAGTTGGCCTGGAAAAGAAGAAAAAAGCCGAGTTAGCAGGCGTGACGACGGTTGAAAAAAGGACGGGGTTCTACCATGGAGAGTAAGCCGGGGCCTGCGTGTTTTTCGGTAAAGTTTTCATCCTATATTGGAAACAGGTCGGCTGCCTAGGTTGAAAAGAGCGTATACGCACTGGAAATTTATCTCCGTAGATTGAAAATGATCCCGTTCCATCGCCTTTGATGAAGTCTCCTCCTAGCGTTGATAGTCAGAGAGAAGCGCGCGCGGACTAGTGAATGGGCAAAAAGAACCTTGACACATAAAGTTGGGTACACTGAAATGCGTGAGCGATCAACGTCATTTCCGAGAGCGAGACAATGTATCTTACACTCTGAGCTTGTTTAGAATCTATTCTCGCGCGAGAAACGAAACCCTCTCACCTGTGGAACGTCGCACCCTTATACCCCATCGGTCTCGCATTCACTCTAACCAAAAGGAAAATCATTACATCACCGATGGTGACCCAAATTTCGAAGTAAAGCACCTGTATTCCCCCGTGCATAGCTGTCTGAAATTTTCAGCGGTCCTGTATAACCCAACAACTTTGATGATCAGTGGATAAGATGCGGAGAACACACTTGGGCACGATTTCACTGAACAGCTCCATTTTGAGTCTTCCTGCTGGAGTTTCTCCGATTTGGATGTCCATGAAGACGATGGGACGTGTTACGGTGGGCGTTGCGGACATGATGACGGTATAAATCCAAGAGTCGTGGATTATGTCAGCTGCGATATTGCTCGAGAACCAGCTACACACTCGCAACTCGGGGACGTGAAAACCCCTACCCTCATCCGGAAACGTTCATTGAACTCGATACTACGGTTACAGGGGGTTTCATCTTGGACTCCAGTCTATACGATAGCTCGGAGAGATTCTGCGAGTTACTCAGGGAAAACCGGAATCGCAGTGCCTCTGCCAACGCCACGCCGAGACACGGGCATAGGACACCTGCCAGGTAGCTGTAAAGTTCACCAGTCCCGCCATCTAGTTCAAGGCACGTTTTCGTCGCTTCGTTGTTCTGGTTAACCAACATTACTGATTACATTTTAGTAAAAAGTGTTATAAAATCATTTTTCCTGAAGTTTCAACTATGGCCCCTTACTGATTACATGTCTCCTCCTCCCCGTCCTCTATGTGACATTCGCGGACTTACCAGTTCATTACTGGAGACTGCACCCTCCCGGACTCGCAGGAAACTTGCTCTCTACAGTCACGCAAGTTGGCGGATTCATCATTACGTCCCCCGGCGCTCTCCTTCAGACTTGACGCTATAAAATCATCCGAAAGCTGGGAAAGAGATACATTCCTTGTCAGACGATGTATGATTTTTGCTAATAATAAATGACGAAACTTCTGCCTAGGGAGTCATCCGATCTGAAATATCTAGCAGCGCAAATCCTGACCGTGGACGAACGCCTTGCAGAAGGGCTTCTTCGTAATCACTTTGCTCAAAGAGGACCACACGGTGTACACTATTGTCTTCTCACACCGTCCTTGCATTCCCATGTCCACGCCTCGGCTTCCACAGGAAATCTCGCCTTCCCCATCGTCAAGCCGATCTTATTGACTAGTTTATCAACGTAATGCGTTTCATAGACATCAAGGCAGATAACGTCTTGTTTCTTGGCCCCGACACGACAAAAATCGTAGAAACGATTGCGAAGGGGCCCACGTTTGTCGATGGTATACAAGTTTGAAGGAACGGGCCATTCAGGTAGTACTCAGTAATTTTGGTATTGGTATGTACTGTTCCCTTGAACTTGCCAAAGTGATAGCACTGACGTGCGTGCGACAATCACAGCTTTGTGGGCGAGTATTACCCAAGTTCAGAAGTGGAATGAGATCCAGGCATGAAATATTCTACGACGGACTTCCTACGCAGAAAACGGTCACTATCAGCTAGTACTTCATAGTTTACCCAATGTACCGATAATCCGCTTCGCTATAAATGTATTTGAATCACCCGCACTCCAGAGTGACTCTGAGGAGGAGACACAACTGGCTGGTGCTCAAGTGTCGGACCCTCTGTCGGAGAATCCGGTCTTTTCGAGGACGGCGGACCTTTGACTGGCTTTGCGAAGACGACGCCCGACTTTGGACCGACTTGCCAACTTTCGGTACTTGACGTCGACGTTGTCGAAGAGTCCGATCCCCGTCTCCCTTGCTCTCCGTCGCTCGCCGTCTCTCCCCTCCCAAGGTCAACTTACAAAGCGGACATCAGTATAAACCCCTCAGCGTGAGCTGGCACACTTACGACAGCGTTTGTGAGTGCTTGCGACGATGTAATATACATTCTTGGCATCCTTCGTCCAACCGTTTAAACATTCATGCTGTTGAACTAACAGAATGGATTGATATTCCTCTCTGAGTAATTTCTCATTTGTATCTGGAACCGACCCGCGAGAGGCAATAATCCAGACAAAATCCTTGTCGTGCTCGTTAACTTCGTATGGGCTGCTATCTGGAAGTCCTCCGGCCCATGCTGCCATTGCCAATACTTAGTGTGATGCGCAACATTATACGCATCGATAATCTTTTGAGATGCTCCGCCCTTGATCTCTTTTGGTTCAACGAGCTCCTTCAAAGGCTCTAGATCCAGACCATGAGCCAAGTGGTGTCGTTCAGGATCCATAGCCGGGCCCAGTATTTCCTCCGTTTATTCGTGGTTTCTGAAGAGAGGCAAGATCAACTACTGGGATTGGATCCAAGCGCACATCGCAAGACGTATCATACCAAGATAGCTAAAAGGTCGCGGCGAGTCTTCGAGTTGGCGCGCAGCGGCAAGGCGTATGCGGCGGAGACCGCGGTGAAGAGAACGGCAAGTGTAGAGAAGCGCATATGTCGAGTTATCAGGGGAGTGGGACCAGCCACCTTGTCTGAACGCCGTGCAAATGATTATAAAACATTCTTGAAACCGGGACCGGGCATCACGGTGTAGGTAGTTATATAGCACGACATCAATTTATCATCCCTTGATATTTTTTTCAAGACCCGTTCTTTGCAAGTCTTTGCATCGCAATTGACAATTACGGTAGTCCCGATTCCATTTTCTTTATAAATAACCGCTCTGGGTATTTATTCGACAATGAAGACGTTTGGATGCAAAAGAACGGACTCCCCTTCAATTCCCACTCGCGATTTGGTTGACCTAACTTGATGGTTGGCAAGGGACCGTTGCGAAGGGAGCGGATATGATGATCAGCATAACTTGGAATCTGGCTAAGACTCTCTAAGACTCTGCGTAGCGATGCATACATGCCAGAAGAAATGGGGAGACCCACCCTCTCGCCTCACGTTATTTAAGAAGGGATAGTGACGAAAATCATCGGGCTCAATAAGAAGGAACTTCCGATTCGTGAGGTTCAGGAGACGTTGGGAAGACATAGATGCTGCTTCAATAGGAATGCTGGCAGTGATCCACCAGTCGTCTACCCTCGCCCTCTGCATAAAATTCGTATCAGCGAGTCTATCCATCGTTCGGATATGAGAAGGGATGGAGCGCCTCCGAAAGCACAGCACCCGTCCGTATCGTTGCGTCACTGGAGCACGAGCCCGTGCCAGAATGGCCTGAAGGCAGGGTGAGGAATGGGCTTGAGAGCAACCTGATTACATGCGATCAATGTTGCATCGCGGACGTGTATTTCTGGCACGTCCGAGTCGCGGGTCGAGGAAAATCCGCGATTTACTATGAATATATATGATGCGTTCCCCAAGTTCAGAAGCGGAATGAGATTCAGGCATGAAATATTCAACGGCGGACTTCCTACGCATAAAACGGTCACTATCAGCTAGTACTTCATAGTTTACCCAATGTACCGATAATCCGCTTCGGTTGAGATATATTTTAGTGGAAGATACAACTGGCCTGTGCTCGAGTGCCGGACCCTCTGTCGGAGAATCCGGTCTTTTCGAGGACGGCGGGCCTTCGACTGGCTTCGCGAAGACGATGCCCGACTTCGAACCGACTTGCCAACTTTCGGTACTTGACGTCGACGTTGTCGAAGAGTGCGATCCACGTCTCCCTTGCTCTCCGTCGCTCAGCGGCTCTGCCCTCCCAAGGTCAACTCACAATAACGGATATCAGTATAAATCCCTCGGCGTGAACTGGCACGCTTACGACAGTGTTTGTCGGTCTTTGCGACGATGTAATATACATCCTTGGCATCCTTGGTCCAACCGTTTAAACATCCGCGCTGTTCAACTAACAGAATGGATTGGGATTCCTCTCTGAATAATTTCTCATTTGTTTCTGGAACCGACCCGCGAGAGGCAATAATCCAGACAAAATCCTTGTCGTGTTCGTTTAACTTCGTATGGGCTGCTATCCGCCAGTCCTCCGGCCCATGCTGCCATTGCCAATACTTAGTGTGAGGCGCAACATTATACGCATCGATAATCTTTTGAGATGCTCCGCCCTTGATCTCTGTTGTTTTAAGTTTCTTCTTCAATTCCTCTAGCTTCAAATCAAGCGCCGAGTAGTGATAGTCAGGATCCGCAGTCGGGTCTGTCACTCCGTCCGTCCGTTCGTGGTGTCTGAAGAGAGGCAAAATCGACTATTGGGATTGAATACATCGAAATACGTGTCATACCAAGATTCGACAACGAGGACGTTTGGATGTAAAAGCACTGACTCCCCTTCAATGCCCTATACTCGTGGTTTGGTTAACCTAACTTGATGGTTGGCAAGGGATCGTTGCGAAGGGAGTAGATGTGATGATCAGTAGTGACCGCGACCGTCTGGATGAGTCGGTGACCAGGAGTTGACGATGCATTGAGGAGTCGTGAGGAATGGGAGTAAGTGTTGTATCGGGGACGCGTAGTTTTTCGCGCTCAACCCTTTGACCAGACGCATCATTCGATTTTGCTCGTACCCGTACCACGCAGACCGCGGGATATGAATAGCGTTGGCATTGGTGGATGGGGTTTATGTGTCAGAGATAAGGGTACATTAGCAACTCGGGGACAGAGGGTCTACGAACAGGGAGTATCTTTCTCGTCCATACCTCCCATGAAGGCAGCCACTAACCAGCGATGTCGATCCAGCTGATCAACGGTTAACCCATCAGAAGGGTTCAACCTTAAGCGATCCCTGATAAAGTCGGCAGCCGCCTTAACCTGGGCAGGACGAAGATCGGTGTGCTGGGCCAAGAGAGCCTAGAGAGTCTGTCGGGGATAGGGGTTCATTTTGCTCTTTGCGGGGTTACCTGGATCAATAATGAAAAGAGATCTCTCGTCGAGGAAAAGAAGCTCCAACCTTCGCTGTCAAAATATTGATCCTTTAGCTGAGGTTTTTCTATGACGCTCCCCTTCAGAGTTTCACCGGTCAACGCATGAGATGGGCTGAGGGGGATATGTCCTGTAAGGAGTTCATATGTCTAAGACAGGCAGGAACACAGCATGTAGCCGTGAGGTATCGACGTATGCACCCAACAGCCCAAATGTCAATTTATTTACCACACTCAGACCGTATGAGCCTATTCTCGGGGGCACACAATGTACGTGCACCGATATCTCCCGAAGGTTTCGGCCTGTTCGCCCACAAAGCTGTGATTGTCGGATGCACATCAGTGCTATCACTTTGGAAAGTTCAAGGGAACAGATGTACCAGCACCAAGATCGCTGAGTACCACCTGAATGGTTTCCGATACGAAAGGAGAAGCATCCCATGAAATTTTGGGCTAGAAGGGCTGCGACCGAAGAACGGATACTGTGCTCCTTCAGACTCGAAGGTACCATCGGCCAATGTGGGCTCCTTCGCAACCGTTCCTTCGATTTCCGTCGTGCCGGGGCCGAGAAACAAAACATTATCTGCCTTGATGTCTATGAAACGCATTGCGTTGGTAGTCAGGAAGCACAGGATTGTACGTACCAGCATGTATTATATCTAACGCGTGGATGTCTTTCAAACCTTCGACCAGCACAGGCAATGATCGGCTTGACGATGTGGACAGCGAGTTTTCCTGTGGGAGCCGAGGCACGGAAGGCATGGACAAAGGACCGTGTGAGAAGACAGTAGTGTACACCTCTTTAAGCAAAGTGATCATGAAGAATGGGTAGCAGTAGCTCCCGAGCGCCTGAAAACCGTTCAGCGATAGCGTTGAGAAACTCGGGTGTGTCATTGATTATAAGCGATTAACAAAAATCATACTTCGTCTGCCCTCTTCCCGGCTTTCGGATGATCTTATAGCATCCAACCTTAAGGAAAGCACCAGGGGATGTAATGAAAAATCACCCACCTTGCTCGACTGTGGAGAGCAAGTTTTCTTCAGGAAACTGCATGGCAGGAGTCCGGGTGAACTGCCAGTGGTAAGTCCGCGGAAGAAAGAAATAATAGGAGACGGGCAGGGAGGATGAGACATAATCGATAAAAGGCCGCGAGCGCTTGGTGAAATGACGGTAATTATGACGGGGTGAGAGAGCTCTGTTTAGTTCTGCACGCCCGGGCCCGTCGCCGGATGCAAGCTGGCGCTGGCGTGATGCCATTAGCGTGAGACTCGCTTACCTCATTGCTTGGTCGCCTGCCTCAGACTCTCACCGACACACTCCACCATGCCATTCAATCCTAATGATTCTGCGGAGTCCTCTACTGAACCTGTTACATCAATTAGGGACATCATTCAGCCAGAGCAGCAAAGAGCAATTAAAAAGCTGCTAGCCAACAAGAATGTGCACACAACAGACTCTCTTCTTGAGCTAGCAAAGAAAGGCTTATCAACTTTGTCTCACTGGGACCCCTCAGTTCGTTTTCTACCTGCACCATTGGTCACACCAGAAATAAGGCGCATTGATTGTCATCGGTTATTGGACGCTATGCTTGAATGTGCAAGTTCAGGTGATGCAAAATGCTATGTTGCAGCTGCTATTGTCTCTTGTCAAGAGGAGTTGAAGCAGTACATTCACCTTGCTAATACATGGTTTGGTCTCTTTCTTTGGTCATGTATGTCCTTTCTTATTCCATGGTTTGCATACTTACTGAATCTATTTTAGTTCGACCAACTGTGCTGAAAGCTCCTCAGGATCCAGAGATCTCTGAAGATACTATAACACCCACAATTGATAAAAATGTATGCAGTGTCTTTGGTCAAGATTTTATAATTTTAATCAATGATTCAGGTAGCTGCTAGAGATGATTATAAATGTGCCCTCTCTGGAATATTTGATATTATGCACTGGGGAAGGGGCTCTAGAGTCCCAATAATTGGGGAAGTGTGCTGTGCCCATATTATTAAAAGAGTAGCTGGACTTTGTGTGGATCAAACTGTCAGCATGATTCCTCCTTCATTTTCCTTTAATAACCTGAATTAAAGGACAATGATACTGTGTCCTTATTTGACATCCTCTTGAATCTTTTCCCATATGCAGCTGCCAAATTAAAGAGTCTGAGGGATGCACCAGACACACCTGCAAATGCCATGACACTGGCTGTGGGAGTCTGTGGTTCATTTGATAATTTCTCATTCTGTCTTGTGAATTGGGTAAGTTGCTGTACACAAACACTTTGAAAGCTGGTTTAACTCCTTGCTCGTAGCCTAAAGACAACCCCAAACTCCATATGTATGAAGTTGTAAATCTTAATGCAGGTGGACTTCCTTGTCTCATCCCAGGGTCCATAATCAAATTTGTGGACTATTCTTACAAGCATCAACAGCCAACCACACCATCAGGTGTGGCTTTGCCTGATCCAGAATTTCTGGCAATCCATGCTTCTATTGCTAACATAATGCACAAAAGTGGTGCAATACTGTTTATTGATTACATGGCATTACACATGGGTAATCAGTTCCCAGATTTGCGTGTATTAGGGAAGGATGAGTACCAAGACCTAGATAATCTTGCATTGGTATTTTCTGTTCTTGATTTATTTACTGTATCAGGATAGTAATCTTCTTGCAAACTATTATATGTAAGTTGTCATTTCTGTCATTTCTGAAGCAAAAATCAATTGCTCAGTGAGGTTTAAGTTACACTTGATGAAAGGGAAATGCCCAGTAGCAAGTCGTGAGGAATGGGATTCATGTGGTCAGTGTAGTTTTTCGCGCTCAACCCTTTGACCAGATGCATCATTCAATTTTGCTCGTACCCGTACCACACGGACTGCGGGATATGAATAGCATTGCATTGGTGTCAGAGATGATAAGGGTACATTGGCAACTTGGGGACAGAGGGTCTACGAACAGGAAGCATCTTTCTCGTCCATACCTCCCATGAAGGCAGTCTCTAGCCAGCGATGTTCATCCACCTGACCAACGGTTAACCTATCAGAAGGGTTCAATCTTAAGCAATCCCTGATAAAGCCGGCAGCCGCCTCAACCTGGACCGGACGAAGATCAGTGTGCTGGACCAAGAGAGCCGAGAGGGTCTGTCGGGGATAGGGGTTCATTTTGCCCTTTACGAGGTTACCTGGATCGAAAATGAAAATAAATCTCTCATCAAGTGAAAGAAGCTCCAACCTTCGCTGTCAAAATATTGATCCTTTAGCCGGGCTTTTTCTACGACGCTCCCCTTCAGAGTTTCACCAGTCAATGCATACTGCAGAAGTAGCAGACTCTCATCCACGGTGAGATCCTCTGTGGGCTGAGGCCTAAAGAGAATTTGTCCCGTGAGGAGTTCATATGTCTAAGGTGAGGAATAACATCATTAGCATGTAGCCGTGTGGGACGGCTAGGTACCAACGTACCATGCACCCAACAGCCCAAATATCAATTTCCTTGCCACATTCGGAACGTATGAGATTCTCAGGGGCACGCAACGCACATGCACCAATATCTCCCGAAGGTTTCGGCTTATTCGCCCACAAAGCTGTGATTGTTGGATGTACGTCAGTGCTATCACTTTGGCAAGTTCAAGGGAATGGATGTTTGCATACCAGCGCCAAGATCACTGAGTACTACCTGAATGGTTTCCGATACGAAAGGAGAAGCATCCCATGAAATTTTGGGCCAGAAGGGCTGCGACCGAAGAATGGGATACTGCGTTCCTTCAAACTCGAAGGTACCATCAACCAATGTGGGCTCTTTCGCAATCGTTTCTTCAATTTCCGTCATGCTGGGGCCGAGAAACAAAACGTTATCTGCTTTGATGTCTATGAAACGCATTATGTTGAGAAACTAGCCAGTGAGCGCAATATTGTACGTACCGGCATGGATTATATCTAGCGCATGGATGGCTTTCAAACCTTCGACCACACAGGCGATGATCGGCTTGACGATGTGGACAGCGAGTTTTCCTGTGGGAGCCGAGGCGCGGAAGGCGTGGACATGGGAACGCAAGGACGGTGTCAGAAGACAATAATGTACACCGTGTGGCCCTCTTTGAGCAAAGTGACCACAAAGAATGGGTAGCAGCGGGTGACAAGCGTCTGCGAACCGTTCAGCGATAGCATTAAGAAAATCAGGCTCGCAAATGATGCCCTTCTGCAAGGCATTCGTCGAATCCACGGTCAGGATCTTCGCTGCCAGATATTTCAGAGAGGACGACCTAGGCGACGTTGCATCATTCTATGATTATAAGCGATTAACAAAAATCATACGTCGTCTGCAGATCTTCGACGAGGAATGTATTTGAACAGCGCCCTCTTCCCAACTTTCGGATGATCTTATAGCGTCCAGCCTTAAGAAGAGCGCCGGGGGACGTAATGAAGAATCCGCCACCTTGCTCGGCTATGGAGAGCAAGTTTTCTTCGGGAAACTGCATGGCGGGACAATGTTCTGAGACTGAAGTGAGGCAAAGGCTCCTGAGTCAGTCTTATAACAGGAGCCTTCGGTGGCGGCTCATGTCAGCGGAAGCTTGAGCTTGAGCTTGAGCGCTGAGCGCCGAAACTTTAACGAAGCCTGAGCAAACAAGCCTCTCCTGAACTAGCTCCAACTCTAACAACCTCAAATTACACAGAAAAAGACCAATACCGATAAGTAAAGCTAGGATATACTTTTACATTATTCCCCTCGCAATCCAGTCGTGTCAGTGAAATTACGTCTGTCAGTCTATATGTTTTTGGGTTGTGCTTCCTCCCCTGGTGCGCAGGAAATTAGTGCAGACAAGGGATCTCAGAGGCGCGAAAAGAAGGAAAACCGAAACAGCGTGGAAATGGAGAGGGGGAGGGGTATGGATGGGCATGGGCGTTGTTGTACGTGCGTAGACGGAGAGTGATCCACAGAGAGAGTAAAAAGGGAGGAGGAAACGAAAGCACGATAAGCATGTGGCGAGAAACAAAGGTGAGCGCGATACCGTAAGAGCGAGTGTCCCGTACTAGGGAGTACCTTTTTTTGAATCAAATGCGAATCGAAGTGGGAGAACCAGCGCTCGCCGGGGTAGGTGAGCCGCATCATACGATGCCTTTGATCATCATGGTTTCCAACCTACAAAACTCGGGGATAATCGAAGCGTAGCTCAAAAACGCATCCAAGTCCGGTTCTGCGACCTTGGCGAGTCCCATCTGCGCCTCCACATCCGCAGTCGGTAACGCCACAACAGGCGTTAAAGGTGTCGGCGTCGTCGGCGTCGTCCCCTTCCCACTCCCGTTGCTACCGCTTACGCTCGCATTACCGTTGCCGCCGTTGCCCGATAAGGGAGGAGCCAACAGGCCCAAGTCAGGAGTCGTGAATGTCGTCGAAGGCGTAAGTCTAGAACTTGAATTACTGACGAGAGAGTCCATAGTGGACGCCGTGTGCGTCCTCGTCCGTGCCCCGGTCGAATCGTAAGCCGCAAGGCTACCACTAAAAGCACCACTGCCAATGATTCCAGGCCCAAGTCCGAGGCCCTGCAATCTCTTTTCGATCTGGATCTCCTCATCTTCTTCATCTTCCTCTCTGAAAATGGTAGCACCGAGTCCGCCTCTGGAAGGATGCCCAAACGGCGTACTCGTCCCGCTGTTCCCGGCGCTCGAACCTCCCATTGGTCCAATAGCTCCGTTGATATTAGTGCGCAGCGGCGTCCCGCTCGTCGCAATCCACCGCTTTCCCATCAACCGCTTCATCTCATCCTCGAACACGCCCAGCCCACCAAAGCCCCACTCCTTCCCCCATACCCAGCGTGCGACGTATGCGCAGCCGAGGGCGGCCCGTCCCGGGAATCCCGGAGCCGGGGCATTCCGATGTGGCGTCACCTGCGCCGAGTCGATCTGCGTCGTCGGCACAAAGACGGGAGAGTTGAACACGTCCCCGACGAGATTGGCGATACTAGGAAAGTTGGCTGCTGCACCCGTCGCCAAGACGCGGGATGGCAGTTCGGAATGATCGTACGGATCAAACGAAAGGCCTAGACTCGGCGGGATGTTCGTCGGCCGACCGGATGGAAGCGGTGGCGTTTGGCTCATTCCGCTCGTTTTGCGCGGTGGCGTTCCGACAACGCCCGTTGCGAGCATTCGCGACCATTTTATACGGAAGGAAAGAATTTGAGATTCCAAGAGACACCGAGGATTCGCGCGGAGATCGCGATATTCATTGACTTTGACTCCGGTTTCGAAGCGGTAGATGCCTTTAACGTGGGAATAAGGATAACTATCGGATTGTAGGTGCCAGAAGCTGAATAGTTTGTCGTCGAGCCTAAAAAGTGGTTGGTAAGGTGGGGTTTCAGAGGGACGATGGATGGGTTGCGCATACCCGATGGAACCGCCCGGTGGTACGATAGCCACGAGACGGTCAAAGGCGCTCCAACTCTTAGTATACATGTCGCGGACAAGGGCGCGGGGAACGTCGGCATTTCTATCAGGAGAGGGTTAAGCGGCGCATACATGAACGGAATGGAAACCGACCTGCTAGAAATGACCGAAATGTACCTCCGCTTTTCGCCGGACTCTTGAACGGGATGAGGGTATAGTTTATACAAACGTGTAGGAATATATTGATGGGCTGGGATCATTAGGATATCCATGGGTCCGAAAGATAAAACGGCATCGTTTGGCGATGGACATAGCGAGAGATATGTAGATAGAAAATCCGCGGTAAATGGAGCAACCACCGTATCTGCGCAAAGGTTAACAAACGGAATGAAACGCAACTGCCACGTCAACGCACCAACATCAAAACCAAAACGCTCCACAAGGTATCTTGAGACGTTTCCTGTGCGTCTGCTTCCACCCGAGACATCAACTTCTCCCAACCAGCCCCTAACTCGACGACCTTCCTCCCTACTTCCACCGACGATGTCCAGGACAGATTCGTCCCAGTGGCCTTGTCCATTTGCTCCCGCACTGGTATTAGCCCCGTGTATCCACATCCCCGTCACGCACGCCTCCGCCTCGCTCATCCCCTGCCACTTGCCTGTGATCAAACTGCAAATGAAAGCGCTGGCCAGCTGGATCCGACCCGTACGCGCCCATACGTCCTGCGGCCAGCTTTCTCGCACCCTCAGGAGCTGCGCAGCAAGGAGAGAAGCGCTCGCGCACGTCCCTACACGAGCAGCCATGTGATCCGGTCCGCCAAGGAGAGCTTCAATGGCAAGAGCATGCGTATGAGAAGAGGTATCTTGTGCAGTTGGGGTATTCGGTAACGAGAAATTGTGCGCGCTAAAATGAGAATGAAGCGGGAGGTGTGGGTCTAAGGAGGATAGGGAAGGCACGACTGTTGATTTCCACCAAACCAACGCGTGCTAAAAAATCGTCAAAATCGGTAAGATACCTTGGCTCAAAACGCGCAGCTCGACGCACCTGGGCGGCACCCCCGATAGCTCTCACTCTCGATAGGTCCTGGTGGCTAGCCAACTTTTGCAGGAGGGTTTCTAGATATCACGTGACGGGTATGATCAGCAAAATCGGTGCCGGGAAGACCGGGAAGATTGGCAGAAAATCAAGAAACCGGAAGGGAAAAAAATCGCGTTTACCCCCCCGCAAAAAAATTTTTGGTTCCGCTGAAATTTAAAATGGATGCTCACCAAGACCTTTAATCCACATCTCTACTGGCGTCGTGTATGCATCTCCCGGTGTTGTGAATATGCCTCCCTGGGTTCTAAACGAAGCCATCAGTTTGATCGATTAGGTTTGCAAGGGGGACGGGACGAAAGAGAGGGGGGACGTACTTGTATTCAGGGAGTTCTGTGTCAAAGTCGACACATTCTACGCCTACAAGTTCAAGACTCTCGTCTACGATCGAGGCGCGGATCTGGTCTGTTGCAAGCTCTAGTCCTAGGAAAAGGGCGGGACCAGATTTGGGTATAGCGGGCATAGGTATGGTATATCTTGGAAGAGTGGAGAAAGAAGGAGCGCTGAGCGCGGTGGACAGCGTTGACGGGTGTGTGAAGTCTTTTCGACGCCATCACAACTGAATAGACATAATGCTTCCCACGCACTCCGGCTCTCCCCATTATTATTATCATACTATATACATACCACTATCTTACATCTATCTTTACATATTCTTATCTTCACTTTTATGTTGCGAACTGGAAGGAACGGGTTGCTCAATCTCCGGTTCAGACGGGATATGGCGTATTATCGGTAGATCAGGAAATGTGCTTGTAACTGACAAATTGCATGCCAGAGGCATTAGGGATTTCTGAGACGTCGTTGGTCGATGTGACTCTAGTGGACGCCGACGAGGTGGGAGGTCTGGGAATGTGCTGGTGGGAGATAACTCGCACGGTGGTGGGGGTAGTGAATCACCATAGATGGCTGGACGAGCTGCGCCTGTGCTGCGATTCTCCCTTGATACCACAGTTAGTTCAATCCTCGCCATGGCTGGTCCACTGGGACCAGTCGGGGGATATCTCGCTCTGGATCGCGTGATGGTTTCAGGATGTTCACTGATGGTGGTTTCTTCGGCATTTCCCCGGATCCGACGATAAAGGAAGGTTACGAGCACTAGCAGATTGCACACAAACAGTGATGTAGCGCACTGATCCGCATTTCTCGTCAGCGAAACGGACGGAGAGTGAAGAGAAAAAAAAAATTGACACACACCTGGACGTTTCCGGCTATAAAGGATGCCTGGTTCATGTGTAGTAGTGAGAGGACGGAATGAGCGATGCTGGCGAATGTTGTTAGGATGTTCAAGGCGAATATGGCAACGAGCATCCGGAGATGTCGTCCTGGGAGTTTCATGCGGCAGACCATATGAATCGGGGCACCGACGAGCCAAGAATCTGCAATAATATCGACTAAACACGCGTCAATCGTGGAACAAGGGTTTTGGATGAAATAACCTTACATGCTGTCTCGACGACGGCGAAGGCCGTGTCAAACGCGCAAAACTCGACTCCCGCACTATAGTATAAACCACAGTCGATTGTTTTATATAGGATGAGGGCAATTGCAGCGACACCAAATAAGACTGCCACCCATTTACAGATGATGCGCATCGTGCCCTGTGGACATAGTCGGACAATGATGACCGCTAAGCTTAGTCGGGCAGACCTGAGAGCGGCGTCGGTTTACTGTCCAACTGGGTTTTCATGAAACTCACCAAAGGGATATAAGAGAAAGCGCCTGGTACGATACAATCCACAGGCTTTCCAATTTAGAACCTTTTTTCCATGAATAAACATAGGACATCGCCTATCCAAAAAAATCGAACATACTTCGTGGGTTCGGTATGTCGACTGATGCAATCCATGTTGCAATGAGTAGGATGAGGCTTATCAACGCCCAAAAATCGTCCCACCACAGACGGCGTTTGATCGTTTTGAAAACTAGACGAAGGCATGTCGAAACGACGGCGATGGCGTGTCCAGTGGATATTCCAACAATAAACCCTGATCGCGCCATCCGCGTCAGACGAACATGTTTCAACCAACCCTGACAGACAAAAAACGTACCTGTATCCACTGTAAGAGTAGCCATCACCGCGATTTGGTGGCACCTGTACGAGAGAGCATGTATAAAGAGGGGTCGGGAGCGTACGGGGAAGAACAAGGAGCGTTCAATGGAGTGGAATAGCCTGTTTGTCTTGCCTAATTGGTTAAAAACCACGTTCGTTGTCATGATGATCAATTATTAATTAGATGGGTTTAGTCAGGCACAACTTGTCCCGAAATTTCCTGATACGCTGGAGCCCTGCGCGAATGGAGAAAAGCGCTGGGCAATTGCCGACGGAGGCGGAGAGATTGAATTGGACCAACAGAGTTACACAAGACCCTTCTCCGCTGAGGGCACTCGCAAACGCCGCCTCGGTGATCAAATTTTGTTTTACTAGAATGAGTTAGATTCTGCTCACCAAGCCTTGCCAGGCTAACTTTAGTCAACTTCGCCGGTCTCACGCGTCTGTCTCCGAGCCTCGTTTACTCAAGGTTCGCCTGATGAATTTTAGCTTTCAGGGTTCCGAGTCCACATTCCAGGAGTCACGCGCTCTAAAACCATTTTTACGACGACACGATTGTTGAACCTGCCTTAATTAGTAAGATCCGTTATCTTATCTAAGCAAACAAGAGTATACAACGACATTGGACACCACCGTCATGTCTGGCAGGTCGCAAGCTTGAACTGCACTTGCAGAACATCGCATGGACGAGAGAAAACCTCTTCCCGACTTACCACCGCACGCCAACCTAGTAACCCTCTCCAATGATGCCCGGAATCACCGCACACGCTTCATACGTCATATCTTATCAGAACTTGACGACCCTGGTCTTGACAGACGTCTCACTGACTGGACGCGCGCTATAGAAGACGCTCTCGACGATTTGGGCCAGTATATTGACCGTGAAGAATGGCTGGCGGGGTTCAGGAGAAGGAAGGAAACCTCGAGGCAGGCACCGAATCGTCATGATGCTCCACCTGGTTTGATGAAGGAGAAATCGGAGGGCCATCATCATCACCATCACCCGCTCCTGAAGGGAAATTCTGACACCTCCGCTTCTGCCTCGTGGACGACGATATCCTCGCACAGTGCCAAAGGGTCGTCCTCGGATGGGGCCTCTTCAAACCAGGATGAGAAGACGCATGTGTTGACACAGATGCAAAAGTTGGCGTCGTTGCCTGACTTGCCATCCCCGAATCCTGTCATTAACCATCTCGTACTGTGCGCAGCGCCGGTTGGGACGCACGTGTCTGGTGTGTCGGAAGCTGGAGCGTTGCGTAGTCCCGGGCCTCAAGTTGGATGTGTCTTCACGCCTTCGGTGTTTTCCAATGCGGATGCTCCGCCAAGTGCCGCCACGATTCTGTATGGTTTGGACGATTGGGAGGGTGAGCGGTTCTATTGTTTTTGCGCTATGCTTGCTGACTCAGAGACTACTACAGCGGCCGTGGCTTTGTCGGAGCGGACACAATTGCGCGTCGTTGGAGGGACTTTTGTCCTGATTGGAGCTACGTCCGCGCCACAACATCGACTGCTCATCCCTGTTCTACGCGCAGCGATATACATGCATTTGGCTCTTATTCTAGAGCAACATCTTCTCGTTGATTCGAATGTTCACCTCAAATACCCTCGACCCAAGCGCGAAACCCACTATCCCTCTGAATCCCAACTCGTGCCAGCAGCACCCAAGTCGCCCGACTCGGCACCCAAAACGCAACGCGGATCCGGTATTCGATCTACCTTATTTAATCTGTTCTCAAAGAGGACGCTTGTTCATCGTTCAAGTACCATCAGCTCCGTTGCTGACTATCCCAGTTCGATGGCGCTAAGCCGTAATCGCACCCTTCACTTTCCAAAAAAGGGTGGAGACGAATCACCACGTTCTTCTCTAGACTCGATCGGAGAGCGCATTCGTCGATTCTCCATACGAGGCGACACACATATACCCGCAAAGCCCAGAAAACCCGCGGAAGACCCAAATAAGCCATTCTCTACGGCAGTTTTGCGAATCGAGAATAGCAAAAGTCTTTTATCGACATCGTTTGACGTGTCCTTTCCTCCGCCGGAGATCCTACTCAACCTTGCTCAGTATGAAGAACAAGACTCTGCGCGACGTTCGCGAGGCAAGGAGCGATGCGCTTTGACGACGTTGCTCGGTTGGGATCCAAGGGATTGTACGGGAAAGGGGATGTCAGGCCTTCTCGGGTTCGTCCGTCATCAATCTTTATCGGTCCTCGTCAGTCGACATGTACCCAAAAATTCACCTGCGGGCGATGAGGGGTCGAGCGCAAAGCCTCTTCGTTTGTCCTGCGGACGACCGAGGTGGAAGACGTTTTCGTACTACGCAAAGGGGTCCCAACGTGATCATACGCTTGGGGAGGTGATTGTCGATTTTTCGTCGATTTTTTCCCTGGCGTGTGATGAGCCGGGGTGTACGGCCAAGTGCGGAGAGCATCAGGTAAAGTTTACGCATGGGAAGGCGTGTGTTGAGGTCAGTGTTAGTCCGAAAACGCAAGATCAGGATCAGGAAAGTAAAGGAGGCGTTTTGATGTGGAATTCGTGCGTCGTTTGTGGAGCCAAATCGAATCCGAAGGAAATGAGTGACGGAACATAGTAAGTTTGCCTTTTTTTGCTTTGTTCGGATGCTTAATCTTGTTAGCCTATTGTCGTTTGCAAAGTATCTCGAGTTGTTGATATATTCGACGGCTATACATTCATCTTCCATATGTGAACACACAATGCGTAGCTCTCCCGACGAGTCGGACCCATCGGGGCCTAACTTTCAATTCAACCTTCTCAGACATTTCTCGACTGATACCTGCAATGTCACATTTTCGCTAGCAGAAGAACGGGATATATTCCAGCTGCATCTTCCAAGGCTTCAAATTTGCCGTACGAGGGACAAGATCAATCATCCCATGTGTCCAGACAACTGTCAGGGATCAAGCCAAGCGGATGAGGAGCGATCCGTGCTTCGTCGTCAGATCAGAGCTTACTGGGAAGCAGTTTCCGATCATCTTGATAAAATTGTGAGTGTTTGTATGCTCCGTTTACCGCCCGCTCATTTGGAGTAGGAAGCACTTTTGACTGGGCCGAGTTCCGAAGCCATCAAAAAGGCTCTGCCGCGTTTGCCCTCTGTAATGGATGACGTATACGAAGAGATTGTGGCTCCGCAACCGCCGACTGTGTCAACGTATTGGACGGCTGCTACCGACGCAAGCTCTTCTCTATCAAACTCGAACTTGGCGGACCCCGTCATTGTTCGCGTCAGTCGCGCAGAGGACGTGTCTGAATCACCTGCGGCTCAGGGTGATCCTCATTCTCTACTTTTATCGATGCGGTACTCGTTTCAGCGCATCGAACAGTCGTTGTATGCGCAGCTTTCGCGTACGGAGATTGGTTTGTTGAACGATGTCCGATGGGCGTTCCTAGCGGCAGGACGTGGTGCACAAAAACGAATTGCAGCGTGGAAGAAGAAGCATGTGTTGCTGTTGCTGCAGGAGGCGATTGGGGAGTTGAACGCGCCGGAGCCTGAGTGGTGGGATAAGAAATGTCATCCATTGCCCGGGGGAAATGTTGTTATTCAAGAAGAGGATTGGGGGAGTATTAT
Organism: Amanita rubescens; assembly: GCA_015039365.1. Taxonomy (NCBI): domain Eukaryota; kingdom Fungi; phylum Basidiomycota; class Agaricomycetes; order Agaricales; family Amanitaceae; genus Amanita; species Amanita rubescens. The sequence goes on along the minus strand of WION01000025.1, from coordinate 42,221 downwards.
TGCGTTTACGTTGAGGTGTGTTTATCCTTGGTTTTTTGAGGTTGTTTTCGATTCTGATTGTCGCGTTAGCTCCTCTGATTTTCTTCACGAACTATCTAATATATCCTTCAATCGGTCGACATCTGCCACGAGTGTCCCGACAACAAGTTCAGGTTCAGAGTCTACCTCCTCACCGCCCCCTTCGACCCCACCTCCCGGTTTGGCTAGTACGACGAAAGGCTACAAGTTCTTTTCAAACTCTGCACAAGCGCAACAGCCTGACCCCGACAAGGATGATGCCGTTTGGCGCGAGTCTGACACTTACGCTGCGGTTGTGACGCGTAAGGAGGATTCCAGGGATTCTGCGTCATTGCTTTCGATACGCGATATGCTACGGTCCAGGATGCCTGCGGAGCTTGGATCGTCCGGTTCTAGGACTGCACCCCTGATGACGCCGCCCTCGGCGTGGGCAAAGCCTGATGTGCGGCTGAGCATGGAGGCTGCCGGTGGGGAAGTCACTGGGCTTCCGGATACCGTGGAGTCAGCGGGTAAGATCCTTCAGGAGCTCGAAGCCTTCCCTTTGGTGGAGACGCCCAAGCAGGAAACCGCGAGCTTGTCAAGTTCGACTGGACGTGCTGCCGGTAGTAGGATACCGCCTTCGAGGGGGTCAACCGTGAGCGATGTCACGGTCAGCATGCATTCGCTTTCCCTGCTTCCGTCTGATCTTCTGCCCAAGGAACGTCCGGCTTTGATGCAGGGATCAACGCCTCAGATTCCTGAGCGGGGAAAGAGCCCACCATCGTTGGCGAACACATTTACAAGCAGTTTGAATTATGCGTTGCGGTTGATGTCGAGTGGGCAGCCTGTGCCAAGAGGCGTCGGGCACTCGGCAAAGTCTTATCATGGATTGCTTCTTGCGGATGGCTGTGTGATTGACGAACGGCCTCATATCAAGTATGAAGCCATGGTGGGGAAGCATCTCAAGATCTCATGTACGGTGTATTATGCCAAGCAATTTGACTTGCTCAGGAAGAAGTGTGGCGTTGATGATGTTTTTGTCAAGAGTTTGTCGAGGAGCAGTAATTGGCAGGCGGAGGGGGGGAAGAGCAAAGCCCATTTTTGGAAGACGAGTGACGATCGGTTTATCATTAAGACGCTGGTCAATGCTTGGAACGTGTATGATTTGTGCGTTTGGTCTTTCGTTAAAAATTTCGTGATGGTTTGCTAATCGGTTGTCACTTTAGACATGTTTTGCAAGAGGTCGCGCCGGCGTGTTTTCAATACGTCGAGTCGACAGCGTCAAGACCGACGGTTTTGGTAAAGTTACTTGGGTATTATACTATCGAAGTGAAGAACCAGGAGTCGGGGGTGAACCACGGCAGGATCGATTTAGTGGTTATGGAGAACCTGTTTTATGATCGGAAAGTGGACAAGACGTTTGATTTGAAGGGGATTCAAGGACGGAAGGTGAAGCCTACTGCGAACGATTCGCTTGATGGGCGTCGGAAGCAGACGCTTTTTGATGGTGAATGGATCGAAGGTGAGTCGTCAGCGGTCATCTGATATTTAGATTCTCAAATATATGCGTTCGTTAGGGCAACAAAAAACGTTGATGCTTGTTCGTCCCGAGTCAAAAAAGGTTTTGAGGGAGGCTGTGAGGAACGATGCAGATTTCTTGGCCAAGATGAATATCATGGATTATTCGTAAGTGTGGTCCAGGTCTTGGATGAGTGTTAATGTTGATCTTCAATAGACTTTTGCTTGGAATTGACGTTGAAAGCAAGCATATAACGTGCGGACTCGTTGATACGATAGGTAGGTTGCGGATCTGGAATCACAACAGATCCTTGAACGATTTTGGGCTTATAGGGAGTTATACCCTTGCGAAGACGTTGGAGTACAAGGCGAAGCATGGTCTCCATTCGACCAAGGATGTCACTGTCATACCGCCGGCAGAGTACGAAGAGCGGTTCGTCAATGCTCTAGAGGGGTATTTTGTTGCCTGTCCTGGTGGGTACCGCGTCTATCCCCTCTTCACGAATCTAATGGTATCATGCGCAGACAAATGGTCAAAACCGCTCGACGAGGGCAGGGTTCCTAGCAGTGTCGATCAGCTGCCTAGTGTGTTCTAGAATTATAGATTCGGGGTTTTTTCTTCTTCTTGGGCATGTTCTCACTTGCACTGTATAATGCGCAGGCTCTTTGTTCTTTTTGCTTAGTATGTCTGTAGTCCATAGCATTAACCCTTACGCCCGCCTGCGCGGCAAAACCCGCAACAGCTAACTCATAAAGACGTCGTCACAGTGTAGTCTAAACGGCGTACAAAGAGCAGTAATGAAGAAATTGTTTTTAACGCATATGCATCCCTTATACACTTTTTTTTCGCCCATTTTCATCAGCTTGTTTATCGAATGAATGTCACATGTAAATTTCAACAGTAGCGTGAAAAGAAACAATCGAAGAGTGTCCATGTCAATCAAGATTCATGTTATCCGTATCACGTTTCTTCCCTGCTTTCTTTGCCGAGGTCTTAGCCTGTTTGAGGGGGATGCCGGCGATGTGCTACTAGAGGCAGATGGTGCAGTGGATGACTGCGAAAGAAATCATGAGCAAAAAACAGATGAACTAGACAAGAAAACATGGTTACCGCTGCATTATTTTGCACGTCAGCGATGGGAGTGACGGAGGCAAAACCTCGTAACAGTGTAGTCGTCGATAGAAGGATGTATAGAAGGGACGTCAATCGGTTCCTCCGAATGCATGATCACTTTCACTCTGTCAGCGTAAATCTGATAGAACTGAGAGGGGTCAATGCACGTCAGATCAACAGAAACGGAGTAAGCACCTTTTTCTGCATGTAAATTTGAGGAATAGAATATGTACGCAACGATATCCTCATTAGTACGACTGTTCCGGTGCGCGGTTTATCGTACTCGAGCCAAGGAGCCGTTGAATTACCGTCTTTGTCAACCATGTTCCTTTGGACCAGTTATGGTTGAACAATGGACTGCGGTAATCGGCCAGAAGACGAGCGCCCGTTTTAATTTCTGAGGCTAACATTTCATGTTAGCATTAGGACGGCACAACGTGTCCGATGATTTACCCGTAGGGGTACTAGTCACGGGCATCGGCCCGACCGTCGAGTCAACCACAGGAGCAGGAGCCGAGACCATAATTCTTGGTTGTTTGACATTGCGTCCTCGTCTTTTGGTGCCTGATGAAGTAGTAGAAACGGAAGAAGGGACAACGTATTTCGGGCCCATGTAGACACACATCAAGTCGGCAGCTTTCTCTGAATTTGAAGGACGTATCCATTCGACCGCTTCAACATTCTGGAAAAGATGGGTCAGTGTCAGAGAGGATGGTCACGAAATCTCAATGCACCTGTTCGTTTTCCTGTTCCAGTTGTTCATCATCAATCCGAATTGAATTCAGGACAGTCAATTGATAGTCATACTATGGGTACATCAGCTCTCGTGGAGCATCAGTGGGAACCTTAATCATAAATGCATCTTTGATGCGTGTCTCTTTTTTTTTTTTTTTTTTAATTATGAAGGTGATTTCATTTGAGCAAGGAGTAAACTAATACAAGTAAGCATTGCGACACAAGTCACATAGTGGGGTAATGCGCGTTTACGCGCATGTTAATGTGTTTAGTGGTATTTTTCTAGGTAGAAAAGAGGGAAACGAAAAGAGGAAAGTAGGACTATGGTACATCGAGGGGAAGATCTGTAAACGAAAATATAGTAGGATTTTCTTTAATGATTTTAGTAAGTGACACGTCGTTTTTAGGATCGTTAGTCCATTCGCGTAATGAAGGAAAAGAAAAGTGATACCTGCATCGTGTTAGGATGTGCTCGCGTGATTGGTAAGTCCCAGGTTGGCACGTTGGGCAGTCTGTTGATTTGTCCGGGAACATTCTTTGGTTGTGTTCTCCTGTCGGTGCGTGGTTGGTCATCGCATATGTAATTCTCGTCATCCTCTCTCTATCATCATCCGCCATTTCAAAGAAGAATCTCTTTCTCTTCGTTGAAGAGCCTAGCATGGGTAGGAAGCGCTTTCGATTATATTTGACAGCGAGCCATTGTCGGCCTCTGTAAGCTTGGGAACTAGCTCTGATTCTCCAGAGGTTGTTCATGCGGCGCCTTTGCTCGTCGGTGAAGTGTTGTTTCAGTATTAAGGGTCCCGTCGTAGCTGGGGGTGCACGGGAAGCGAGTGAGTCCGCCTTCTCATTGCCTTCAATGCCTGAATGTGACGGGCAGTGTGCGAAATGAAGGGACCGAATAGTGTTGTCCGCAAAGAGGTCTAAGAGTAGGAGATTTATTCTGACAGACTCCATCTGATTGGTGTGTGCGTCCATGTTCAGGGCACCTTGAATGACGCTTTTGTTGTCAATGATGAACCAAAGGTTGGGTCTGATTCGTTCTTTGTTTGCAGCCGCCCACGCAACCGCCATCCCTAGGGCCACTATTTCTGCATCGTAAGAGGAGCCCGCCGGGCAGTCGGCTGTGTCCGCAATGTCAAAAAGTCCATGGTCAGACAGGACGAAGGCAGCCCGTCCTCGCCTTTTGTCTTTCCAGTAACCGCCATCAGTGTAGATGACAGTGGCATCCTCATCGCTCTCCACCTCTCTGAGCCACGTTCGATACTCTCTCATCCACCCGCCAAACTCATCGCTATTTTTCTTTGGAGCGTCCATTTTGGTGCGTTCGATGTTTTCTCCATACACATCTTCAACCCTGTGTCCCGGTCTATTGACGGGGTGATAGGTGTCGAATTGTTCTTTAATCTGTCCTCTAAAGGCTCTGAGTCTAGTGTTAGGATTGTCGCTCGGGAGATGACGTGGGCGTCTTTTGGGCCTTATCCTCCTGGACGAGGGTTTAACTAGATTGGATGACCAGGCGACTTTAAGCAGGTGATTGTTTGGGAGTGTGTGGATCCTGGCGGCGTAACCGTAAATGCATAGATTGCACCATATATCCAGGGGGGGGATGTGAGCGATCATTTCTAGCGCGCCCGATGGGGATCCTCTAAAAGCGCCTGTTATCCATCTCAGAGCGAAGTTATGGACTCTCTTCATTTCCATTAACTGTTTCTTTACTCCTCTGCCATCCTCCGCATACCAAAGTGCAAGACCGTATGTAAGCACCGGGAGAGTGACTGCCTTGTAAGCTAAAGCGCGGTTCCTGGGACTCAATCCTCGACGCGAGTTTCCTAACATTCCGCAGGCTCTAATAGTACTGAACGCTTTGTTAGTATAGTATTTGACGTGATGATGAAATTTAAGAAAAGGATCAAAAAAGAAACCTAGATATCTCCACACGCCGATCGGTTTGATCGTAAACTCCCTTCCACCAACTACGTAAACAAGGTTGGGTTGTCGTTTGTGTTTAAAGGTTCTCGGTCCTTTGCTGAGGTCGTATGCGGCGAAGTGCATGAGTTCCGTCTTGGTTTGTTCGATTTGTATGCCTATTTTCGCGAATACGTCTGTTAGACGTTCGATGGCCGCTTTTAAGGTTAGCATATTGTGGTTCATTGTCAGAGACGACGCGCAGAGCGTGCCGTCATCGACGAAAAAAAGGCAGTTAGTACTTAACTCAAGATCCCATTGGAAGTGGGACTTGAGGACGAGAGAAATATATAATGCAGAGAGGACCGGTGACAAACAATCACCCTGTGGGGTGCCTAGGTCCGCGTCGAAAGTGTGGGAGGTTTGTTTTCCCCATTTGTAAGCGGTGGTTCTATCTTTAAAGAAAGAGGCGATGAGATTAGTGATTTTGTGACAGAATCCCTGTTTAGTTAGCAGCGCGACCATTACATCATGATTGATTGAAGGGAAAAACTGCGCGATATCTACCGCCAGAACCGAGGTGAAGAGGCCTCTGTCCCGTGCTTCTGAAACCATGTCCATTAAAACCACTCCCACATCCACCGTCGAGTGTTTTTGAATACCTCCGAACTGCCCAGGATGGAAGAGGTCGTTTTGGTGAAATCGCCCCACGTTCGGTCGGAACACTTCACCAAGCATCGGGTAACCACTACATTGGACGCCCTCCGGTGTGTCTTCCCGTCTTCTCTGTCCACGTGGAATCACTGGCTTTGCTTTTGGTACTGTTAGAATTATAACATCATCAACGACGAGACACGCATCACACGCTTCTTGACCTTTTACCACCACCTTCCTATTTGAGTCTATACACGTTCTACATCTCCTGCTGCTATTCTCTCCTGCCAATCCACAAGAAGCCCCCCTTTGCTTTCTAAGACTCTTTTCCCCCATTTCTCCTTTTCCTCTCATCCTTTCTATCGTCCTATTCCTCCATCCACTTTCCTATTCCTGGCCTCATGCTTCCAGGGGAACCCCCCCTGCTAGACCACCTTGGTCTTGTCGGTCACCGAAGGTCTAGATCCGCCTCGCCAACTACCAGGCGAGTTGCTAACTTCCTTCCTGCTACAACTATGACGCCCACAGAGGGAAAGGGTTTGCCCCTCCCAGAGGAGACAGGCTTTGCGCCCTCCTCCTACGCACACGCAAACGTGCCCACCTCGTTGCACAGGGCAACATCACCAACGGTTTTCCCACAGGTTTTTTCCCAGGCTGTCCCTCCTTCCACCCTTGCACCGTATCACACGCCCGTCACCAACAACGTCGCTCTGGCTGTTCCTCACAACCCTGACTTCTTGGCGAACTTTATTAGCGCCATCATGCCCAGCATTACCAACATAATAACCACCCACTTCCAGACCATGAGTGGCGAACAAACTGAATCACATGCCCAACCTGCTTCTCGCCTCCGTGGTGGAGCACCATCTGATCCCCCGTCCAGGATCCCTACGCCTACTACTCCTATCCCCTATTCTATCCCCTCCACCTTCCCTGAACAGGAGGAAGAAATCGACATTTGGTATGAACCAAAAACGCCTAAGACCGGCCGCATAGGCAGGGCCAAATCCGAATCCAGATTTAACCCCTTACCGTCCAAACCCAATGACCCTGTCGATAACCCCTTTTCAGAACGCAACCCGACCTCAAGGACAGCGTCGCGTCTATCTTATCGCAATAATAACGCCACCAGCGGCAACAATAGCGCTTACAACGCTAGCAGCAGCGATGACGACAGCGACGACGATATGGATTCCGACGAAGATGATACGGTCACACTTGCCAGAGGCAAACAATTCGTCCTTGACTTGGGCCTTGAAACAAACCCCAATGCGATTCCAGGATTCATCCATGAGGGCCAAAAGGCAACCCTGGACGATACCAACCCTTACCACTTTCTTCAGAGAGGCGACATTGATGTTGAAAACGTCAGCGGCTTTGTCAAATATTTTTCATCTGACTTCTTAAACTGGCGCACTTTGGGACATTTAATCTTCGATATTTTCGGAACCTGCAAGGTCGAAGGAGACAAGATGGACTTCATACAGTTTATGTACAAACTTTCGGAGCTTGCCACGAAGGCCGGCGACGACACAGCCGCTGGAATCCTAGAAAACATGGCCGGCTCTGACCACTTACTGCGGAAAGCTAACAACAGGTTCAACACACTCAAAGACAGGGAAATACACCTTAAAGAACGGGTGTTAAGTAAGGAGGTTGAAGTTAAAGGCGCTAACCATGAAATAGGTGCCCTTAGGAATGAAAACCGTCGACTTAGGTCCGAAATCACCGAAACAACAGGAAACAAGAACGCAGCGAGGATGGAAATTGAGGGAATGAGGATTGAGTGTAAAAGAATGACGGACGACGCTGAGGTAGAAATCCGCGCTCTTCGAGAACAGCTAACTGGCTTGAAAACCCAACTCGCCACTGTCTTAAGTACCTCTACCGCCAAACCCGCCAATATGGAAGTGGACACCAATGTGGAGGAAGCTCCCACTGCGGCCCCACTCGCAACTCCCGCCCACGTCGAAATAGAGGAGGCGACAACACAAAGAGGACGCCGCCCATTAACTGGTACCACTCGAAACGGCTCCTTCAGAAACAGGTCAGGATCTACTGCCGCTCGCCCTACACGCACACAGCAAAACGGCAACTCCAACGGCAACAACATCAAAATTAATGACACCTTCACTCGTACCATGTCTCAAATCATGAGCGTCCCGGGCATATCGCCAGCCGAAGCCTTCATTGCCACATCGAAACTTTTAGACAACAAGCCTGCTACCGCAGCTGCGTCGGATTCGGGTAAACATAGGGAAAAACCAACCGACTGGCGTAACAGAAAACAGACCTATGCAGCAACAGCCGCCAAACCATTAGAAGATGTAAGCGAACTAATGAGGCGTATGAACCAAGTGGGACAAAATGTTAGCAACAACACCGTCACCACCAACGCGCGTGCACCCAAACCAACTTGGAATCAGCTACAAACGCGCCGAAACCTCGTTACCAAACCCACGGCCAATGGCACGAGACTTACAGAACTCCATCTCCAAGTACAAGCTTCAGTCGTTGCTGATCGACTAAGGTCCCTCTACGGCAAAGTTCTCCAAGAGGCGGTAGCCCTAGCTGTCAATCCTCATCTATCCGAGGGGGAGAAAAAGTTGTTTGAGGAAAACCCGGTCAAAGACGTACGATGGTCCACCAGAAACAACCTCATCATCACCTGTGATAGCGCCATCTCCGACGAGATGGCTTCAGCCCTACTAGCAGCTGTCAATAAATGGACACCGGACAACTCCCAACATGGCACATCGGTTCTAAATAAGCCCCCGACCACCGACCTCAAATTCCTATCAGTCTTAACTAGACACGGAGACGACAGCGAGATCACGCCAAACGACTACCAACAGCAGATCCGGCTTCACCCAGCCTGGCGAGATGTTATCTTCTGGGGAAAAGGCGCCAGTCTCCTTAGAAAGAAAGACGAGCCCCTCCCGGACTCTACCATTCTTATCGTAACTATCGTGGATGACAACATGGGTAGCATCGGCAAAAAACTCATGAACACCAGAGTAAACTTCTGGGGTGAGGGCAGAATCTGCAGACGATGGATTCAAAAGAACCACGTCCCACGCTGCACCACCTGTCTGCGCTGGGGCCATAGCACGCTTGCATGCTACACGGGAGAACGAAAATGTAGAAAGTGCGGAGGAGGACACGTTGAGCGGAGGCACGAACAAAACTGTGAAAAATGTAAAAAGGGTAAAGGCACCGTCTGCGCCCCGATGTGCGCCAACTGCAACGGCCCACATTTTGCAGATTCAGAAAACTGTCCTTTCTGGGCCATACGGTATAGCAGGAATGACATAGAGGCGCTATATCTAAAACTAAAGAAGGAAAGAATGGAAACATCCAAAGCCAATCGTCTGTCTGGAGCCAAGGCAAACTCCAAGGGCAACACAATCTCTATCCTCGCTCCGGCCACTACTGCAACAACAACAAAGTTTAGACCCATACGCATTAACGCCAAAGCGAGCGGCAGCGGCAACGGCAAACCCACCCTCGACAAAGACGGTTTCCAAATCGTGAGCAGTGGAGCGCTCAGGGCATCGAAAGGCAGTGCTTTCGTTTTCCCGGTGAAAGACGATGACGATATGATAGAAGATAGCAATGCGGAGGAGCGAGTTTTCGCCAGGATAGATGACGATGACGTGGAAGATAGTGAATTGGCGGCAGTAGAAGGTGACAAAGGCAAAGGTAAGACCAAGGCCTCAACCTCTGATAAATTCAACGTTACCCTATGATTGATATGCCCAATACTCAACCTATTTATAATCGGACTCTTCTTAATCGTATTTCTGACTTTAAATTTCTCTTTCAAAATGTACATAAAAGCCGTAAAACGACGCACGACTTACTCGAAAACTACTCAGAAGGTACTGACTTCATCTTTATTCAGGAAGCGAACTTCAGTCACATAAGGAATACCATCAGTGTCACCAATGAGCATGGAGACCCGGTCATTGGCCCTGTCCATCATAAAGCCTGGGAATGCATCCAAAAACACGACGCCTATCCCAATACGCAGGTCACAATATACGTCAACCGAAGAATACTCTCGTCTCACTCCATTTCCCTCGACCCGCACGTCATACCTCACGAAAATGTCCTAACCATCAGCGTCACCAGGACTTTCGACAACGCCTCCTGTACTCTAATCAACATCTATAATCGACCACAAACAGGAAACTCGGCGGTCCGCTGCCTTATACGCAAGCTCAGAGACCCCGCCTTTGAACCCACCGTCATACAAGGCGATTTTAACCTACACCACGTCGAATGGGAACCGCGACGAGAGAGACTCAACGACAACATAGCCAATGAACTTCTTGAGGAAATGACTGAAAACGATCTCAACCTGGTAAACGACGACGGCGCGCCCACATGGCATCACCCCGACGGCCGCTCTTCTGTCCTCGACCTCATCTTCCTCAGAAGGGACTACATGGACTTCGAGCGCTTCATTCACACTAATGAGACCAGAGCCCGAGGCGGATCAGACCATTCGCTCTTAGGATTAAGTTTCGGCAACTTCAAAGATGACAATGCTGGTGAATACATTCCTGAGGACACAGATGAAGAGGAAGCCTTTATCAACGGAGTGACAGCTGCGGTATTGGAATATGCACGATCTCTGGACGAAGAGATGACGAAGGAGAATGTGGACAACGGATGCGATATCATGGAGAATCAGATACACGGAGCTTGGCTCAGAAATTGCCGAAAGGGTAAGGCAGGGGGCAACCCCACGAGGTGGTGGACAGAGGAATGTCAGATAGCGAAGGAAATTTACGAGGCTGAGAGGAGTCGCCCAAACCTCAAAGAGTACAGAGCCACAACGAGGAACGCCAGGAACGCCTTCTTCGAACAAAAGCTCAAAACCATGTCCGCCACCAATAGTCCCTGGGAGGCGCTCAAGTGGATACGACCACGCCCTCCCCCGTCTTACTCTCAGATCAAACGGCCGGACGGCTCCATGATCACCAGCCAAACCGAACTCTTTGAATCACTCCACCAACAGTTCAACAAGGCCAGCGTTACCAATACAATAGACTGGACTTACATCAACGGTCTCTGTGACGCCGAACCACGGGACTCACCCGACCTCTCTATGAAGGAACTATGGGACGCACTCTCCACCACAAAGAACAAATCCGCCCCTGGCATCGACCACATCACCTGGAGGCACCTGAAGCTCGCCCTCCTGACGCCTGGTGCCGACACGGCTCTGCTGAAAATCTTCAACGCCATTTTGAACACCAGCCACTGGCCCAAATCCTAGGTGCCTCCAGGTGATGTGGTCGATGCCAGGGGCGGATTTGTTCTTTGTGGTGGAGAGTGCGTCCCATAGTTCCTTCATAGAGAGGTCGGGTGAGTCCCGTGGTTCGGCGTCACAGAGACCGTTGATGTAAGTCCAGTCTATTGTATTGGTAACGCTGGCCTTGTTGAACTGTTGGTGGAGTGATTCAAAGAGTTCGGTTTGGCTGGTGATCATGGAGCCGTCCGGCCGTTTGATCTGAGAGTAAGACGGGGGAGGGCGTGGTCGTATCCACTTGAGCGCCTCCCAGGGACTATTGGTGGCGGACATGGTTTTGAGCTTTTGTTCGAAGAAGGCGTTCCTGGCGTTCCTCGTTGTGGCTCTGTACTCTTTGAGGTTTGGGCGACTCCTCTCAGCCTCGTAAATTTCCTTCGCTATCTGACATTCCTCTGTCCACCACCTCGTGGGGTTGCCCCCTGCCTTACCCTTTCGGCAATTTCTGAGCCAAGCTCCGTGTATCTGATTCTCCATGATATCGCATCCGTTGTCCACATTCTCCTTCGTCATCTCTTCGTCCAGAGATCGTGCATATTCCAATACCGCAGCTGTCACTCCGTTGATAAAGGCTTCCTCTTCATCTGTGTCCTCAGGAATGTATTCACCAGCATTGTCATCTTTGAAGTTGCCGAAACTTAATCCTAAGAGCGAATGGTCTGATCCGCCTCGGGCTCTGGTCTCATTAGTGTGAATGAAGCGCTCGAAGTCCATGTAGTCCCTTCTGAGGAAGATGAGGTCGAGGACAGAAGAGCGGCCGTCGGGGTGATGCCATGTGGGCGCGCCGTCGTCGTTTACCAGGTTGAGATCGTTTTCAGTCATTTCCTCAAGAAGTTCATTGGCTATGTTGTCGTTGAGTCTCTCTCGTCGCGGTTCCCATTCGACGTGGTGTAGGTTAAAATCGCCTTGTATGACGGTGGGTTCAAAGGCGGGGTCTCTGAGCTTGCGTATAAGGCAGCGGACCGCCGAGTTTCCTGTTTGTGGTCGATTATAGATGTTGATTAGAGTACAGGAGGCGTTGTCGAAAGTCCTGGTGACGCTGATGGTTAGGACATTTTCGTGAGGTATGACGTGCGGGTCGAGGGAAATGGAGTGAGACGAGAGTATTCTTCGGTTGACGTATATTGTGACCTGCGTATTGGGATAGGCGTCGTGTTTTTGGATGCATTCCCAGGCTTTATGATGGACAGGGCCAATGACCGGGTCTCCATGCTCATTGGTGACACTGATGGTATTCCTTATGTGACTGAAGTTCGCTTCCTGAATAAAGATGAAGTCAGTACCTTCTGAGTAGTTTTCGAGTAAGTCGTGCGTCGTTTTACGGCTTTTATGTACATTTTGAAAGAGAAATTTAAAGTCAGAAATACGATTAAGAAGAGTCCGATTATAAATAGGTTGAGTATTGGGCATATCAATCATAGGGTAACGTTGAATTTATCAGAGGTTGAGGCCTTGGTCTTACCTTTGCCTTTGTCACCTTCTACTGCCGCCAATTCACTATCTTCCACGTCATCGTCATCTATCCTGGCGAAAACTCGCTCCTCCGCATTGCTATCTTCTATCATATCGTCATCGTCTTTCACCGGGAAAACGAAAGCACTGCCTTTCGATGCCCTGAGCGCTCCACTGCTCACGATTTGGAAACCGTCTTTGTCGAGGGTGGGTTTGCCGTTGCCGCTGCCGCTCGCTTTGGCGTTAATGCGTATGGGTCTAAACTTTGTTGTTGTTGCAGTAGTGGCCGGAGCGAGGATAGAGATTGTGTTGCCCTTGGAGTTTGCCTTGGCTCCAGACAGACGATTGGCTTTGGATGTTTCCATTCTTTCCTTCTTTAGTTTTAGATATAGCGCCTCTATGTCATTCCTGCTATACCGTATGGCCCAGAAAGGACAGTTTTCTGAATCTGCAAAATGTGGGCCGTTGCAGTTGGCGCACATCGGGGCGCAGACGGTGCCTTTACCCTTTTTACATTTTTCACAGTTTTGTTCGTGCCTCCGCTCAACGTGTCCTCCTCCGCACTTTCTACATTTTCGTTCTCCCGTGTAGCATGCAAGCGTGCTATGGCCCCAGCGCAGACAGGTGGTGCAGCGTGGGACGTGGTTCTTTTGAATCCATCGTCTGCAGATTCTGCCCTCACCCCAGAAGTTTACTCTGGTGTTCATGAGTTTTTTGCCGATGCTACCCATGTTGTCATCCACGATAGTTACGATAAGAATGGTAGAGTCCGGGAGGGGCTCGTCTTTCTTTCTAAGGAGACTGGCGCCTTTTCCCCAGAAGATAACATCTCGCCAGGCTGGGTGAAGCCGGATCTGCTGTTGGTAGTCGTTTGGCGTGATCTCGCTGTCGTCTCCGTGTCTAGTTAAGACTGATAGGAATTTGAGGTCGGTGGTCGGGGGCTTATTTAGAACCGATGTGCCATGTTGGGAGTTGTCCGGTGTCCATTTATTGACAGCTGCTAGTAGGGCTGAAGCCATCTCGTCGGAGATGGCGCTATCACAGGTGATGATGAGGTTGTTTCTGGTGGACCATCGTACGTCTTTGACCGGGTTTTCCTCAAACAACTTTTTCTCCCCCTCGGATAGATGAGGATTGACAGCTAGGGCTACCGCCTCTTGGAGAACTTTGCCGTAGAGGGACCTTAGTCGATCAGCAACGACTGAAGCTTGTACTTGGAGATGGAGTTCTGTAAGTCTCGTGCCATTGGCCGTGGGTTTGGTAACGAGGTTTCGGCGCGTTTGTAGCTGATTCCAAGTTGGTTTGGGTGCACGCGCGTTGGTGGTGACGGTGTTGTTGCTAACATTTTGTCCCACTTGGTTCATACGCCTCATTAGTTCGCTTACATCTTCTAATGGTTTGGCGGCTGTTGCTGCATAGGTCTGTTTTCTGTTACGCCAGTCGGTTGGTTTTTCCCTATGTTTACCCGAATCCGACGCAGCTGCGGTAGCAGGCTTGTTGTCTAAAAGTTTCGATGTGGCAATGAAGGCTTCGGCTGGCGATATGCCCGGGACGCTCATGATTTGAGACATGGTACGAGTGAAGGTGTCATTAATTTTGATGTTGTTGCCGTTGGAGTTGCCGTTTTGCTGTGTGCGTGTAGGGCGAGCGGCAGTAGATCCTGACCTGTTTCTGAAGGAGCCGTTTCGAGTGGTACCAGTTAATGGGCGGCGTCCTCTTTGTGTTGTCGCCTCCTCTATTTCGACGTGGGCGGGAGTTGCGAGTGGGGCCGCAGTGGGAGCTTCCTCCACATTGGTGTCCACTTCCATATTGGCGGGTTTGGCGGTAGAGGTACTTAAGACAGTGGCGAGTTGGGTTTTCAAGCCAGTTAGCTGTTCTCGAAGAGCGCGGATTTCTACCTCAGCGTCGTCCGTCATTCTTTTACACTCAATCCTCATTCCCTCAATTTCCATCCTCGCTGCGTTCTTGTTTCCTGTTGTTTCGGTGATTTCGGACCTAAGTCGACGGTTTTCATTCCTAAGGGCACCTATTTCATGGTTAGCGCCTTTAACTTCAACCTCCTTACTTAACACCCGTTCTTTAAGGTGTATTTCCCTGTCTTTGAGTGTGTTGAACCTGTTGTTAGCTTTCCGCAGTAAGTGGTCAGAGCCGGCCATGTTTTCTAGGATTCCAGCGGCTGTGTCGTCGCCGGCCTTCGTGGCAAGCTCCGAAAGTTTGTACATAAACTGTATGAAGTCCATCTTGTCTCCTTCGACCTTGCAGGTTCCGAAAATATCGAAGATTAAATGTCCCAAAGTGCGCCAGTTTAAGAAGTCAGATGAAAAATATTTGACAAAGCCGCTGACGTTTTCAACATCAATGTCGCCTCTCTGAAGAAAGTGGTAAGGGTTGGTATCGTCCAGGGTTGCCTTTTGGCCCTCATGGATGAATCCTGGAATCGCATTGGGGTTTGTTTCAAGGCCCAAGTCAAGGACGAATTGTTTGCCTCTGGCAAGTGTGACCGTATCATCTTCGTCGGAATCCATATCGTCGTCGCTGTCGTCATCGCTGCTGCTAGCGTTGTAAGCGCTATTGTTGCCGCTGGTGGCGTTATTATTGCGATAAGATAGACGCGACGCTGTCCTTGAGGTCGGGTTGCGTTCTGAAAAGGGGTTATCGACAGGGTCATTGGGTTTGGACGGTAAGGGGTTAAATCTGGATTCGGATTTGGCCCTGCCTATGCGGCCGGTCTTAGGCGTTTTTGGTTCATACCAAATGTCGATTTCTTCCTCCTGTTCAGGGAAGGTGGAGGGGATAGAATAGGGGATAGGAGTAGTAGGCGTAGGGATCCTGGACGGGGGATCAGATGGTGCTCCACCACGGAGGCGAGAAGCAGGTTGGGCATGTGATTCAGTTTGTTCGCCACTCATGGTCTGGAAGTGGGTGGTTATTATGTTGGTAATGCTGGGCATGATGGCGCTAATAAAGTTCGCCAAGAAGTCAGGGTTGTGAGGAACAGCCAGAGCGACGTTGTTGGTGACGGGCGTGTGATACGGTGCAAGGGTGGAAGGAGGGACAGCCTGGGAAAAAACCTGTGGGAAAACCGTTGGTGATGTTGCCCTGTGCAACGAGGTGGGCACGTTTGCGTGTGCGTAGGAGGAGGGCGCAAAGCCTGTCTCCTCTGGGAGGGGCAAACCCTTTCCCTCTGTGGGCGTCATAGTTGTAGCAGGAAGGAAGTTAGCAACTCGCCTGGTAGTTGGCGAGGCGGATCTAGACCTTCGGTGACCGACAAGACCAAGGTGGTCTAGCAGGGGGGGTTCCCCTGGAAGCATGAGGCCAGGAATAGGAAAGTGGATGGAGGAATAGGACGATAGAAAGGATGAGAGGAAAAGGAGAAATGGGGGAAAAGAGTCTTAGAAAGCAAAGGGGGGCTTCTTGTGGATTGGCAGGAGAGAATAGCAGCAGGAGATGTAGAACGTGTATAGACTCAAATAGGAAGGTGGTGGTAAAAGGTCAAGAAGCGTGTGATGCGTGTCTCGTCGTTGATGATGTTATAATTCTAACAGTACCAAAAGCAAAGCCAGTGATTCCACGTGGACAGAGAAGACGGGAAGACACACCGGAGGGCGTCCAATGTAGTGGTTACCCGATGCTTGGTGAAGTGTTCCGACCGAACGTGGGGCGATTTCACCAAAGATCCAAGCGGTGAAAGGAACAATTTTGTCGTTGTTTGACATGACTTTGAATCCATTCCGGACGTCCTGATCAAAATCCCGCTTGTATTCGAGATTGATCAGGGCGCGTCTCCCCATGTTTCTCATTATGTAGTGGAGTATCATGTGTGGCGAGCCGAGGTTCGGTCGGAGGAGGATGTTGCGCCACGTCCCTAGCAAAAACGATGTTCCTCTCGCCAATAATAGATGGGTGACCGGAGGCCTGGAAGAGGATGAGGTTTCAGAACCAATCATCGATACTTCGTCGATGATCAGGCAGTCGACACTAGTCCACAATTTGCTTATTTATGCTCAGCCGGAATGATGGCTCGCCAATCGAATGGAGGAAAAGGAAGTAAGGGATGAGCACTGCGGATGAACTGCTGAAAACTGCAAGCCCCATATGAATCTGCCGCTGGACAGGGACCACGTCTGTATGGAGGACGCGGTTGGCGACGTGCTTTTTTTGAAATTCCTAAAGCCCGTGCACCGGCTGGTACGGGTAACTCCCTCATTGTCGGTGTTGCAGATTATGCGCATTAGAGGACGAAAGGCAGGACTCGGGTTCAGTGCTGCCAGTGGGCGTGACGGGGCGGCACGTGCTCGATACATTTCGCTTGGCGGGGACTGCTTCGCAGCTTTCTAAAACTGGTGTGGAACGGACGTGACAAAGATCACGTGCTCGGTGCTTTTTGCCTGGCGGAGGCTGCTTCCTAAAACCCTTCACCTTTCAGGTTGCGGGGATAAGGATGTGACCGAGTAATCACCAAAACTAACCGACCGCGATCGCGTTTGTGACGTGACAACAGCGCGTCTTTCTTTTGACTACATTCTCTCAGTGTATCTTGGCGTCGCTCTTTTACTACTTTCAACTCTGAACTGGGATTCTCGACCTTCTCTGTTCCTTTTGGTGAAGACAATGGTGATCTCGAATTGCTACAAGCCTTTCTATCTGATAAACGAAAGCCCCGCTTCCTCGACGAGCACTCTGGTCCTTCGAACACCCGGTTTCGATACATCGGAATATACTTACAATAACGGTAACGAGGACGCGCTTGCGGCTCTGGAATACGATGCTTCTATATACTTTGCTGCCACGACTCCTTCTAGTCCATATATGCGCTCGCCTGGACATTCCAGCCCTCATGCTCTAGTCCAAGACTCTGGTATACCCGACTGTCCTCCGGAATCTTCGTCTCCTTTGACTTCATCTCCGCCCTCTGATTGTTCTTATTTCGTTCCCGTGACACTTGCAAGAAGTGATTCCGGGACATCGACTTCGGCTTCGAGTGAGGGTAGTGGCTTAGCTGAGCATCCCGGCGCGTTGGACGAATGGTACCGGAATTATTCTCCGATTTTCCGCGAAAGAGAAGGCCCAACGTTCGGCAGTATGGATGGATTCGCTAGTGGACTTTATGATCGCTTGTTGGTTGTTGCGCGCGAACGCGAGGCCGCTGAATCAAACTTGATGAATGACGATGGTTCTTGCTCTAGATCTTCTAGCGGATCATACTATATCTCTTCTCGTACTGCTTCGTCAACGACGGTTACCGGCTTGGCAACTACTAACTTGAATGCGCAAATCCAAATACCCCTGGACTCGGAATCGCGCCCTCAAACTCGGGATAATTATATCAATGACAACTATTCCGAATCGGATCTTGATACCCCGTCCTTTGCTTCACCTTCTATTTCGGAAAATATTACGCCTCCTGGACAACGCAAAAGATCGAGAGAAAATGTTGGCACTCGTCTGGACGGCGTTGCCAGTGACAGTTTGAAGTCACGGTAAGCATATTTCATTGCTATATGCGCAGTTTCTGAGACGGAAACGTCGTTGAGACCACCTCCTGCGGCCGAATACTCAACGATTGAGCGTCAACCTCAATGTAGGCTCATCTGGCGCGCAGAATCATTCCAAATGATTCAAAAACAGCGACAGGCGCAAGAAGAGTGGGAAAAGGAAGCTCCTCCGCTAAAGCGACAAAAAGCGAAAAGTTACGATCACCGTCAGCAGTTTGCGTCGAAACCGGCTAGCGTCCGTCGAGCGGCATCCCTCAAGTTCGACTATGAATTTGACGCCAGATCCGAATTATCGTACTGTGACGAGGAGCTAGTGCCTACGGAACCTGCAACGCCCGTTGCTGGTACTTCTCCTTGCTCTGAACGATCGTTCCTTGCGTATGGGGTTCCCATAATTGCTCCGCCACCCGACCACTTTGCAAGCTTACCCGTCAGCTCTGAGACTGTAGCGAAAATCAGGCTCCAGCGCCTCCTAGAGAGAGAATTTTCATTGAGGCAGGAAGACGGATTGGGCGTTCCTGATGTTTGTCGGCAGGAGGCAGATCTAGCAGCGACGCGGCAGCGCGATCGGAATCAAAACTTAGGATTCACGCAAAAGGATCTATGGGAGGAACTCCTAACAATTGGTCAGGTATTCAGAGAAGACGTCGTTGACTGGCTGTTAAACGTAGGCGGCAGGTCAAGCTAGTGCTTTGTTTCACTCACGTGCTTTGCAGGTATTACCACACGAACGGCGAAGCCTGGCATCGGCTACTCCAGGCAGTTCCTTCGATTCATCAACTTCATGCAGTTCCAGTTCGTCTTCCAATGGCGCAGATCTCCTTAACGAACTTTCCAGCTCTCCTGAAACACGCTTTCATGCTGTCTATGTTTTTCTCCGCTTCTTTTATCGCATTATGTCAGATGAATCAAATATCGAACAGGTTACCCTTAGCGACGGGACGAGGTTTTTAAGAAGGATTAGCGAAGATTCTGGTGGCGGACGTCAAGCAAGTATGGATGAAGAAGGCAGGAAGTTGATGATTTGGGATATAGCTGTCGGATCGCTAGCGTTGAGCGTCAAGGTATTTTGTCTGAATTCGTTATTCGTGATCCAAGATTCAACATATGCGTCAGCTTCATCGTGACTTTCTAGATCCCCTTTCTCCTGTTTTCGCACGGGAATATCAAGACTTAGCTCCGCATCGTTTATCATTTAGTGATTTGGAAGTCAGTCTTTGATGTCGTGGTCTGTTTCTTCCTAGTGACGTTCCCCGATAGAATGCCCAATGGGATATTCTTACAGTATTGTCCTATAGTCTCGGGACGACGCCGCAACCCATACTGGACAATCTGTGGCTAGCACTCCCTGCGTTACGGGAGCTATTGGATTACGAAGGTGGCTGGAATTGCGCTTTGAAAGAGACGTGGCTTTTGCTGTTCGAAGCTATTTCAGGCAAGTAAAGTGGCGCATTTCTCACTTGAATATATATTGTTTGCATCAGAACCGGACGCGTTGCAGTACCCTCTCTCACTGCTCACCGTTGCGTGTCTAGTGGAAGGCATCCTTGCCGCCTTGATCCAGAAACATAACTATATGGTGAAATGGAGAAGGTCCGTCTTGGAGCGGAAGGCTCGAGAAGGCTCGTACGTTAAGAAGAAGAGGCAAAAAACAGTCCAGCGAATTGAACAGTCGGCAGAGGGGGTTATTCACGATATACAGGCAGTCGTTGGAATATCAGATGTGAGTAACGAAACCGCAGATGGATTTCGCTTAGAAGTGATCTCCAGGTGCGTCTACGGGAATGTAGGTTATGGTTGGGGCGCATACATGAAGGCAAGATCTGAGATCTGAGCGGTTCGAAAGGCACGTCTTTCGTTTTTCGGGTGCTTGTCTGTTCCTGTATTATAATGCAAGCAAAATGGGAAGTCGTCCCTTGTACACACGACGTGAATAATTTAATCTGAGGTTGGCATATAAGCGCAGGCACTGAGCGGCATAATGTAATGATTGTTGGAAAAGCTTAGTCTGTCAACGAAACGAACTATCTCATGCCCACCAACTCGAAAGAGAGGTAACGGTGAATGGATTTTCTGCAGATCTGATTACGAAGTAAGCTGTGTTCTGATGCAATTGAGAAACACGCCGCTTTACTTGCCAGAAATAGCAGAAACCACGTCTCTTTCACAGCGCAATTCCAGCCGCCCTCGTAATTCAATAATTGCCGTAACGCAGGGAGTGCTAGCACAGAGTGCCATCCAATATTGGGTTTTTCGTGATGATATTGACCGATCGCTCTAAATCAGCCGCTTGGTTTGCTTCGTCGCGCTGGGATCGGCGGGCACATCACCGTCTTGCCTCCTATTCGAAATCTAATAGGCGAGAATGAACCTCGGTGCATAAAGGGTGGTGTCAGGGCATTTTCAAAGTTGTTTCGAGAGAAGGGAGGCATTCTGGAGGATTTACTCTGTAAGGACATGACCACGTCAAGCGCAGATGTAGGCGAAGAATGGGCACAGGAGATTGTTAACTGGATCTCGAGGTGTGGTACCGTCCTGCAAGACCTGGCTTGCACTGAAAAGAGAATGAAAGATGAGTTAATCTAAATCCCCCTGCAGTTCGAATTCCTTTTTTTTAATTCCGTAATCAAGGTATATGTCCACTTCGACTATTCCAACACCACCATGTACACCATCGTTCCCATTATTATCCCATGCTACTTCTTGGATCCAAGCGCCTCGCGGATCTCCTCCTCCGAAAGATATTGCGTAACATTTGCGGGAAGCACAAGTAGTTTCTTCTTCGTCAGCATTGCCAAACCCTCCAACGCCCAATTTTGGCAATTCCAGTTCTCATCGTTGTGAACAATTTTAACCTCTTTCAGCGCCTTCTCGACTTTGCCGAGATTCTGATCCGTCCCCAAAGTGATGCCAACACATACACGACCAGCATATGCAGTGGATCGTTTCATGCTTGCCTTTCCCTTCGATCTGAAGGTAAAGTTTTCTGGAGTTCCTTGGATGTCGAAGATCGCGCCGTCCAAGGCTTCAGCATCCTTTTCGACGAATATGGACCAATGATACGGGTCTTTCTCTCGGCGATAGTGGACAATGTAGACAGGCAAGTAAGACATCTGAAGGGACGAATTTGTGTTAGTTTCAGTGTCAGAGGGATGATGGCTCACGATTAGAGTGGCTCTGTGATTAGCCTGGTATAAGGTTTGAGGGACAGAAAGAGAACGCACTGGCAAGTCTCTTTATGTAGTGTATGCAGGCAGTGCAGCTGCCGCCGGTACGGGAAGCATTGGGCCTTGTACTGTACTAGCTGACCCAGAACAAAGTCAACCTTATACGGATTGAACCTAATCTCTGCCACGTTCTCGTGACCTCCACAGCAATATCCTATGCTCTTTGAGTCGCTTACACGGGTTGAACCTAATCTCTGCCACCTGACTTATCTCCAACGACGACGGCCCACAACGTCTTATGCTGATTACGTCAGTGCTAGGCCCATATCTATGCAAAAAATTGGGGCTGACACTGTAAGCCTGAGCGCTAGCGGAATAAACTAGACAGGTATAAATGAGTGAAGGAAGCAAAATAGCGAACCAGATACAAATAAGTTGATCGAAACGGAAGAACAGGCAACCAGGACGCACTCTCTATGCCAGATCTACACCATTTACATACGCCTTGATAATCAGATGTCATATGTAAAAGAATTCGAACTACAAGGGCATTTAGATTAACTCATCTTTCTCATTGCAAGTCATGTCTTGTCCACAAGGGGCTGCACCGCACCTCGAGATCCATTTAACAATCTCCTGTGCCCATTCTTCGCCTACATCCGTGCTCAGGGCAAGGATCGAACTGACATGGTCGTGTCCTTGCAGTGTAAAATCCTCCAGAACACCTCCCTTCTCTCGAAACAACTTTGAAAATGCCCTGGCACCGCCCTTTATGCACCGAGGTTCATTCTCGCCCGTTATATTTCGAATAGGAGGCAAGACGGTGATGTGCCCGCCGGTCCCAGCCCGACGAAGCAAACCAAGCGGCTGATTTAGAGCTATGTTTCGAACACTGCCGTAGTACTGAGTAGCCGCGCTTTGCAATTCTGGCATCTTCCCTCCAGGTATCTCATAAGGCACACCTATCAGCACGACACCACGAAGTGCTTGTCTCAGTTGTAGCTGGAATAGGTGAGGAAGAAGTAACATGTTGGCAACATGTATCCCACCCGCCGAGTGCCCGAGGACGTAAATCTGAGTAGGGTCGCCCTCAGACACATGTTCGGTCACCCACAATAAGGCGTCGCGAACGTCTTCCGCACCTTGCGGAAAGACAGCGTTGGGAACAAGACGATAGTCCGCGATGACCGCAAGCACCCCCCTCGAAGCAAAATAGGCGCCCAAGTTGTTGTGAACCAAGTACTGAGGCGGGGAGCAGCGGGATCCATGGGTTAAACTTCCACCGTGAAAGAAGACGACGATGGGCGGTCGGGAGTCGCCTTCAGCCTGAGCGGACCCGGATGACGGTGGATAATAAACGTCAAGCTGAAATTGCATCAAAAGCTCGGTTCTATCAACTTCTTGACCTGTGACTAACCTGATGAGCATCAGTAGAACCGTAAGCATATGTCGCGCGCTTGATGGCGTTAATTGAAGCTCGCTTGGCCTCGAGTAAAGGGTAAGCTGGAGTAGTACATCGGATTTAGTAATTGAACCTAAAAGCAAAGAAGAAAAAGAAGAGAAATGCTGAGTATGTACTTGGGTCAACGATGTCTTTGATGTTCAGTCGAGAAGTATGCGGCATGGTGCAGGTACAATAACTTAGTGAGTTGGGTGCTGTGCGGTACTAATAATAATATGTTTGCTCAGGTTGTTCACGGCAGGATTCGGCCCGCCCGGCGTGCCACGACTCGATTGCACATTCCCAGCAGCGCCAATAGCAAATACTACAACTATGCGAAGGCTTCTTTGGATATTGTGGGGGATGATAATAAAGTGGCCCCGACGACTCCTCATCGACAAGCTGAAGCGTCGTGCAAAACTCATATATCCCCCAACGACTACGCCCTCCGTTATACAGCTTACAAGCCACACTATGCTGAAAAAAGGCTCGCACAACATATTCAATGAAGCAGAGGCCATGCGATTTATCCGTGCCCATACAAACATCCCTTTACCTGACGTTCTGGACACATGGGCGATCAACGAGGACTACGCGTATCTAGTCATGGAAAGAGTCGAAGGCGTGCCTCTTCGCGATGTATTCCAAAAGCTATCGTCTGCACAGAAGAGAACCATCGCTCATGAGTTGAAGGCGTTCGTCGACCAAATGAGGACTATTGTAGTACCCCAGTCTCACAATTATGGCACCACTGGCATAGCGTCTGTTAAAGGCGGCACGTTCCGCGAGGACCGCTTTGATGACGAATACATGGGTCCCTTCGAGGACGAGCGCGCATACCATGATTGGCGCGTTTCGGTTGTCCAGGCGATTTCGACGAGACATCAACCGACGATGGAGAGACTAAAAATCATCCGGAAAGAACTTCAGGACGACCACGACATTGTCTTCACGCACGGGGACCTCAATCCCGGAAATGTTCTGATAAAGGTTCTGGGCGATGGGGATGTGCACATCGTCGCTGTGCTCGACTGGGAAATGGCGGGGTGGCGGCCGGCGTACTGGGAATATGTGAAGTGCATGCATTGTATGGGTGGTTGTGACACGGAATGGGGAGAGTTTGTGGGTATGGTACTTCAGAAGTACGAGAAAGAAAAGGCTCTTGATGACGAGCTGCAGCGACTCTCAGGAGATGCGTACTAAAGGAATCACTTGATCCTCAGACGCTGTATCGGCCCGAAGCCCCGCAGACGCTGAGTCTCCCCTGCGCCAAAGTCCAAAGCAAGCAGCAAGAACGGCAGCCGACAAACCGAAGTCTGCGCCGGCAGCGCACGGATCGGGAAGTAGAGTAAGCGCATTGCTTTCGTATTCGTGACAAGTAGAAGTACTTGGTATCATGTAAATTGTAAAGAGTTGCAATGGAAATGAATAAATTGTAATGAATTGTAGCCCAGTTTTGGGGCACGAAAAAAGGCTTGAATTTGCAGTAATTACAAGGAATTGTAAGCTAATATAAGATATTACAAGCAGCGAGTTGCAATACATTAGTAAAAAAGGGTCATTCGTATAGGGCTTGTAGGGATTCCAACCCGTTCCAACTCCTTGCAGGAGATTGCAGCCGTTGCAACCTCATCCAATATTTAGACTTGTTTGTTGATGCGCCATCATTCCCCCACTGGTGTCGATGGGAAAGAGGAAGCCGTTATTGCGCCAGTCTATTTCTCCACTGACTGGGTTCTTCAGGCCTGCCTTTGTACATTGCGTCTTCTACATTTGTTCGCCACACTCTAAAGGCACTATGTTGAAACCGACAAATTTCAAGTTGTCGTCCAGACGCGTGGTTCAAGTGTCCTCCACCCGGTTTCTTCACCGGATCTACAGATGGACATGATTTTCCCACCGTGCTGGCATATCCGAGCCGCGAATAGGGCAGCTCAATTCTTAGTTCGCGAGTTCACAGTGCGCGAGGCCCAACCATCACCTACATTCCCGTAGCAGCACCTGGAGATCCCTTCTAAGCAAAACTCGTCCGCGGTTTCGTTACTCATATCAGATATTTCAATGACGGCCTGTATATCGTGAATAACCCCCTTGTTCCGGCTCTTCAATCCACTGAACCTTTTGTTTTTTTTGCCTCTTCTTCCTACATGACGTACGAGCCTTCCGCTCCAAGATGGGCTTAAGTTTTTCCATTTCACCACATAGTTATGTTTCTGGACCAAGGCGGCAAGGTATTGTCATGGACAGCAAGTGGGACGGTGTCGGACATTGAAAGCGCGCCTGTTCCACATAATACACCGTGTCATACGATTCTCGGCACTCACATGGAACTGGGCGATGGATAGTATTTAAACAAGAGGCGAGCCATCGGATTTCGAATGTGTGTGCTAACTACTTATGTATTGAATCAACACGTCGAAACGGCATACAGGAGCTTCGAAAGGACGTCGTCTCGCGGTTTCGCCCAAAGGTGCTTTGTCAGTTGCTTTTGTCCCTTCCTATGGTTAATTTTATCTATGCAACGCGCTAGGGGATTTAGATGGATATGGCTGCCCGTCGTCTCACCTTTTTCTGTATATGTAGGTCACCTTACTCAGGGTCGTCTGCAGTACAGGAGCTTACATTGCACAATAGAAATCCAGTTTGTTTGGGCTCAAGTTTACCGCTTGGTA
The DNA here is from genome assembly GCA_015039365.1 of Amanita rubescens. Classification (NCBI taxonomy): domain Eukaryota; kingdom Fungi; phylum Basidiomycota; class Agaricomycetes; order Agaricales; family Amanitaceae; genus Amanita; species Amanita rubescens. The sequence continues at coordinate 16,754 of WION01000025.1, read as the reverse complement.
GAAGGCCTGGTAGATTATCGAGGGTCAATACTGTGAGTTATGTTGGTCCAAACTGTCCCTGGTTGATAATTCCGAAGAACGACATTTGACGAAGAGCGATTTCACCAGACGATTAGTGGATGTTTGATGCATGGACCCGGAAATTAATCTCGTCCCCCTAACCCTGGTGATGCTAGATTCTAACGTGATTTGCAGAATGCCTAGCCAAAGCAACATAAAGAGCATTTGATTGTTCCGTTGTCATGCTCGCTATTTCTCCGTGTACGTATCCTATCATACCATAAATTGCTAAGAAAATTTATTGTTCATAATTCATAGGCGATCCAAAAAGCGCAAGTCGGATTCAATACTTAAGAAGCTATCGTCCCCTTCAAGGCGGCCAAAGACGGAGCGAAGAAGTATTCTCCACCGCGTGGGACGACCCAATTTATGGGCAATTTTAGCTCTAATGTAGGATCATCCGGGTTGGTACCGGATAGCTGCCGGTTGGCCCCCTGGCCGATTATAGCGTCGAAGCTGCAACAAGAAATTCAGACGACGTCATCCACGCACGAAATTATACTTGCCCTGGAACCTGAGACGTGGTTTGGGTGAATGGGAATGTAATGTTATTCGCCCAATCTAAACGACCGATCAGATCAACTGCGATCTTTTTATAAACGGCACGCACTTATTTGAAGGAACCGGAATCCATTCAAGATACTGCTCTGATAGCTTTGGAATAGCAGTCCACGATTATTAATGGTCTTCTGTTCCTTTTTCTCTTCGGGCGTAACCTCCGGACCGAACTGAATCCCGCGACGCATGATCCTATGAGTTTGAACTTGGTTATTCAGGTCGGAACGCGGGTTCGTCTTGCGAGTATGGGCAGCGAATGGGCAAATCTTCTGGGTTCCAAGCTCTGCAGCATAGCTGAAATCGTTGTTCCTGTTCATGAGATGGTGAGCGCTGTGCGGAAACGAACGAGCCATGCGACGTACAGATCTATGTTTGTAGCCAAGAATGCATCGTCGTCGAAAGGCCTCAAGTCAATTGGGGCACCTGCACAACACATCAGCTGTACCGCTCCCATGTTCAATCTCCACGGTATTTACCACTCTTCCATCGGCCTATGAGACGAGCGCCCAGAAGGTCACTCCCTTGTTGCGGCGTCAAGCCTTGCACCTTGAGGGCATTTGAATCCAAGAACTTATTGAACTCTGGCACAAGTTGGAGAAGGAATCGGAACGCCAAGAAACTTCCGTCTACCATCCAGGGGTCGCGAGCCTTTTGATTCGCATCCCCTTCCCTACCGACCAAGATAACGCCTGGCAGCACGGGAGGTGGCCCTGGGGGAGGATTCTTATCAAATCCGATAACTGCGGGGTTCGATATTCCATCCTTAAACCCGAAACTACCAAATAGAGTAAGCATATATCACACAGGTATTAATACGTCTTTTGCTTACTGTTCGTGACCGGATTCGTTTCCTGGCCTTACGTCACCTGTGACGCGGAAGACTTCTGCAACCGACGAGGCGGGCGTCCCGAATCCAAATATATTCAAGACTTGTGCCACCTTGGTGTTAACAGTTGCGTGACTTTCCCCCGAGAAGATAATCAAGCCATGTATTTGCTGTTTGAATTGGGGCAGCCAGTCCGGCACAAATGTTGGTCCTGCTCCCGTGCCACTGTCGCCAAGGGACTGTGCATCGGCCTCTTGTCCGCCAAGGAAGGCTGAGTCAATCAAGTTTTTGTCGCTGATCCCAAGCTAAAGCAGCATCTCAATTCATCGCAATCTGCAAAAACTCATCAGATAGTGCGTTACCTTGACAAATCCAAAGTGCGAAAACGAGATGTTAACTCCCCAAAGCGGAATCAATTCAGGTTTTGGGTAAGGCTTCTTCTTGTGCTTGTCAATCGCATCTTGGTCCTTCAATACTTGTGTCACAGTTGTGATGAGCGGAATAACTTTTTGAAGCTGTTTCCTGAAGTTCGGGACATTTAAGATCTGGAAGAAGAACTTGGTCTCTGTCTTCTTGGGTAGCCCACCACTAAGAACACGGAATCAGTGCGGGCACTACTTTGGAGATGGATGCAAGACAGACAGGATATCTCCCTGAATATTATCCAAGTTCAGCGGTTGAGGCGGTTGAGTCATGCTTTGTTATGTTCAGGGCTCGTTCTGCTGTTGCGTAGACCAACCTTATATACAAAGTATGCGTCCCATGTTTGCACCCTCTTACGGTTCCACGTTTGAGGTACACGATGACTCCATTCAGCGCTGATTTGAACGCACAGCACCAAGAACGTCGATGTTGGTGCCGTCTAACACCCTTGTAAAATGGAACGCCTAATTTATCCCATCGCCCAACTAACGTCATCTAAGCTTTCGGACCTACAAATAATCCGTAGGGAACCCGCCCAACAAGTCTGATGTTCTTTCCTGACGGGCACAGCGCCGTAATATTACTTTTAGCAAAACGCCAGCGCCATCTAGCGGAGTATCGTGACCATGGAGTTAATCAATACTAGTCATAACGTTTGTTCTATATTTTTGGCATGCAGTACCCACATCTGCGTTCGGCAAGTACGCAAGTAGGCGTAGATGACTATCCGTAGTTTCTCCGGTCCTAAATGAATGAAAACAGCCTTGCGCTGGTAGCAATCGAAATACCAAAACTAAGGTTCAATGAACAAGTCTGAACACAGTATTCTGCGGCCACGTCTAAGTTATGATCACAAAACTGCTTCTTCAAATTTCTCGGCGTTCCCAGGATCTATCACATCAATCCCCATAGCCTCCGCTGTCATACAATGGCAAGTCAGACAGGCATGCGTAGGATAACATCTAAGTACTTTACCTTTTATCTGTCTTACGGGACCAGTGAACCACTTCCTTGCGCTTAGGATCCAGAACCCAATGCAATATGCCACGACAATTCCGACGGCGACCACTGCATAATTAAGCGTTTGAGAATTAACGGGCTATATGTAACAAGGCAGGAAATCGACTTCAGATCATTTAGCCTTTTGTGATCGTGATGACGTACGTTTATTTGGGGTAATATGAAAACGATGGTAATAAATGCTATCCACGCTACCGCAGTAACGGCCACAGGAATCGAAAAAACGCCCAAGTGGAAAGGTCCCTTTTCGAAGTCCTGTCTGTTCATGATACGCAACAAAATCGGTATGCCTACCGTCCAGGCTAAGATAGGATCACTTATCACGGTAAAACATCGAAACGTACCATATGATATGTATAATCCTATGGTCGCGATCGATGTCGCTGCTGCAAATGCGACAGAACTGCCAAGACTAGGGAGACCAAGTATGAAGCTGAGGGTACACGCAAGCCAGACTTGTGTTTGCCATGAGTAAGAGATTCCGAATCGTAGCGGGTATCAAACCTGTTCTTATCGGCGATCTCCACTGTTTGCTGACCTTGTTGAAGAAAGTATGCCCTGGTATCCCGCCATCACGGGCAAATGCGTACATCATTCGGGAATTTGATGTCACGGAGAACGTGCTTCAAATGACAATGGATCAAAGTTAGACGTTAGACGGTAAGCTGCTAATTTTGATGTGCTTACCCGCAGAAATACATGGCACCAATAATAATAACCTATTGATTAATGAACCAGGCATGAGGTTGTGTCTAATATTTCCCGAGAGCCTAATGTGACGTACCATAAGCACTATAGCACCGTCTTCTCCAACAGTATCAAGGAAAATCTGAGTGACAGGCTGGCCTGTCGGAGAAGCTATCGTCCCTTCTAAATCCTGAATGGAGAAAAGCAGACCGAGCAGCAAATACCATCCTAGGATAGCGGAAATTCCAATGCCCATGACAATACCGATGCTGCCTGACATGGCCGCATTTCGAGTCTCTTCTGTCATCTGTCTTTCGTCAAGCGCAAAACACAAGTAGTACGACGGAGGCTCACATGGGCGCTCGCATCGAATCCTTCGTTATTTACGAGATTACACTTGTCAGTAACTTGCCATCTTTTGGTAGTTCCGGTCAAACCCACCCGTTAGCGTGTACTGCATACAAATCCAAGTTACTCCGTCTACCATCAAGTGGTGTTAATTCTTACCTGCGACATCAATATCTAGAGATCGTACACCACGTTATCACAGATGCGTCGAGTACGGAGCCTGCTCTTACCCCAATTATGGCAACGTATGCAGGAGATGCCCGTGATCCCCACCCCTCACCATCTACCCCGGTCCCGTCGCGGAATGTCCTGAATACGAAGTCCCCTGACTGATGATGAGGTGCCTTGGCCAAAATAGCAATTACTAGAACAAATGTTCCGACTGCATGCCACCAGATGGAGACGTTGTTCAGGTGGTGCAATAACCGAACGCCAAATGTATTTGTAAGACCTGTGGATGTATCAGGCAAGGTATTGAAGCTATATCATTTCGACCTTGTGAAATTAGGACTGCCGCGTAGATACCTAGTGAGGATTAGCGACAGCGCCCCCGTCTAGTCTAGATTCATGGACTTTACCGATTGTGGTTCCCGGTGTCGGGGAAAAGCTTGATTTCAAAGTGCATACGGTAGAGATGAAGGTTGCACATGCGAAGCTGCAAACAAGGACATTAGGAGCAACAACTTGGGTAAGAATTGGGTCGCACCTTATGCCAGTGGTAATAGCGACCTGACCAAGAAGGTTAAACCAACCTACTCTTATGTCACTCGGAGTTAGAAAGGGGATGGAAATTCGTTTCAATACCCGTGATCCATGATGCCAGTGGTGCCCATTTCCGTTTTGACAGCATAGCCGCCCAAAAATACGGTCCCCCAGACGTTGGATGAGCGCTAATGGAAATTGTAATCTTATCATGATAGATTACCACCAAGACACACCTGCAAATTTCTTGCGGTGCGGGATAGTCATTGATACCAAAGATGGCCATGATGGGGCGTACCTGCCATGGCGAGTCCGACTGACATGGTGAAACATGCTCCAGATTCCAAACACATAAATGCATGAAGGGGAACGCCAACATATGAAACTTACAAACAATAACCCAACTCCATGTCATAACGGCAGGACCACCAGTATTCTTCAAATGGTACGTGAGCTTATCGAACAACAGAGGTTACTGGTTCAACTGACCAAACCATACAAAAACAACGATGGCATGCCTGTAAGGATTGAGATAATGGAGAACGACATCTATCACAACAATTCAGATAGGCATCGGTTCGTGGATGAATCCGTCAAAGTGACGTACGCCAAAGTTCTGGTTGAGAAGACGACCAATACGTTAGAAAGGGTAAGTCTGGGCAAATTCAGGGTCAGAAGCGCACCTGCAAAAGTCCCAAATCCCGTCTAGTGATAGGCTTAGAGAATTGACCTCGATCGAAGCGGTCCAGACTTACTTCAATTCCTGTTTGTAGCCCATACGAGCCAGTTCAGCCTCGTCCCCTTCTAACTTGTCTGTAGGAGTGGACCCCCCATGTTCCACCATCGATGCACTGTTGTCTTCGGTTGACATGCTTTCTGAAGCGTTGAAAGAGGAAGTTGTGCGGAATACCCTATCAGGTGAAGTGGGGAAGGTCAACCGAGAAGAAAAGAGCCGGGAACCCCGGCGCCACCTTATCTTCGACACCCCCGGTTGTTTATCCCATGCGTATCCCTGACACCGCAAGTGTAAGCCTCGTTCACACCAATTGAATGCACAAGACAGCATCACGATCGTACCGCTCACACCAGTTTCCCTTATCAGATCAAATGAACCACGCCCGCGCGCCGCTGCCAGCTTTCAGGTGTCGAATAATACAAAAATATCATTCAGCCTGATGTAATCAGGTCACTATCTTTACAAGCAGCATGTGGGCCGTCAAAAAAGATGAATTCAATTAAAAGCAGTACACGTGCAACCCCACGATTTCCTCCTTATTTGCAGGGTTGACCTGAAGTGAACAGAGTTGGCAATATGCTGAGAATGAGACATCGACAGCACGAACCTTCAAAGCAACTATTCTCTCCTCATCGATCATGAATGCTCCATACTCCTCATTAACCATACGGACTTGAGCTTGATAAGGAAGACTTGTAATCAGGGGTTCTCTGAAAAGTGAAGCGGCGACCATTGTAGAGGTATTATTTCGACTCGACCTCCGAGTCTCTTCGTGTTGTCCCGGAAGAACGTTAAAATCCCAAACTTCCAATGCGTTATGGCCATCATGGGACTCGGGGGGCTGGACTACGCGTTCACCTTGAACATAACTAGAGAAAGGAAATGATGAGGAGGATGTACAGGATGAAATAACGATGATGGGTACCGTAGCCAATGAGTTGGAGAACGGACGGTGCTAAACCGGGTGTTTCCGGGGCCCCATTCATGCCACGGAACCTCAGTCGCATGGGACATTTGATTTCGGCCTTTGCCAAGACTTCCATCAATTCTTCCGTAGTCTTTGATATATGTTTCGAGTGACCTATTGTGGACATAGAAGAAGCCGAAATGGAGGGGGCTCCCGATGGGCATATTCTCATTACGGTATCCAACAGAAAGGGTCTGAACCCGAGAATCTGGCCCCGTTGTGAATTCTGTCCCGTGGGGAGGCTTGGCTAAAAACGGCCCGGAATGGGATGACAAAAATAGCAAAGAACGGTCATCCAGCAGAGGTGGCATACGTAATGTCACCACATGGACGGGAATAGGATCGTCCGCGCAGGAGAACTTGTAAAGCAAGATAGCCCCGTCGTCATCGATGGTGGTGATCATGAAAGCACGAGGGCTAATGAGCGCGAAATCCCAAGAAATAGGTGGTATGGGGTATTGATTTTCATCGGAATCCTGATTGATGTATGCATCGATGAGAAAGGTCAAAACGGTTTAGTAATCGTGACACATACGCTAAGAAGCTGGTCAGCTTCCCAGTTCCACAAGATCAAGCGAGTTTGGAACCCCAATGTCAAAAACACGGCCAATACATCTGAGGCTATCTGCACAAAGGCGGTATTAATGCGGTGGCGAATGCTAAAGCGCAGCTCAGGCTCTTGAGCTTTCGGGTGACGCCCCATGGTAGACATGGTCCGCAGATGTAATCGCATATTTCTCGATAAATCCTCCTGAAAGACACTAAGTTGATGATTAAGCGACGGCTAGCGCAAAGGAGGAAAATAGTCGCGTACGTGTCATCTTCTTCCAACAGTACTATCAGATCCTGTGTAGGATCTATGGCAAAATCTCGCAAGTCCATCTTGATGTCTTCATGGTAGACGGTATATCCTGGGCTCTTCGCACTTGGTAACCAAGCAAGGAACATGTCTTCGCCGTTCGTTTTCGCGAACACGCCGCCCACTAATTCGTAGGCCGTACAATACCCCTGTACGTCCACATTGACATTGGACTTCCACTCCAAATCTCGCCATGCCTGTTGACTGTCTCTTAAAGCGCACAGGCGTTCGGCGTGGGAGGTTATTGCATCGCCGCAATCAACCATTTTATGCTTGAACAATTCGATGATATAGAGCAATTCGGAATCGCATTCGATAATTCTGTTCAGAGAACTGCAAACCTATGGACAGGAATGAGGAAAAGGCTTGGTTTCATCACGGTACGCACCAAACGACATTTGAGTAACTCTTCACAGCTCGAATGCCTAAGAATTTCGTGAAGTATCTCGCCTGGAAGCGACAAAAAGCCCGAGCGAGAGTTCATCTGTTGTGAATAACGCATGGTGGAGGTGTTGAGTCAAGATTCAGCGGAGAAAAGATGCACTCCATCAGATGACTGAACAGATTTTGAATGAAATGAGATAGCATGTGGTGTGCATTGATGGTGTAGCGGTAACATTGGGTCTTCCCATGGCCTAGCTCCGGGTTCGACTCCCGGTCAATGCAATATTTTTTTCTTCCCAATAGCGAAACATCGTCAAACTACGCTACATAAAGTATGCACAAATTAGCTTAGAGATACAATAACATTATACGCGATATTCAATGCCCTTATATACTTGCATATTAAACCAATGCTCGAATCTCCTTTAAGTGCTGAATGGTGATGGTGTCACGAACTGTAATATAGGTTAGAGGTGTCGAGGGCGAACAACTGTGTTCTTACTTTGGTCCAGTAAAAGTCCCGTTGCATGCGTATCCTGCCGAAAGGAACCGTTAAATGGAAATAACTTTGATTTTGACTTGAACCTACGACAGCGGATGTAGAATAGCAAAGAAAACGGCGCTCAACAGGTGATAGCCTCTTCTACAGGGAATTGAGTCAAAACATAGGATAACCTCAATGAGTAAACGTCGCACCTGATACCCCTTGAACTTGGCAATGAAAACTATGCAAAGGTGACTTAGGCGTGATAGTACAAGGAATGAAAATATTATCGTACACTCGGTAACTTCTTCCACGTTATTCACGCCTGTATAGTTGGCGATGTAGTCCGTAACCCGTGCGCCGGATTCCAACGTCTTTTTCAGAAGATCCGTCTAATGGTACAACATCAGCCAGCAGCAGCCGCGACACCGTATATAATGACGCACTTTGTTGAAGAATAGTATCAACTCTGCATTCCCCAGGATTTTATTAGAGCATATTTCTTTCCATAGTTTTGTACTGTCCTCCTGATAAAGATTCAGGCGGAACCCGCAGGACGAGGAACAAACTCTTACAAGTCGATTAATGGTGGAATCTTCTTCCAGGTACTGGTTAAATGCCAGTGGTGCCAAAAATATGATAGCTTGAACTAAAAATGATTATGAGAACGACATCGTTATAACCACGAGACATAATAATACCATCATCAAAAAAAGACGCCCAGGTAGCGCGCTATACCGATATCAGCACACGAAAATCCAGACACGTTTCGCCTAACCGAGTACTTGCTACCGCCCACATCTGTTATGTAGTAGAAAGATCCAGCTTGGGATCCTACCCATCGTCAGTCATTGTAGACAATTCTCACAAGGTTTGGTTACCTGTTTCAAGATGAAAGATGTGTTCTTCTGCACCAATTGTCCTGATGCGAGCACGGATGATGTCCTCTATTATCTGGGTGAATTACGAGCTCAAATGATCTTTGCTACTACTTACGATCAGTTGGCTCATAATTAAGAGCCGTTATACGATCAATATCATCTAGAAATCTGACTGAAGGTAAATCATTGGCCACGATTCGTAGCGGTGATGAAGTAGCTCACGAGGTGCCGACCCCGCCCATGTGCAATTTGGAATATTGATCCATAAGAGTCTTGACGTTCGGCTGCTGCCACAGCTCGTTGACCGTGTCTTTCGAGGCTGCCAACACGATCGAGGGGTCCAACTCCGAACGTCGCCTGTATTCCGGAGTGGAGCTTTTCAGAATATTTCGTAATCGGTCTTGCCAACCAGTGCTGGCACGAACACAAGTGTCTCTTACACCAATATCAGGACAGATCAGCTCGATAAGCCGTGTTTCGATAAAGAGAAGAGGCGAGAACTTGAGACGAAAATTTTTTATACGTTGATAATTAGCAATTTCAGCTGAATCAATGTTCGGCAGCCGTTCTATATGCTTCAACTCCAGGATATCGAGAATCGTCCGGATTTGACTACCAGCGTATATTGGTCAGAAAGGGGACAAGCTCTTAGGGTGAAGGAAACGCACCTTAGGACGTTTAGGTGTATAACGAGCCTCCACATGGACCTATCGGTGTTGAATTGTTTTGGGGCAAACGCGAGCTGAAAATCTGTGTCCATGTAAGCAATAGCACCAGATGACCAAGAAAAGGAGCGGGCATACTCTTCAATACGGAGCTCTGGGCAATAACTTTGTATTAAGGCAAGACTGACGTGTCAAGGGGATATATTGCGAACCTTTCCGGACTCCGATTGACCTGCATGCAGAACCGATGAACACGTCGAGTAAGATATATCACGGATAGACAGACCTAGAAGCAGCAATCGCGTTGCCTTTTTCTTTTGTTCCAAAGCTTTCTTCGACTCGGATAAAAGAGTGGTTATACTTGCAGAGTCTTGTGTAACCGTGTCATCTTGATTGCCGGCATTACGGTTGATACAAGGATTAGGGAAAAACATCTCCAAGTTGGTTTCAAGTTGGATGAGGTACCACGCGGTGACCCGTAACGAGCAACGGGAGGGGATGGAGATGGTGGAACTAGACAGCCGCGGGATTATTTAAAAGGTCAAAAAAAAATGGAGATGGCATCCGAACAAAGTGCTGTTTTTGTTCAGGGATAACTTGCAAGGGTCCGTCAAGGTACTAGTCTGTTGCGCTTGTTTGATTACTGATTGTGACCGTATTAGGCTAAAGCTTACGTATAGCATACGGTGGCCGCAACCGGCTATCTATCATAAATAAGTATTGCACCGAGTCGTGTGTCCTTTGTGGGTGTCGATCTCAAAATAAGTACCGTCATGGATATTTGACTATCGACTCATGGCTACGCGCCCAAGACCACATCTTTATTGGAATTGACGCTGCGAAGTTTTGCTCATATATGGCAAGTTACGGCACTGGAGATGGATCTTAAAAATATTCTCATGTTAGGGTTGAATGACTTATCAAAATCTGACATGTCCATATTTGGTCATCCAAGTAAAGCAGTTGCACGGCCCCCGGCGCAATAAGTTATTGAGTACGGTGAAACCGAAAAGAATACCGAAGACGAAACGAGCTTCGAATCACCCCGTGACTCGCCGCAATACTATTGGGGACATAACTGCCTTTTGGCTCGGCCGCTAGCCAGGAAAAAAACTTCGGCAGCTTTTGCGTATTGTTAATATGGCATTTTAATCAATGGCCGGTTATTGCAACGGCCTACATCGAGGCGTCCTTCAACGCGTGGTGGACCCTAGTAGGTCCTAGTCGGGCCAATAAGAATGACTGCAAAGACATCGTTCATTCCAAAAGCTACGTCACTCACCCGAGATCGGTATAGCTTCCAATCGCTAGCCACAACCTCCATGATAGTTACAACACGAGGAACTGAAACCTGGCAACAGAGTTATCCCAATGGAGAATACTATAACCTCGGAACTTCGGCAGGTAAGAAGTTGACCATTGTCTACGGTGCCCGGATATTAATCGCGTTGCATGACAGAAAGGGTCAGCGGCTCCAGTGTATGAGACGCGTTGGCAATAAAGAAGTCATCGCATAGGTACTTTGCATATAAAATACGGTCTCGGAATGCAAAGTTCCGAGATTGATATCCGATGCCTTCAATATACGCGCCGAGCAAAAATCAAGCATGTCATGGGTCGTTATGGACACTGATCAAACATACCCAATATGAATCAGGGAAGTGTCAGTGAAGCATAGACGGAAACCCTGGGTAGACCGATAGTTTGGTCTGAAACTCCTATATTTTAGATAACGAGCAATTAGATATATCGAACATAAGCACAAGGCCAAAAAAAGAAGTAGGGATATCACATTTCACATCCCTTCCAACGACGACCAAATGACCGTCCGTGGCTTTCGCCTCGGGTCATCCTGGCACAAGTCAAAGAGATGCCGCATGGTTGGCCGTCCATGAGGACAGTTCCAAGGTTGCTCTATTGTGCCCATGTGCTGAACCACGGTGGTCATCTGACTCTTATTCAGCGGCATTCCTATCATTACGCTCTTCCGGCAAGCCCTCATTGCGAACATCGCACGGGCTTTAGAGCATCTCACTACGTTACCAGACGGCTGGTCCCTCATCAAGTTCAGAAGTTCTTCCAAATCTGTCAAACGTCAGCCACTGTCACCCCGAAAATGAACGGTGGCTTGCCTGCCATCCCAAACTCGGTACTTTTGCTGACAGGGAAGGCGGTAACTTTAAGCTTGGAACCCTGACCCACAGCTGCTGTTTCATCCACCGCCAGCTCAAACCCGTTCTGCTGCAACATGTGCATGTTTTCAATTGCAATGAGCTCATCTGCCGCCGTCAGCTCTAATGGGCGGGGTCTGTGCGTCCCAGTCAGCGTCGCCTGATATATGCCAGATGTACACACCTAAAAAGCTTCTGAGACTGGATTCTTGTCGTTTGCTGCAACGTCTCAAAGTTGTACTTCTCATCAGAAGCATGCTGGTCTACGATGAAGAGGTCATCCATCTGATCTCTTTCCCCGCCGTCATCACACGCCGCCGCCTTTTGCCTTCGTACAATGATAAAACCAAGGTTGAACTGCCCGATAATGTCCATATTTGCAAAATCGGCCTTGTCAAGAACCCGCGCCAGAGCACGCGTTGCACTCTCATTATCTTCCGTATTTGCCACGCCAGCATCAGCTGAAACCTTGCTTGATACACACGGAGCATCTTCGGCACCGACTACTTGATTCCGTAACCGGGTCCACGCGGAAGTTAATCGTTCGATATCAAACCGTAATGTCACGTTTCCAGATGCTGTGTCTGAGCCACGAATAATTTCAGGACGCAGACCCGATTGTTTCGTCGACGTTTCAGATGCCAAATCCTGTTCATCATCCATCTCGATAACTTTGGATGCCGGGTGGCGTTCGGGTGGTGCAGTCGTGGAACTCATTGATGGAATGGCATCCTCCATGACAGTATCACTGTCGGACCTTGCCCGTGTCTTGTCTACGCCGCCTACAGGTCGTTGCTCCTCGCGTAATACGATAGTTTTGATCCTGGGGCCGATAATCTCAAAGCTGGGTCTTCTATCTCGTCCTTTCCGTACGTCCTTGCCAGGTGTCCTGACTTTTTCAACGCCTTCCATGTCTTCCGCGTCCATCTCTTCGTCCCTAGCAGGTGGTTCCTTTTTCGACGACGCCAGCAGGCCACCTCTGGCAAACCCGGCCAGCCGATTACGCAGGCTATCCAGAGAGGTCATACCCGCCCCGCTCTTACTGGGAGGCTTGCGGGCAGGCTTGCTCGCGCTGGTACTGGCGTCAGTTTGCGCGTCCTCCACCTCCACCCTCCTCTTCTTCGTCGCTGGTTCCTCAGAAGCACCGCCGGGTTCTGGAAGATCATCAGACTCCTTTTCGGGAACGGGTGCTGTTTTTTTTCGGCCCCAAGCAGCTTGCGTCGTATCCAGCACGACGGGTTTCTCTATCTGTTTTTCCTTGCTCCTCTCGGGGCGCTCTCCCTCGTCAACGTCCATATGGTCCAGCTTCTCCATAGGACGAGATTTATCGCCAGCGTCCGTGTCCTCAGCTGGTTTTCTCGCTTCTCCTTCGGTCTCAGCCTTGTCCATTCTAGACTTTTCGGGGCCAGCGGGAGAAGCTTGCGCTGCGTCGACTTCATTTGGTACAGGGAGCGGTTTAGGTCGAGACAACTTTTCGCCAGCTGTTCTCTCCGGCTCTGCAGCTTTTCATTATCCTCGGAAGTTGCCGGAATAGGTAACAATTGCGACTTGTCGTTAGCTGGTGTTCTCCTTTCCTCCTGGGTATCGGCCTCTTCTGTTATGGCGACGGCGGGAGCTGCTTGCGCTCCACCAACTTCATCTGCAACTGGCTCAGGGAGAAATAATGGTTCGCCTGCTACACTTCCTGGCGGTGGAGCCTTTTCCTTATCCTTGGAACTTGTCGGTGTAGGTAACGACTGTGACTTGATCAAACCAGAGCCTGCCTTGAGATTCAGCCGTTTCGAAAAAGGACTATCGAACGTCGTTTGCGTGAGAGCTCGCTGGGACATCGGCGTCGGATTGAGATCAAAAGTAGACCGATGCGATGAAAATTCAGTTTCGAGAGCAACCTAGAAACATGAGTTTGTTATACGTATTAAAGTAACCGTTGCGCTTACCTTGAGAGCATCAATCAGCTTTCCTTCACTCTGGAGAAAGATGGTACGCTTATCAGGCTGACGTTGATGTCGCAACATTCTAGAGGAATCTTAGATTGTTTCGCTCTGATAGGCGGTTAAATGACCCACCGGTTGGGACAATAAAGTCTGCCAAAACAAACGGTGCCTGGTTGGCATTGAACGTTCTATAAACCTCATTGAATCCCTTCTGCACTTTGGTTAAATTGCACGGCCGCCCGTTGACATAGAAGAACTGTCTATCCGTCCCTGTTCGGCCCGCCCCAACGGAGAACTTAGAAATTAGACCCTTTACTTGAATAGGAATGGTGTCATCATTATTGTCATCATCGCATGGCCCCTGAGTTTGGGAACCTGGCTCAGCATGTCTGTCTCTGATCCGCCTCAAGCTGATTTCTCCTGCTGGAAACGGAAGCTCAGGTTCAGCTCGACCATGTTTTCCATCGCTTTGGGACCCCAGAGAGCTGTTAGAGATGCCTTGAACGACGAAGTGCCGCTCGTTTTGATTTGGTCGATTTTCTTTCTTAAAGTGATGAGCCTTGGTGGATAGTTGGTCGGAAATAGGGCACCTCTTACCCATTTTCTTGTTGGTTGCTGACCGTAAGCCTCGTCCCGCGTCCTGAGCCATCCATGCCTGCACAAGGACCCAAAGCATATGCGTTTAACAGGCCAAGGGCTTTGCCAAACTCTCGTTTCATGTTCCTTTGCAATTCCTTCCTGCGGACGGGCAGTTGAGCGAATAACCCTGTGAATTGTACAGTTGTTCCTCGCTACAATATGATATTGTCAACCTTGTTTTATGGGGAGATGCCACTGGCCCAAGCTTACTTGTCTAGCTACTTTCGTCTTCTTTGCTACCTTTCCACTGTGCTCCAAGTCCAGCTGGATACCCATGGGGCCGCTCGTCGCCGTAATGACGGTAACGTTATCGCACAAAGCGCAAAGGGAGGAAAGAGCCTCTCCCCGAAAACCGAAACTGCGGACAGTAGAGAGGTCGTCAAAGGTAGCTAGTTTAGAGGTGTAATACTTCAAGCCTGCAATCAAAACACTAGTAATCGACAAGGGAATTGCCCAAGACGCGCCGAAGACGTACCGACACTCTCCCAATCTTTCCGGCAATACCACATCCATTGTCAATGACTTCAACGCTTGTTACACCATACTGCTTGAAGCGCACCTCTGAATGACGCGCGAAACCAAAGATGAGTGCTCAAACACGAAAAAGCACGTCCAACCGTGACGGACCTATGCTTGTCGCGCCTGCATCCAAGCTGTTCTCCACGAGTTCCTTGACAGCCGTCTGAAGATCTATCACGACCTGACCAGACGATATCCTGTGTATGGATGCCTTGTCGAGCGCTTTGATTCTGGAAGTATCTTCAGTTGTTGACTCGGAATTTTCCATGATTGCAAGTGCCGAACGCAAATGAAGTTTACTACTTAGTATTTTGTGTCGCGCACCAAGTAAGAGTCATCACAACAAACCCCAACTTCCCGGCAACGTCCGGCGCCGATGTGAGCGGCAGATGTCGGCGAGGCGGGCCGGTGGTGACATGTCATCCCCAGAACAAGAATGTCAGTAAGCGCCGGCGCCAGAGATTGGGGAGCAGAAGTATCTTCGACCCCTATCGCCGCTACCATCTTCTAGGGTGCGACATTTGAATTTTGTAGCCAGGCACAAGCGAAATGACGGGGACAGAACGAGTCTTTGCAATGGCATCATACTACCGCTGCCACAGTCCAAGGTAGGATGAAGCGATGACAGGACGTCATGCGGTCTTGATGTCGGACTTTCCACGGCGATGGCAGTTGTAGATACTTAATAGATATGAAGGGCATCAAAAGTTGATCTTTGGCTTGCCATGTCATTCTATCCAGCTGATTACAGGTCTCAGATTTATGCGGGAACTCTTCCGACTTCTCGCAGGCAGGGACAGAGGCAACAACGTGACTTTTCCAATCCAAGAGAGCCAATCGCAAATGACCAGCCCCAACAGCAAGAGCCTCCGCATCCAAGCTGGCACATGCCGCTGGCGTTCCCAGGGAACTACTTCGATCCTTTCACGGCCGACCCTATCCTGACCACTGCCAATGACATCGACGGCCTCGTCCGCGCATTCACCGCGGTGCCTCGCTTCCTGTACTTCTCAGTACTCCTGTTTCTACCTTTCTTCTATCACACACGTGTTCATCAAATATTCAATGGTGTACATTTGACGGAGAATGAAATCGCTTCTCATTACGTAGGCGGCCCTCCAGCCGGTTCTTGGAGGCCCAAACACTGGGACGAAGTAAAGCTTTCCTGGACTGACTTCATCGATTCCACACTGAAAGAGTGGAGCACTCTCAACATCGTATCAGTGTTGCTCCTTTCGTGAGTCTAAGAAGTTCGTGAAAATCTCTGAAGACTGACCAAATTCGAGGGCCATTTATAACCTCCTCCAGTTGGGCGGATCAGGGAGCCATTTCATACAATGCACAGCACTCATGTCACTCATCAGCGCCCTCACGAGTCTTGTCTTCGGCTGCTTGTATGTCATCAGATTTGAAACGATGCGCAGACCCCATAAAGCAATGCAGTGGGCCCAGGTCAAAGGCGGTCCTCATTGACGTCATAATGAACCTTTCTTCTAACATTATTCTTAGAACGCGCTTCATTCTTCCCGTAACACCTTGTGGAACGTTTTTGTTCTACTTTCCCTTCCCTTCGTCTGGCTCGCGTGGTATCGCCCCTATTTTTCTATGTATACTTGACCTTACAACGCCTTCCAGGTCCATCATTCTCTTTATCATATGTCTCATGTCTGTCATTTGGCAAACATCAGGCCAACCCACCAACACTCACAGCCTTACCCCCCTCCCCTTGGATGTCAAAATCATTACATCCGCTTTCCTCTTCATCGGTTTACTCCATCTTTGCCTCATCCTAGTAACTTTTTCGCAGTATGGTGACATTGACGAGGCCTGGAGCAAGCGATTCAAACATCTTGTCCAGGGGGCAGCGCTGGTAAATGGACCTGTGGCACGA